>JARQOC010000004.1:25634163-26199163 GCA_033576535.1 Allobates femoralis | reverse complement strand
GAAAATGGAGGATCCACTGACATCCAAGTGATACACAATATTAGCTGTAGAAGGAAACAAATAGAGATAATTGAGTAGGAGACTCTTAGGGTCGTCCATTTTCTCAAGCTACTTCCCGGTCTTGTAGCCATAAAAGCAAAAACCACCATGATTGTCTTGGCCAAAATACATGCAACACAGAGAGTGAAGACCAAGCCGAAAGACACCTGACGTAGGAGACATTTATCATGATCAGGGTAACCGATAAACCCTAAAGAGCAGAAGAAGCAGAGACTGAGGGATATCAGTAGAAGACAACTTAGGGAGTAATTGCTGGCCTTCACAAGTGGTGTATTTCTATAATGAAAAAGAATCCAAAAAGTTGGAGTTGGAATAATCAAGGAAATTATTGCAGCGGCAGCTAAGCTCGATCCTAATAGATCTTCATATCCAAGGAACTCTAAAGGTTTTGGGATACACTTGGACTTTTCAACATTTGGCCATTGGTCCCACGGACATCTGAGACAGTTCAAGGAATCTGTAAATGGAGAAAAAATGTGCTTAGTTTATATCATCTATTAACCGCTGTGTTCGATAGACTGAAGGACCATATATAAAACTGAGGAGGAACACAATTCCAAAAACACAAAGTTCTGGACATATTTACGAATACAATTATGGCAGCCAACTTGATGTAAAACCATCTTGTCTTTAATATGTAAAGGAATGAAGGACATAGGTTTGTGTAAAAAATGTTCTGCAAATTGTCCTAAAGAATCAGGTAGGCTGATGAATATCTGTCCCTGCAGCCTCAAACAACTTTCTCAACCATCCCTGTCTGAGCTTATATGGCGATTTACAAGTGCAATAAAGCAATTTAGAAACTTACAGAATCAGTGTCTGATGGGCGTTCCTCCAGGGGGCTTTGAAGGTGAGGCAGGGCCTCCTGGGCTGCGCTTCCCCCACCTCTATGCTAAAATTACTCCCCGATGGGCGGCATTCTTATTTCCGGTCCTCGGGCACCATTCAAAGTACCCGCCCATTGCATCATCGTGAGGTCAGCCCCGTGTCACTTCCGCCCATTGTATCGTCGGGTGTACTAACAAGCGTACAAGGCTGCCTTCAGCATGCCATCTGCGCATGCTCTGAAGGTGGCTTGTGCGCTTGTTAGTACACACGTGACCACGTCATAGCGATGACGCAATGGGCGGGTACTTTGAATGGTGCCCGAGGTCCGGAAATAAGAATTCCGCCCATTGGGGAGTAACTTCAGCATGGAGGCGGGGGAAGCACAGCCCAGGAGACCCTGTCCCCACCGTCACAGCCCCCTGGAGGAACGCCCATCAGACACTGATTCTGTAAGTTTCAAAATTGCTTTATTGCACTTGTAAATCACTATATAAGCTCTGACAGGGATGGTTGAAAAAGTTGTTTGAGGCTGCAGGGACAGATATTCATAGGTTAGGAGGGCTAGTTTAGGTGACAGGTTCCCTTTAAATAATAATGGGATTCAAACTTACACAGAATTGTTCAACCAGAACTAGAGATAAGCAAATTTGTTTGAGTAGAGATGATTGTTACCTAATATAACATTTTGGAGGATTTGCACCACTAAGGCTAGGGTCACACTTAAAAGGCACAATCCGTAACCGCATCCATTACCGGATGCGGTTTTACCATGTGCCTTCATACTATCATTTGCAATCCTCATTCCAGATCTGGATGCATTAATGCATCCAGTTTTGGAATGTGGGTTTTTGCAATTTTAAAAACCGCATCCGGATCCGGATCTGGATCCGGTACCACAAGTACCAGTTCCCATAGAATTCCATTATAAAAAAAAAACGGATCTGGTTATGGAACCGGCGCGATAGACGCAGCCTGCATGATTTTTCCAGCAGGCTCCAAAACTGGATCCGGCAATTGGATTGCAAATAGTGCAATCCAGTTTTTTCTATTGAAGCCTAAGGCTGCGGATCATTTTTAATGCTCAAAACCGGATCAGGATCTGCAAGCCCAACCGCAGGTGTGACCCTAGCCTAAGGGTATGAGCTCAAGATACAGAGGTGCTTCGTGTTGAATGCAGTGCCTCGGCCTGC
Organism: Allobates femoralis; assembly: GCA_033576535.1. Taxonomy (NCBI): domain Eukaryota; kingdom Metazoa; phylum Chordata; class Amphibia; order Anura; family Aromobatidae; genus Allobates; species Allobates femoralis. The sequence goes on along the minus strand of JARQOC010000004.1, from coordinate 26,197,085 downwards.
GGGAACCCGCAAGTGCATGCTGGAAACTGCAGCTGTCCTGTACTCACCATCTGTGATGGGTGCAGGGTGGCTTCTCCCTGCATTCACTCAATGGTTTCCTCTTCCAACTCGCAGCATGAAGTTAACATGCGGCAGAGATGTTAAAGTGCGTCAACCCACCCCGCAGCTGAAATAACGCTTCAGTTGAAAGAAGCATATTTAGCATGTTATTTCTTGAAATCCCATCCACTATGCTGGGACTGTACCATGCAGCATTTTGGAAGCAACGTCAATTCGCTGCATCCAAAGTGCTGCAATTACTGACCATGAGCACACATCCTAAAATGTAATACCGGAGGGATATGGGATGATTGGACCAGGCGCAGATTACTGCTGCAACATAGTATTTGTAAACAATCCATCCTTCATCTGGTTCCATCAAGGTGCAAATATGTCTTGCAATTTCATTAGAAAGAGGTCCAATCATGTCCCCCTGGACTGTACCACGCAGCATTTTGGAAGCAGCGTCAATACGCTTCATCCAAAACTCTGCAATTCCTGACCATAAGCACACATCCTAAAATATAATAACATGTAGGCTACTTGGATACTATTTTATTGACCCACAGAGGACCAGCAAATAGATTTAAAAAATACTCTGTTCACCACTCACCTGTCCGCCATACCCACAGTCTGCTGTGCAGGCCTCTTCACCTATTGTTTTCATCTTCTGCATGCATTTATTTTGGCCTACTTCACTCTGCAGTGGGGTTTTAAGCAGCCAGTAGACCTCTGATTTCACTGCCATTTCATTGTGGTGCACATGAGGCTTCAGCACATTCTACCATCTTCTGTAGCAGGCCAGCAAGGGATATGTGCAACAGGGGAAGGCAAAAGGATAAGGAGAGGAGGACAGCGGTGTGTTGGTTGCATGGGTGGTGGGATAGTTGAACAGTCAGAGGAGATAGGTGAACAGTCCTTTTTTTACATACTGTTTTTATGCGTTTGAGGTTTGCTGAAATTTTAGTGCATAATAATAATCATTTTGCATCAATAGTTTTGATCTGAATAAAATCTCCATATCAAGTTTGATTTTGGATAGAAATATCCAGATTTGGATCAGCGCTTCCAGAAACGATCCGAGGGATCGAAATTTTAAAAATTTTATTTAGTAGTAGTGGAGATCATCAGGAATAATTACAACGCGTTTTGGCTATGGACACTACCTAAAGAAGGCTTCTTAAACCCTCTTGATACAGCATTTGTGTCACAGAATTGGAGGATAGATCATGTGGAATCGGTATTTAAAAAATGTAGATCCATGTAACTTCCATCCAGTATGTCTTTTATCAATGGTGTGCAAGTTTTGAGGGCATCATAAGAGATGATTTGAAAAAATATATTTATTATCTAGCGGCCTTCATGGCAACCTGATGGATGAACACTCTGTAAGAAGTTCAACCTTGTGCAAGCCTAGGTAGGTCCCCAAGGTTGCTGGTCTTTCTCTTCGCTTGGACCTTCTATTCTTCCTACCCTAATGTTCTTCTTTATTGATTGCTCTCTTTGTATGATGTGTCCAAAGTAGGCAAGTCATAGCTTGGGGATGAGAAAATAAAGGCAGACCGGTCTGTCTATCTTTCTTCATGCATGGTGAACATCTGCCTGTGCACCAACAGCTTGCGAGCTGGAGACACCACTTTCTGGATCATAACTTGGTGATTTTTGCTTCAAGTGACATGTCTGTCTTGATTTGTTCCAAAGTGGATTTATTTGTTCTTCCTGCCATGCACAATATTGATAACATCCTTCTCTAGCGCCACATTTTGAAGGCGTTGATTCTTCTTCTGTCTTGTTCCTTTATCATCCAGGTTTCTCATCCATATGTTACTACAGAAAAGACCATTCAATGTATGAGCTGTGATTTCATCACGAGTGAGATGTTCCTTGATGTGAACACCTTGTCCAGTGACTACATTGTTTATTTGCCCATAGCTATTCTCTTATTGACTTCTGGTGTCGTTGCTGCATCTTGAGTGATCATTGATTCGAGTAGGGTGAAGTCGTTTAAAACTTCCATTGCATCGTCCATCTGTAATGTGTCCTCGTTTTACCCGCCAGTAGTCAGTATGTTTGTCTTTGTATTAAGTAGAAGTCCCATGTTTCAGCTTTCCCTCTTAACACTCCGTAATAAGTCCTTCATTATAAATACGCTTGTTACTATTAGAGATGAGCCACCACCCTGATGTTCGTGTTCGATTCGATTCGCCGAATCGACGGGGTGTACCGGAAAGCTTAAAATACACATTTTTATGTTTCGAACACTTTCTTTTACTTAAAGGGAACCAACCACCTCAGATGACGTCTATAAGCGGATAATCCATGTCCCTGGACCCTACCTACACCATTGCAGCTATCTTTTTGCTAAGAATATTGATAACAGCAAACCGAAATAAACAGTTTATAAGCTTACATGACTTCACTACGAGAGGGCGTCTCCCTTGGGCTCCAGTACGAGAGGGCTGTGTCTCCAGCAGCTTGAGTGACTTTCCTCCCCCTCCCTCTCTGTTTGCAGCACGTCACTGAAGGACGTGATATTATCTTTCTGTGGGCGGGCACGCAAGCCAGCTCCCGTCCGTGCCCGCCCACAGAAAGATAATATCACGTCCTTCAGTGACGTGCTGCAAACAGAGAGGGAGGGGGAGGAAAGTCACTCAAGCTGCTGGAGACACAGCCCTCTCGTACTGGAGCCCAAGGGAGACGCCCTCTCGTAGTGAAGTCATGTAAGCTTATAAACTGTTTATTTCGGTTTGCTGTTATCAATATTCTTAGCAAAAACATAGCTGCAATGGTGTAGGTAGGGTCCAGGGACATGGATTATCCGCTTATAGACGTCATCTGAGGTGGTTGGTTCCCTTTAAAGAAAGTGTCTAAAACATAAAAATGTCTATTTTAAGCTTTCCGGCAAGGTTCTGTGCTTATAGGACCTGTGGTGACGTCATGTTCTCGCGGAACTCCGGTCATGTGACCGGAGTTCCCACGAGAACTGACGTTACCACAGGTGCTGTAAGCCACAGGACCATACCGGAGGCTTCGGTGGACCGCGGACAGGTGAGCATACATTATTTTTTTTATTTTTAACACTTTATTTGAGTTCGTAAATGTTTATTTTGGCTGAAAATGCGGCAGTTGCGGTTTTCTGACCGCATCTGCCGCATTTTCGAACCAAAATCGAACATGTTCTAAATTCGCCGAATTTGAACCAAATTGTTCGAATTCGGCGAATGACTCGAATAGCGCCAAAATCAACTCGAATTTGAGATTGGCGAACTATTCGAGTCGAACATCGCTCATCTCTAGTTACTATCACTGTTGTATTGTCTGCATATTTAAGACTTTTGCTGATACATTCTGCAATTTTGATTCCTTCTTCTTTTTTTGGCAAGTCCAGGCTTCCTGAAAATAGTTTCTGCATATGAATTGAAGAGAAATAGTGACAGCATGCTGCCTTGTCGAATGCCTCGCTCTACTTTGAACCAGGCCATGTCACCATGTTCTATTTAGATTGTTTCTTCTTAGTCCATGTAAAGGCTTCTAATGAGGCTGATAAGATGGTTAAGCACACCCATATCCTTCATGGTATTTCAAAGTTTCTGGTGATCAACACAGTTGAAGGCTTTGCTAGTTGTTGTTTTCTTTGGTCTTTTACATTATCCATATAATGTTCTGCGTTGAGGAGAACGAGAATAAGGGAAGGGAGTTCCTGGACACAGAGTGAACAACTGGAGACATGTCCAAAAAGAGGACACCAGCAGGATGGCCCTGAGTTTATAGGTTTTAGAGGTAACAGGTCATGAAGGAACAGAATGTGAGACAAAGTGAGTGCCCCAGGTGGGATCCTAAGTGTCAGAGAGCTCAAAGCTAAGTTTTGCGAAATTGGCAAATCAGCTTCTTTAAGAGAAGGACAAGAGGCAGATCTGCAGGTGAACTGTACTGTAGTGCTAAGCTTTGCTGTGGTGAAACAAGTGAGACTACCGCATGCAGAACCCATTGGAGTGGAGAAAGTAGAGTGACTGCGGGTAGAGATGCTCTGCGTCATTGAAGAAACATACGAAAAATCATGTACTCGCTATTTCCTGTATATAGTTGCCATCAAGTGGTTGTGTAGTAAAGTACAGTTAAGTACTGGTGCTCTCTTTCATTGAGCTGGCTAACATCTGATCCTGGCCAGCCAAAGATATAGGCATCATTCAGCCTGCAAAGGCATATCACCTCCTTGACACAAGTTCACCCACCCAGCACAGACCCCCTCTTTCTAGGGCGTATGAAAAGTAGACTTTACCCAAGACTACCGCCCCATGCCATGTTACATTTTGATAAAGTAATGACCTTGTGTGGTGCTTAAACTTTACGCTTCTTAGCCAGTTCACTTTCACAAGCTAATCTGCTGTAACTAAAGAATTCAAAACAGTTTAGGTAGTTGTGTGCCTTCATTAACTATGGAAGGACAATAGTGCTTTAGCAGGCTGTTAGACTGATGTGACTTCATAAATTGCCAGTGTACAAACTTTAATGGTCCATAATAAGGGAAGGATCTAAATTCAAATTTTTGGATAACATTTTGAAGAATTGCTCACTTATGACAACCATTGTATCAATTTTAAGGCAAGGTAAGATAGTTTGGAATGCGGGACACATTTTGTAACTTGAGGTATAGTTTCACTGCTATGGAATATTACCTGTCTGATTTGAGATCTCTCCTTGTAGACATGGAACACAGGCAAAGCAGCATGACGGTTTCCCTTGCATAGTGGTCTTCCAGAATCCCATGGGGCAGCTATTACTACAACGTGAGACTGGGACCTGGAAACATTAAAAATTAATTGCATAATTTTAAGATGCTGAGTTATTTACACTAGAGTGATAAAATGTTACCTCCTGCTCTCTGGACTCCCCTCTAACACTTTTGCACTCCTCCGATCTATTCTAAATTCTGATACCCTGTATCTGCTATTCTGTATTCCCTGGCCTCTCCTCCTTGCCAATTCTGTCTCTGGCTCCCCCTGTCCCAGAGACTCGAGTTCAAAACACTAACCATAACATACAAAGCCATCCACAACCTGTCCCCTCCATACATCTGCGACCTAGTCTGCCAGTAATTACCTTCACACATCCCCCGATCCTCACAAGTTCTCCTTCTCTACTCTCCTCTTATCTCCTCTTACCACAATCACATACAAGATTTCTCCTCTGCATCCCCTGTACTCTGTACCTCTCTGCCCAACATATTAGACTCTTGCCTACCATGGAAACATTTAAAACAAACCTCTTCTGACATACCTACAACCTGCAGTGTGCCTACATCCACCAACTACCGCATGACCAGCCCTACCCTCTCCTACTGTATCCTCACCCATCCCTTGTAGACTGTGAGCCCTAGTGGGCAGGGTGTTGCCTCCTTGCCTACTGTATTCTCACCTATAACTTGTAGACTGTAAACCCTCATAAGCAGGGTACTATCTCATTGCCTACTGTATCCTCACCTATCCTTTGTAGACTGTGAGCCCTCATGGAAAGGGTCCTCTCTCCTCCTCTACTGTATCCTCACCCATCCCTTGTAGACTGTGAGCGCTTCTGGGCAGAGTCCTCTCTCCTCCTCTACTGTATCCTCACCCATCCCTTGTAGACTGTCAGCCCTTCTGGGCAGAGTCCTCTCTCCTCCTCTACTGTATCCTCACCCATCCCTTGTAGACTGTGAGCCCTTCTGGGTAGAGTCCTGACTTCACCTATGCCATTCTGTGACTTGTATTATTCTTTATTTGTGTACTTGTTTTTATGTATACCTCTTGTCACATGTCTAGCACCATGGAATAAATGGCGCTATGACAATAAAGAATAATAATAATAATATAATGCATGTTGCATCAGAAAGGGCTATGTCAAATCAAACAAATGATGAAATTCTGGGGGAGGTGAAAAGTTGGAAATATTAACGTTAAAGTTAAACGTTAAAGTAAAGTAAAACATTAAAGTTGGGAAAAAAATAACCTTCTTATAATGTGTCCACACTAACATTTTGTTGAATTTTTGGAGCAGAAACTTTCCAAAACCAGAAGGAGCTGAAAAGCCAACAGTGGTTTAACGTCGGCTTAGCAGCGAAAACCGCCGGCGGTTTAGCATAGGTTTTATTTAAATTTATGTAAATCCTAAGCAGCGTTAGGACTTACAAGTAACCCTATGTAATTTAGAAAACGCTGTGCACACATAGTGGGTTTATGTGAGCGGATCTGCCAGAGGTTGAGCGGTTTCCTAGCGTTTTAGCAGCATACAACATGTAAATCCTCCTCAGCGGTTTTTGAGCGTTTCTGAGGCACTACTCTACCCTTCCATGAACAAAATCCTCCATAGAAAACCGCTTTTAAAACCGCCGGAAAAACCGACTGTAAAACGCTGTTCAACAGCTCTTAAAACCGCTGGAAACCGCTGAGAAACCGCTGGAAAACTGCTGGAGACTTCTGAGCTCAGGAGTCTAGGCTCCTTCAATTTTCCAGCGGTTTATTGACGATTTGAACATCACTAAACCACTATGTGGGCACATACCCTTAAACAGAGATTTGAGGTATGTGCACGCAATGTCTGGTGGAAACGCTGGCAAGTTTTTTTAGGCAAATCTCCTTCAGGTAAATAACAGTGAAGCAGCTCTGCTACCGGCTTTGCTGTCATTCATAGAAATGAGCCAACACCTGAGTGACACTGGACACACCCATATACATCAACTATAATACCACTCAAACGTCTATTTACCATAAACCCACAGGACTTCCGGCATACCTGAGGTGGAAAAGCTTTCATCCAAGACACACAAAAATCAATAATATACAGTCAAGGTCTAAGGTACATTTGAATATGTTCAGACAATAGAAAACTACACCTACGATCACTGAGGACAACATTCCTACAACAAGGATATCATCCACCTATAATAGCTGAACACATCTACAGAGGTACAAGGGTCCCAAGAAGTGGCCTCCTGAATTAGGCTAGGATCACATTTGCATTTTTTCCAGGCATTTTTCACACTTGTATTTTGTGAAAAACGCATGGAAAAACGCATCCATAGGCCCCAATGTCAAAAACGCATGCCCCAATGCCAAATGTCTAAAGTGCCATGCATTTTTTGGATGCGTTTTTGGCTCCGCACCAAAAAATGCATCATGATGCATTTTTTGGTGCTTTTTCAAAAACGCATGCGTTTTTTTAACATGGATCCCTATGAGAAACGCATGCAAAAACGCATGGCACTAAATGGTACCATGCGTTTTTGCTTGCGTTTTTTAAGGCTGCTCCAGGCCTAACAGCAAAAACGCAGCCCAAAAATGCAGACTGCAAAGAGCCACCTTAAAAAACGCATGCAAGTGTGACCCTAGCCTTACAGACAGAAGGATAACAACAACAGGGTACCTCTTGTGGTCACATACAACCCTCACATGAACACCCTAAGGAAAATTGGCACTCATTTTCAACCCATATTCCACAAAGACACCAGACTGAAAGCATTATTCTCAGAACTGCCACGGCTCTCCTACAAACAAGTCCCAACTTAAGGAATATCCTTTTCAGAAGTGTCCTCGTATCGCCATCACAGACAGGCACATTCCGCTGTAACAGTACGAAATGCAGGACCTGTATCCACGTATCAACAACAGATACAGAGTCCCCATACCCAACACAATTCAGAACTATATCATGGACTTTTTATCATGTACATCCTCCAATATGATGTATATGATACAATGTACAAGGTGCACTGCAGGAACATATATTGGTGAAACCGAACAAAAACTACAAACAGAGATAGATCTACATAGACATACAATAAAAAATGAGCTGGACATGCCTGTAGGAATACACTTCTCTAGACCTGGAAACAGTATGGCAGACTTAAAAGTTCTAATATTTAAAGACCATTTTAAAAATGGCACTGAATCTGGGAGTTCAAACTAATAAGAATGTTCCAATCTCTAACAACACGACTCAATTTAACGCCTGGTTCTATGACTCATTACATGGACACAGTGCATACCTCCACAAGAAGGTCTTCAGATCTCTAAAAGACTACTTTCACCTCGTCTGCATTACTACCAAAAACCTTAATTTAATTTACTTGGTCCATCTCCAGTTACCATCACCTCATGTCCTGCTGTAATATCTTTTTAAATGTTCTCTCAGTAATTAATTTGTAATAAGCCTGATGAAGGGGCCTTTTGAACACTGAAAGCTTGCAAATTAAATTTTTTTGGATTAGCCAATAAAGGAATTACGCCTAGAAAACTTTCTCCTTTTTTGGGGGGACATAAGTATTTACACCAAGTAAATAGTAAAGAAGACACAACACAGAGAGAAAACATTTTATTAGAAATAAAAACACAGACATTTAGTGACTCCATCTTTATTAACCCTTCAACCCTCATACCCTCCACGATCCTCTGCGACATATTCTTGATTGAAGGTTGCGGTGAATAATACAACATCCTGTCACTGCAGCCTCTAGTCAGTGAATGAATGAGCCGCCAGCCCAGTCTGGGTGTACTATGACTCCTGAGGTCACCTGTGGACAGCTCAGGTAAGCATGGTACCTGCTATAATTAGTGGCTGCCATGCTTACCTGAACAGTACCTTAAGGTGAGTCACCGCACACCAAGACTGGGTTAATGGCGACATAGGCGGTCAGCTGATGCAATTGCCATAGTAATTGCCTCACGTGACCAGATCCCATCAGCCTAATTGGGGTTTGTGGTGATTCGCTAAGATCACCTGAAGTCACCGTTCAGGTAAGCATGGTGGCTGCTAACCTCAGGAGTCATAGTACACCCAGACTGGGCTGGTGGCTCATTCATTCAGTGACTGGAAACTGCAATGACAGGATGTATTATTTACTTGAAATTCTTAATGGACGGATCTAACATTGACCTGACATTAAGAATTTCAGGCTTAATGCCAGCTGGCAATACAAAGCTGACATTAACCACCTATATCTCAGTTTGCCATCGTTATATGGCAGCTGGAATTGCTGAGCAAAGGGCCAGAAATTGGCGCTTCTTATGAGTGTGTCAATTTTTGGGGTAGCGGCGGTCTGTTTTTTTTTTTAGCATGGTGGGACCCGAAAATAATGGTTCTCCTCTCTCCCCCCCCGCTTAAAAAAAACAGCCCTCAGCTGCCTATTTTTATCTTGGCTGGCAATTAAAAATGGGACTTTTTTGCCAGCCAAGGCAAAAATAGGCAGCTAAGGGTGACAGCTCGCAGTTGTCCACTTTATTCGTGCTGGACTGAAAAATACAGCAGAGCACTACAATTTTTTTCCATTATTTATTTATTTTACACACTATTATGCCAGGTTAGTAGCCATACACTAATGTGTATAACAACCAATCACAAACACCATCCAGATTTTGGAAATGCAGCCTGACTGCAACAACCAATCACAGAGTCTCTCACAGTGAATGAGCATCTGTGAATGGCTGTTGCCGGTCAGTAAAGTGAATATACAAAAACCTTAATGGGTGGGACCAGAAGTAAGTGAGAGGGAGAGCAGTAAAGCTAATGCTTCTGTTCTAGTTAAACTACACACACATCTGACCAAAACCAGAATTTCTGACTTTTCAGCAAAATGTTCATGTTCGATGTGCCGAACGAACATTGACAAATTCGGTCCGGATTTGAAATTGGCGAACATGTTGAAGCCAAGTTCACTCATCTCTAGTCTATTATACTGTCAATATACTCTATACCAGAGGTCCATAATGTTTTGACCTTGCAAGCCACATTTAGCTCTAAATAAGGATTGCAAGCCACATCAAGCAATAACAGTAGTGACAGCCAGAGCCCCAAATACCGGTAAAATGACAACCAAAGTTTTTTAACAGAAATTACACTAAATCAGTATACCAAGATCATATATTTCCTACCTAACCCCCATTCAGGTCTGCTTTTCTGTGTGGGACTACTAACAAAATTCACCATCTTGACACCTACTCCTCATAGCTGTTTGCTAGACCTGGTGCACCAACAACAAGTGCACAAGCCACCTTCTGAGCATGCGCAGATGGCATGCTGAAGGCGGCCTTGTGCGCTTAGTACACCCAGCGATAAGATGGGCGGAAGTGACGCTGGGCCAACATCACGTGACCACGTCATAGCGATGACGCAATGGGCGGGTACTTTGAATGGAGCCCGATGTCCGGAAATAAGAATGCCGCCCATCAGGGAGTATTTTCAGCATGGAGGCGGGGGGAGCGCAGCCCAGGAGACCCTGCCTCACTGACAAATACCCCTGGAGGAACGCTCATCAGACAAGGATTCTGTAAGTTTCTAAATTGTTTTATTGCACTTGTAAGTTGCTATGTAAGCTCAGACAGGGATGGTTGAGAAAGTTGTTTGAGGCTGCAGGGACAGATATTCATAGGTTAGGAGGGCTAGTTTAGGTGACAGGTTCCCTTTAAGCAAAAAGCTGGAAGACAGCTATGAGCCACACATTACAGGTCCACAAGCCACATGTGGCTACCAAGCTACAGGTTGGTGACCCCTTCTCTATGCTACACTCTTTGGAGCTGAAACTGTCATTGTGCACCCAACATATTTATTCTAATGAAAGAGTCACCAGAGTTTTCTTCTACAAATATATTTCTGGAATAAGGTGGTAGCTTTTTTCCTGAAATGTTTCTGTAGGATAAAAAGCCAAACCAGAATCTCAATTTGCAAACACTGTTGTTGGGGGCATTGTCCCTTGTCAGTGCCTGCAAATTGAGATCCTGGTTTTGCTTTTGATCCTATGACATGGAAAGGCTTGTTAAAGGGAACATGTCAGCTCATTTTACCCCTGAATTCTAACACCACCTGTCCCTGCACCTTTCTAGTTCATTCCTAACTGTCCCTCTCTGACCTAAAAGGGCCCTATAAAGCTTCCAAAAAATGATTTATAAACTTACATGTAGTCCACATCCGTTGGATGGGCGAGCTCGGGGTCTCCATTTCCCCTAACCCCCCCCCCCCCACAGGCTCTTAGCACACCTCGTTGAGTGTCATCAGTCCTTCTGCTGATCCTCCTATTTTTTTAAGTTCCCGCCTCCTCTCGTAGTATGACACTGAGCCAGAATGTTATATCCAGTCCAGTGCATTGTGGGGGCTGATCACATGTACGGCCTGGCTCCAGCTCATGTGCAGTGCGCATATTGAAGCCGAGCCGCACACATGATCAGCCTCCACAATGCACCGTACTGGATATGATGTTCCGGCTCGGCGTCATACTACGAGAGGAGGCGGGAATTAAAAAAAATAGGAGCATCAGCAGAAAGACTGATGACGCCCAACGGGGCATGCTGACAGCCTCTGCGAGGTGAGGAGGATGGAGCCCACCCATCACAGTCAATGGATGTGGAATACATATAAGTTTTCATTTTTCAGAAGCTTTATAGGGCACTTTTACAGTTAGGGCCAGAAATATTTGGACAGTGACACAAGTTTTGTTATTTTAGCTGTTTACAAAAACATGTTCAGAAATACAATTATATATATAATATGGGCTGAAAGTGCACACTCCCAGCTGCAATATGAGAGTTTCCACATCCAAATCGGAGAAAGGGTTTAGGAATCATAGCTCTGTAATGCATAGCCTCCTCTTTTTCAAGGGACCAAAAGTAATTGGACAATGGACTCTAAGGGCTGCAATTAACTCTTAAGGCGTCTCCCTCGTTAACCTGTAATCAATGAAGTAGTTAAAAGGTCAGGGGTGGATTCCAGGTGTGTGGTTTTGCATTTGGAAGCTGTTGCTGTGACCAGACAACATGCGGTCAAAGGAACTCTCAATTGAGGTGAAGCAGAACATCCTGAGGCTGAAAAAAAAGAAAAAATCCATCAGAGAGATAGCAGACATGCTTGGAGTAGCAAAATCAACAGTTGGGTACATTCTGAGAAAAAAGGAATTGACTGGTGAGCTTGGGAACTCTAAAAGGCCTGGGCGTCCACGGATGACAACAGTGGTGGATGATCGCCGCATACTTTATTTGGTGAAGAAGAACCCGTTCACAACATCAACTGAAGTCCAGAACACTCTCAGTGAAGTAGGTGTATCTGTCTCTAAGTCAACAGTAAAGAGAAGACTCCATGACAGTAAATACAAAGGGTTCACATCTAGATGCAAACCATTCATCAATTCCAAAAATAGACAGGCCAGAGTTAAATTTGCTGAAAAACACCTCAAGAAGCCAGCTCAGTTCTGGAAAAGTATTCTATGGACAGATGAGACAAAGATCAACCTGTACCAGAATGATGGGAAGAAAAAGTTTGGAGAAGAAAGGGAACGGCACATGATCCAAGGCACACCACATCCTCTGTAAAACATGGTGGAGGCAACGTGATGGCATGGGCATGCATGGCTTTCAATGGCACTGGGTCACTTGTGTTTATTGATGACATAACAGCAGACAAGAGTAGCCGGATGAATTCTGAAGTGTACCGGGATATACATTCAGCCCAGATTCAGCCAAATGCTGCAAAGTTGATTGGACGGCGCTTCATAGTACAGATGGACAATGACCCCAACCATACAGCCAAAGCTACCCAGGAGTTCATGAGTGCAAAAAAGTGGAACATTCTGCAATGGCCAAGTCAATCACCAGATCTTAACCCAATTGAGCATGCATTTCACTTGCTGAAATCCAGACTTAAGATGGAAAGACCCACAAACAAGCAAGACCTGAAGGCTGCGGCTGTAAAGGCCTGGCAAAGCATTAAGAAGGAGGAAACCCAGCGTTTGGTGATGTCCATGGGTTCCAGACTTAAGGCAGTGATTGCCTCCAAAGGATTCGCAACAAAATATTGAAAATAAAAATATTTTGTTTGGGTTATGTTTATTTGTCCAATTACTTTTGACCTCCTAAAATGTGGAGTGTTTGTAAAGAAATGCGTACAATTCCTACATTTTCTATCAGATATTTTTGTTCAACCCTTCAAATTAAACGTTACAATCTGCACTTGAATTCTGTTGTAGAGGTTTCATTCCAAATCCAATGTGGTGGCATGCAGAGCCCAACTCGCGAAAATTGTGTCACTGTCCAAATATTTCTGGCCCTAACTGTATGTCAGAGAGGGATGGCTAGGTACGAGCTAGCAAGGTGTAGGGACAGGAAGTGGTAGCATAGGGGGGTGAAATGAGCTGACAGTTTCCCTTTAAAGAGCCAATTGCTTTAAGGATTGTTACAGCTTTTCCATCCTATAGTTGAGAAAAAGCTCCAAGCTCCATAGCTGCCCTAGCATCTCAAAGAACCGGTTTTTGCTCCAAAAACTCCTCTAAAAACTCCAGGTGTACATATAAGGCTTCAGGAGAAAAAAATCTCTTCCAAAACCTCCTTGAAAAAATTATTATTCATATTTCCACCCACCTGTTTACTTCCCAGATTCCACAAAGTGAGATTTGAGTTCAGGGTCAGATCTTGAGGAGGTGGAATAGTATTATTATAGGTGCCAATCTTCACCTGTGCCAGGTTCCCATCTGACATCATCTGCCAGTTAACAACAGTGTAGATTCCAGATGCATCCCCATTCTGAACAAAAATGTTTTTGTTCTCCAAATAAAAGTTAACCCTCCGTATATAGTATGTGAGCTAAAATGGGAAATGTTTGAAGTATAATTAAGTAATTATAAAATAAGAATTAAGGATTGACGATCAATAATGTAAAAACACTTGTTAGGTCACTGACAGCAGTATCAGAAGTACAATAAGGTAAGGGTCAGATTAACATTTTTAGCTATGCCTCGGGGGGTTGCTCTAAAAACATAGGATTTGGCAGCAATAACGCGGTGCTAATGCCATGTTAGCACCGAGATAACACTGGTAATGTTAACCTATGGGGAGGCGGGCCTTACTGCGGCTCCAACACCAGCATCTGAATGAAATCTTGTGTTATTTCGTAACGCGAGCAAAGACGCCTTTGGAAGCAACTTTGATCACGTTAGGAAATAACGCTAGCTTTCTTTCAGATGTTAGCGTTGGAGCCGCGGTAAGGCCAGCCTCCCCATAGGTTAACATTACCAGCATTATCGCGGTGCTAACATGGCATTAGCAGCGCGTTATTGCTGCCAAATCCTATGTTAGCGTGAACCTCCGGTGTGTACAACAAAATATGTCAAATTTAGAATGATATACTCTATATGATATATGTACTACATGCTGTATATACATGGCTTTTTTGAACCCATTGTCTTTTGCTATTTACCTGCCATGGTTTGAAGTTCCAGATATTCGCACAAGCATTTTGAGAGAATGGCCCCTCACCTTTTTTGCAGATTTTCAGATCATCTAAAGCTTTGACCAAAACATTGATGGTAAGATACATAATATTACTTGATTTTAGGCTGGAAGTATATTTTGTATTGTTCTTGATATCTTCTATACGTTCTGATCCAGTACAAACCTTCACCAGGTTCCCTAAAGAAACAGTTTGGTTTTCAGGAAGAAATTGGCAGTTGAAAACCGTCTCCCACATCATCCTGGTCCAGTTTGCTGTTGGAGATGTAGATGGATGGATCTTGGCCAAGAATTGGCTTAAACCTGGGACAGTGACATCATTGTTGGCTAAACTAAGGCTCCCAGATAACAACTGTAAATATTTACTAATGGACAATAACAGTGACCTCCCCCAACCGGCGTTCCCAATAAAAATCTTCCCTGTGACATTCTGCTTCAGCATCTCATTTAAAATATGAATAAATTCAACATCAGTTGAAAATACAACTACAACCGTAGCGGTGGACTCTTTTATGACCTTGACTATACGTGGAGCGTTGCGATCTGGTTGGCCAATTCTAATATATTCCATGAAGGCCACACACGCTCCAGCTTTTATTATTTCTTCTTTTATGGCTGAATGCCTTGTTGGCCATAATCACTATCAAGAGCCAGAAGGCCAATCCAGGTCCAACCAAATCTGAGAAGTAGCTGGGCCATGCCTTTAGACTGGACAATGTCACTCGGGAATGTCCTGAAGAAGGATGGAAACATTTTTCTGTTACTTAAGATGGGAGCACTGGAAAATGGACTGATCTGAAAAAAAATACAAAATATAATATAATGAGATAAAAAATTGAATAATTTATATTGGTATATTAATTTCCTTGAGCATCGGTGCAGAAAAATAAAATATCACACAGTTTCCGTAGAATCACACGGCTGGCCATTTAACCAACGGACATGTTTTAATAGGAAGACCAAATCTCTCTTATAATTAATTGATGTTATTTTTCCACTTTGCAGCATTTATTTTTGAAACATTGAAATCAAAAGTAGCAAGAGAAGTTTTCTTATTTGGTTTTATCATGACAGACCTTTCATTACTTATATTCTGAAGCAAATGTAATTTTTTTATATTCTCCTTTAAAAATTATAGAATAATATATACAATCATCAAACAATTGTCACAGGGTGCTTTGACGGACGAGGCTACTGCAGCAGGATGATAGTCGTGGACAAGGGTAATCAGGGTAACTAGTCTGACCCCCACACTGTGATTCCCTTACTGACCCTTTTCCTAGAAATACCTCTGAAGGTGAGGACGTCTTGACTGTTGCCTTTGCCCTGCTCGTGACCAGCCCTAGGCTAACACTGCCTCACCTCCACCCAGGGATCAGGATAGGAACAGGAACACCCCACACATGATGCCAAACTTTAAGGAGAAGGTAGCTTCAGGAGGTCTCAAGCAAGAACTGCATTCAACATCCACATAGCTCACAGGTCAAACAGAGAATGAACTCTATAAGTGACATCAAGTGATGGGTCATGAGACAATTTAAAGGCTGAAGGAGTAGTCATCAACCACATCACCTGGTACAGACAACATAAATAAAGTAACTTTTGATGATATTCTAATTCATTGAGATGCACTAGTACATTATATCTGTTCGATCACTTTCTTCTATACTAAAGTTATCAAAACTCATGAAGGCTCATTGAATATTGTTCTTTTCATAATAATAATTTGCTCTATTTCTCTAGTTGCCATTCAAAAACCACTAAAATGTTGATTCCCATTTCAAAATTAAGTAGGGTGAATTTCATAATCACATATTCTTCAACATGTTGGAATCGACTAGATTAAATGAAACAAAAGTTTAATGAAAGGGGCTATTAAAAGCAAATACTACAGCAAAGTAGAGAGTTACCTACTATGCTTAAAGGAGAAAGAGAGACTGGTCAATAGATGAACACACCACCCAATATGATCATATAAAATGTGTGAAGCTTTATTGGGAACATTTAACACACAAGAATTAATAATAAGTAAAAACACAATACGGCGAGTGTCTGTGAACCTTAAAGCAGCCCCTATACATGTTACAAGTGCATTGGCCTATGTAAATGAACCCGATAACTGCGTCAAGGTGCATCTCATGTATCTGGGCCATAACCTGAAATGCCACTATGTGTGATAAAAATCAGCCTTTAAGGGAAGGTCGAATCCTGGCTAAATGGAAGAGAATTATATTACGGTTAACGGGTGGGAGTGCACAGACAGAAAACAGTTACTAAACATTGCAAAAAGACTGACTGGCAAACCTAGTGTGTGAACGAGGTGCTAGCAGGAAAAAAACATATAACTATAAAGAGTTTTTTCCATTTAGCCAGGATTCGACCTTCTCATACAGGCTGATTTTAATTGCACATAGTGGCATTTCAGGTTAGGGTCCTGATACATGAGATGCACCTTGACGTGGTTAATGGACTCATTTACATAGGCCAATGCATCTACTAAGCATGTCCTTTATTTCATAGTGTTCTAGTGTGCAGCAAAATAACCTTTATAGTCATGTGGGGGTTTTTTCTGCTAGCACCTCGTTCACACACTAGGTGTGCCAGTCAGTCTTTTTGCAATGAAAGGATTTGTGACCTGACAGTAGTTCCAGTGCTTTATGAAGTGAAGTGCCAATTCATTCCTATGGTTGACGAAACCCCGAGTGCAGGTCAAGCGTCGGCATCTAAGTGCCGGAGATTGAAACCTTGCACAATTTCCAAGCGCATCACATGATGCGCGCTTCTGCATCATGTGCTGTGCTTGAAAATAGCACGAGATTTCAAACTCCGGCACTTAGATGCCCATGTTTGACCTGCACTCGGGGTTTCGTCAACCATAGGAATGAATTGACAGCGTTAATGCAGTCTTACCTTTCCGGTAACACTGTGTTAATGCTGAGTAAGTCTATCTTTCTAACGGAACCGCCCTGAACGCAGCTAATGATGCTGGTGTGACCCTAGCCTATGAGAGACTCATTATGGCCTCGTTCTGACTCTCTTAGTAATATATTGAGCTTCTGTGATGTAACCACTGACTTCCGGCCATTCAGAATTCATGGGTGCAAGATTGAGCAACAGACCCAGAGCGGCATTGGTAAGCGTTGTAGATGACAGAACATGACCATATGAAAGGGAGCAGGGTGGTGACATTTAAAGAGCCATTCAAGCGCTGGAAAAAAACCTCAGGAGTGGTGCTTTAAATACTCCAAAGAAAGGCACTTTTCCATGTCGTCTTTATCCTAAATGTAGTGACATTCAAAATAATAAAAATATCCTTTCATCCGCAAGTCAGGTCTTTTATCCCCCAAGGTCAAAGTACATCGATTAAAGGTTTTTCACTTACGATTCTTCATATGTTGTATATGCTATAAAGTGTAAAAATCTAAATATTATATAAACAAATGATTGCTACTTTTAAATAAATTGTTTTTATATTTTTTCCATCCACTTTGAAGTGCCGAGTCCTTCTATTACGTTATGTAAGAAGTTGAATCCTAGTTGAGCGTCCATCTACTAAAGGAGTGCCAGGCATCTTTTTATTTGTATGTTTGTTATGGTTGACAGCGTTGTGGACATGTTACACTTTGAAGACATGGTCGATCCCGCTCAATGTAGTGAGTTTACTACAGAGGAGCCCAGGCTAAATAAGGCAGCAGAGCTTGGGTTTGCTTTCAGACACTCTGCACCATTTGTATCAGTGTGAATGGTGCCCTATGCAGGCCCTCAGTGTGCATGGCAAGTCGCCTCCCATACCTTGGTTGAGGCGATTCATTAGCCTGCATCTGGGCCTGCTACACAAGTGTGGTCTGACTGCGTCCTGCAAGTGCAGTTTTGTTTTTTGTCTATGGCATCGATGGTAAGTACAGAGGAGCTGAGCAAAGAAATACAATTTAAGGGAATGGGGCTTGGTTTACGAATGGGAGTAGAGCTGCTCAATGAAACTTCTTACCTGTGGGTATCTGAAGGTTCCCAAAACATGAGCTAAAATGATTGAATTGGCAGAAACTGTGGACCCAATAACAGCAGAGAACATCGGTCTAGAATCACACTCGTTGTTGGAGATTGTTGTACTAGAGTCAGTCAGGAACTGTAAAGCCCCTTGTAATTCATAGTGAGGTATATTACATGTATCGTACATTTGGAATCCAACTGTCATATTTGACAGAATATTTGGGTCCTTGTTAAGTTCCTCAACTGTAAAGAGAAATGTTTGAAATCGATGATAATTTTCTAGGTTGAATCTTCAAGAAGCAGAAAGAGAAGAAAAATTAGTTAAGAGTCTTTTATGAAAATGTAATACATTAACCTTTTGGATCTCCACCACTGTAGTGGTATGTCTCCTGATATAATACTCAAACATAATGTTATTGTCAGGGTCAACTATGTTGGGTAATACTAAGTGTTATGCAATCTCTTAAGGTACCTTTACACGCCACAACTGGGGTGTGAAAACTGAGAGGCAATCCGGAGCCCCGTCACCGTCGCCATGAAATTGCTACTAAATTGTGGCGTGTATTTGGGGAACCCAGTGGTGTTTTTGAAAGTTGCTCCCAGTTGCGATTTCAGAGCACTGCTCGAAAACCAGACGAAACTATGAAGGGGAAATTCCCTGCTTTTGGTGTGTGAATGGGTGATAGGGATGGAATCAGCGTCGCCTACTGATTTCCCAAAGCCATGGCACAGCGTGCTAGAGACCACGCCCCGTCAGCGATGATTGGTGGTGGCTACTGTGTTTCCATTGGCTGTGCCTCCACAGGGTGCCATATTTGAACAGATGTCCATTCACACTACTCATCATGTATTAGCCAGCCTTCATGACGCTATTGCGTTGTCTAATCAGCGTGTTTGGGGCGCGGAAAACACAAGTCTGCCACGCCCATGTTCTTGCGGCGCTAACCATGTACCCCACATTCCTTTGGGGATTGCGGCATGTGAAGCGGTTACTGGAGTCTACTGGATGTTTCCCGATGTTGGTGGGGCTACTTCCGGGGTGACACATCGCCTTAGGTTGAGGGCAAAATTGCGGCGTGTAAAAGCGCTTTCGGCGTTCAGAAGCAGCCATGAAAAACATGCACGCTCACATTCGATTGCCTCCGATCGCCGCCAAAAGTTGCGACGTATAAAGGTACCCTTAAAGTCATCTGGTGCCGAATCATCAAGAAAATACAGAAAGGTGCCCAAAAAAGTGCCAGAGCCTTAGACCACCAAGGCAGAATTTCGAACTATCCAGAATGAGAGAAGATTCGAAACACAGTGGTGAATGTCTAGGAGTATTTGGCCATGTGAAGTCAGGGGCAGAGTTATCCTGGAAATCAATAATATTCCAAAATAATTTTTAAAGACATTCCTGTGGATATGTTAAAGGTTTAACAAGGAAATACCCCTCTAATCTTTTACAAATGTTAGTTTGGCCAAGTTCTAACTGAACCTAAGACAGATGTATTGGTCGGCCTTAAATATGAAGTTCCAGAGAATAAAGAACTCTCTTGTGAGCACTGATGGCTGTATCTAGGGTATGCAACAGTTGAATTTAATAATCCGACAAAAAGTTACAAAATTGAAAAAACAAGCCCACACACCCCTTAAAGTAGTTACAATTCGATGGAGCTAGGTTCACACTTGGAGGGTGACCCATGCTTGGCGCAACATTTCACAGGATAACATTGCTGAACACATTTCCTGTGCGCTTGTGAAAAACGCACTTCCTGATGCTTTGTGTGGAGCCGCTGCTAAGGTAAATAGCGGGTTTCAATGGGGCAGCATTGTCAGGCAGTGCATAGCATTAATGCTATGTGCTGCAGCTATGATTTCTAAATTTTAAGCAGATGCGCCAAGTGTGGGTCACCCTCCAAGTGTGACCCTAGCCTAAGCCTCCGCTGAAACACATCAGTTTTTTGCAGGTGTGAGTTTGATTTTGTAATTTTGTAACTTTTTGTAGGCTTATTAAATCCAAGTGTTGCATACGCCTAGGATACAGTTTTCAGTGCTCGCAGGAGAGTTCTTTGGATCTCCCTACAAAGCCTAGCTTGGCTACTCCTGTGCTAGAGCAGTGGATACAGACATCATAGTGGTGAGCAGAAACTTAACTATGGGATTAGTACATAGTGAAACATTAACTTTACTGGCATATCATACTACATTTCAGCTGCTTCTTAAGGTCCTCCTGAGATCAAACTCATATAATTCAGCTTCTCATTGGGTCAACTGGACCACTTTATGAAAGCTCAGAAGCAATGTACTTAGTAATCTAAGTGTGAGGAGTGAAAACTATTTCTAAGAAGTTCAAGAGTTGTACATTTCTGAAAACATTGGAGATGTGAGAGACAAGGAAACAATTCTGAGAAATTTGTAGAAAATGTGAATGGATCCACCAATGAATGAGCCATCTAGTGAGAACCATCAATGCCTTTTGGAGACCCTTCTCTCCTTCACCATTACCTGTAATTATTCTTGACAGAAGTTCGTAATAGATTATTATACCAATACAATAGTTTCACCATTTTTACATTGGCTTAGATTTTGAAGTTGCTCATTATCAAAGATTACCTTAGTTTTGAACCTAAAACCTCATTTCACCAAGAAAATATAAATGAAATTGTAAGTTGTTACTGTATAGCACTCCTATACTTGAAAAACAAAAAGAATCATATTGATTTTAATATTAGGTCATACATCATAGAGAAAGACCTACTTACAGTCTGCAGGTAGTCTTGGGTGGTTGGACATTAAATGTCAACGTTTGATAGATCTTTTCAGAGTTAATAGGTAGTACAACACCTAACATGATGTCTCCAGGTTGTCTTATCCCCTCCTGCTCTGACATAGGGGTCAATCTACATTTGTGATCCATTGTATGTATAGCTGACACATGTAACAGAAGAATCTTTGTAAATGCTATGTATATATGAGCCATATTATGGTAGTATCCTGTTGACTTATCTGTGGATAGCAAAAATATATGACTTAGTTTACAATATACCGTATCATATAGAAGCATTATAAAGAAGGAAAAGGGGGAGGCACTGCTTTCTATGTATTACCTCCTGGTCTGGAAGTAGTATTTTTACTATCCAAATTCTTGGTTTATCCCCACAAAAAGCTCTACACAACAGACGATTAGCGCCCTCGGTGAAATCGAATATTTTTTAACATTTCCTTTGGATCCAATGTTCATATATCAGATAATAGATGTAATTTCTTATCTGTCACCAGATTTTTGCTGTCCCATCTAAGAGCAGCATGATGTAGAGGCAGAGACCCTGATTTCACTTCACTTACTCAGCTGCTTGCCTCAGTTTTGATGAATTCACGATTCTATCTTTGGAGATCTACCACTTTTTCAAATTGTGAACTCTGTACAGTACATAGCCCTCCCACATCACTGATTTAAAGATCTCTGAGTACAGTTTGCATAGGCTGAAAGCTGACAATCAGTGGTGGTGGCCTTTACAAGGAAATTGAACACGGAGAACTACCTGGCATCAGAATTATTAGTCCTCTAGTGATAATGACATACAAAGTGTCCCACAACCTGTCTCCTCCATACATCTGTGACACCCGGTAGTTACCTACTTGCAACCTTCGATCCTCTCAGATCTCCTTCTCTACTCCCATCTTATCTCTTCTTCCCACAACCACATACAGGATTTGTCCCATGCTTCCCCCATAATCTGAAACTTTCTGTCCCAACACATCTGACTCTCGTCTACCATGGAAGCCTTCGAAAGGAACCTGAAGACCCACCTCTTTCAACAAGCCTACAACCTGCAGTGAGACTCAGTCCACTATACCGTTACATGATCAGCTCTACTCTCTCCTACTGTATCCTCACCCAATCTGTGTAGACTGTGAGCCCTCGTGGGCAGGGTCCTTTCTCCTTCTGTACTTGTGTGTGCCTTGTATTGCTCATGTTTATTGTACTTGTCTATGCACGCCCCTTTTCACGTGTAAAGCGCAATGGGATAAATGGCGCTATAATAATGAATAATACTAATAATCTCCTGCTGATAAAACAGTGAGTACAGTAAGCAGCCCAGTAACTGACACATCAGTCGAATCATTATCTCTGCCTCTGTCACAATATTATTTTGTTATATGGCAATAACCTTATGCCAGATTCCCTTTAAGTATATTAATTATATTTGAGTCACTGTTAATTGAATTTGTGGCATACACAGTATAATTAAAGGAATTTTAAACACATTTTTACTTTATTTTATTTTCCACAATGTCTTAGTTTCCTTTAATTTTACCAATTTTTCTAACTTTTTTAAAAATGTATTAATTAAATTATTATTATTTTTATTATTATTTTATTATTTATTATTATTTATTATTATATTAAATATAATAAATGACAATTTTTAGAAACAAAAAAAATCTTCAAATGCATTGTCTCCAAACATTTCTTTTTATATGCAATTCACAATTAGCGTACATAATATTAAGTTTTTAACATAAGATCTTTTTCAGATGTATTTTTATATTTTTATGTGTTTGTCCCTTTGAATATTATAGTCATTGTGGAATATCAGGAAAAGTTGCAAAATATTGAATTTTTCTTTATCACAATGTGATTATGTGAATATGAAAATAATGAATGAGAGTAGATATTTTTAATCATTTACATTTTCCAATTACTTTTCTATGTTTATTCTTATATTTTCAATTTGCTTCTTCTGCTACATACCTTTCTATTGATTACCTATTTACTTTTCTATTTTGTTTATTTCTTCTGAACACTTATTTCAATACAAAAGTTTAAGGAAAAAAGAAGAAATTTTACAAATATATATTTCTTATGTATAACTAGGACAAAAAAAGGGGGATTCGAAAGTTTGCCACAGTTATAAATTTACAAAAACATTTAATTGGGCAATTTTGTATCATATTTAAAATTAATTTGAAAAGACCAAAGATTTTGTGTATATGAAGGTTAATGTAGTGACAGGAGGATTGTACTTATGATTAGTGTCATTCAGTAGTGAATGGAAATAGTTGCAAGACGCATTCTCCTAGAATGTATCTTTAATACTCACAATTCCCTCGATCCTCCAGTCCTCATCTACATCTACATGTCAATTTTTTTATGGAAAGAAGTGTCTTATATACTAGAGAGATGCAATGTAATTATTGCAATTGATTTTGATTATGATGGTATAATACTCGCTGAGACCGGGGTTAGGTCTTTACTTAACTTCAAGGATATAATGATAATTACTTGATAGTTAAGCAGATGTGATCTCCCTGTTGGTATTCTACAATTGGTAAATTCACTAATTGACTTTGTTAGAATGTGCAATCAACTTATATGGGGAAGATAAGTACAACAACTGCAACTGACCACAGCCGATTCCTGCACTAGTCGATCCTGCGCAGGATAAAAGGGCCCTAACTCTAGACTAAACTGTGGAAACTTGGACCTATGCTGCTTTAACAGCTATCAAGTTCTTCACGTTCCTCCTAAGGAACCAGAGGACAAAGCAGAGTTCAATTACCTGCTGAAAGGAAGAAGTTCAGTGAGTGGTTATTATGCTATCTGAGCTGTGTCCTAGGGTGACCTCACGACTCACCACTCACATAGACGCAGCTGTCGATTCCGCCATACAGCATCCGGAGGCCATGATGAAAGATGCTTCTACTTCTCCCTTAGGCACCAGAGCTGAGATTGTGATGTGGGACGTCATAGTAGATTATTGTCGGAGGGAATGTTAGACTTTTCATAAATGGGTAAATGAGGTTTGACAGTGTGTTTTATTTGTAATAAAGTAATTTTCTCTGTGTATGTGTGTTTATTAACTATTCACTTACTGGATTGGTAATGGGCAGGTATCAGAAGACACTTAACATTACCAATCAAGGGCTTAATGACAAGCTGTCAGTCATCAGCTGTCATTAACCCCCTCTATCACCCACTATAACACTGCACCAGAGCATCTGAAAGAGCCAAGTAAATTGCCAGGATTTGGCAATTCTAATTAATGCGCCAAATACTGGGCTGGCTGCGGACTGCTATTCTATAGCATGTGGGGGTTCAATAAGTATGGACCATGCTGAGAATACCAGCCCCAAGCTGCCTAGTTTTACTTTGGCTGGCAATTTAAAATTGGACGAAGCTGGTGCATTTTTTTTGCCAGGCAAGGTAAAACTAGGCCGCTGGGGTGGCAGCTCACAGCTGTCCGCTTTATTTGTCCTAAGAATGAAAAATACAGGAAAGACCTATGCATTTTTTTAATTATTTATTTTACACACTATGATGACAAGTTGATTGCCATACACTATTGTGTATGGCAACCAAGCACTAACACGGGTACAATTTTTAGGATTGCAGTTTGAGTGCAACAGCTGATCACAGATGCTCTCAATCACACAGAGTGAGCGTTTGTGATTGACCTTTCCCAGGCAGTGTAGTGAATATGCATGAAGCTTAATATCGCACTTGCATTGAGGGAATCTCGAAGATCCGCAGCCATACACAGCATTCTGCAATTATTTCGTCAGCCAGTTTCTCACTAAAGAAATACTTGCAGATGGGCAATACCCTATTGTTTAACCTTATAGCGAGTGCAATCTGATGTTTTATTGGATTGCAGTCATCAAGTTTTTATACAGATATAAGCATAACCTAAGGCTCAGGTCCAATATTAATTAAAAATATTTATTATTATTATTTATTTATATAGCACCATTAATTCCATGGTGCTGTACATGATAGGGGTTACATACAAAATTATAGATATAGTTTAAAGTAAACAAATGAACAATGACAGACTGGTTTAGAGGGAACAGTACCCTGTCCTTGCAGGCTTACATTGTACAGGATGTTGGGGAAGAGACAGTAGGTCAGGGATGCAGCAGCTCCAGTGGCAGTGGGGCAGCAGCTCGGTCATTGCCGGCTGTAAGCCTTCCTGAAGAGATGCTTTTTCAGGTTCCTTCTGAAGGATGCGAACGTGGTGAGTGCGTAAAATTCAAGAGGATGGGGGATATTCGGGAGGAATCTTTGAGGTGGTTGTGTGAGCAACGGATAAGTGTGGAGGAGAGGAGGAGGTCTTGGGAGGATCGAAGATTACGTGAGGGAAGATAGAGGTAGATTAGATTAGTTCAGAGATATAGGGAGGAGACAGGTTATGGATGGCTTTGTAGGTCAGTTTTAGTAGCTTGAACTGGATTCTTAGGGGAATTAGGAACCAGTGAAGAGATCTGCAGAGAGAAGAAACAGGAGAAAAACTAGGAGAGAGGTGGATTAGTCGGGCAGCAGAGTTGAGGCAGACTGGAGAGGTGCAAGAGTGTTAGCAGGGAGGCCAGGCCACAGAGCGGAAGGTTGCAGTAGATGAGGCGGGAGATGATGAGGGCATGTACAAGAATCTCCGGCTCCCCTCCCTCACTACACCATCTAGCTGTTTGATGTCACCGGTGATTAATAAAAGCATTTGAAGACTACATGGGTGAGTGCCCCTCTGTTTCCTGCTGAACCATTGGATGTATTTGTTACCTGCCACTGGAGGGATCACTACCGCTGTCTTGGCCTGAACTTGGCTGCTTTGTCCTGTGGCTGTGTGCTGTGTGAGTGGGTGGTCTATCTGGAGATCATGAGTAAGGCTACAAACTAGCCGAAACATGTTGCCTGAAGACATGATAAACTGACCTGTGTGTTTTTACATGTTAAGAAACCTGTTTTTACCTGAATACCAATTAATGGAAATTTTATAAAGAACTCAAGGTGCAATTTTCCTAAACTCGCTTGACAATTCTTGGAAGTGATTTGAAAGCAGCTACAAGCCCGCTGGAGCCCGTGCTGAGAGGGAGGAAAACTGGAGAGAGAAGTCAAGTGAGCTGACCCTTTTTTCTTAATGTAAAGTAAATCTACAATAATAAAGGTTTACTCTCCAAAGAAATAATATTAATTATACAAAGAATAATATAAAAAAACATTTAATAGAATAAAAATATTCCAAAAGAATAAAAACAAAAATATTAAGCTCCCTTAAACGGATGTTTAAAGGACATTGTCAGCTTCTTGGCTTTTACAGCTGCTGCAACATCTTGCACTGTTTTCAAACTTCACACTTTGCGGGTGTCAAAACACCTGCAAACTTTACAAAGCTTAAACCAATTCTTTTAAAGCTCCAAATACAATCTACAGGTTGAAAGAAAACGGTAGACCCAATGGCTGGGATCACTATCATTTAAGTGTTTTTCCGAGCCTGCAGGTTTTCTGGTGAGCGTTTTGACCCAAAAGAATAAGTGAAAGTTCTAGGGTAGTGACGAGCGACTGTATTAGTTACTAATTGCTACTCGCATGGATAGTACAGTATTCGAGATACTCGTTACTCGGCAAGTATCTCTGGTGCTCATGAGTGATGTGTTGATCGTGAATGATCTAACACAAATTGACCGAGTTGTTATGTAATGTACTGGAATTCTGAAATCAAAATCAAAGTTCATCAAAATAGAAAAACAAAGTACATTTATCTATTGTTTAAGGGTTTTCTTTATTTACAGCATTGAAAACATAAACTGGAAATATGATTCTCCAGGTCAATATGATTATGGCCATACCAAATATGCATAGTTGATTTTATTTAAACGATGATAAAAAGGAAAACAATTGTCAACATTTTCTGACTACATCTCACCCCTGGCTACATCTCATCCCTGGCTGGACCTCATCCCTGGCTGCATTTCATCCCTGGCTACACCTCATCCTATGCTGCATCTCATCCCTGGCTGCATCTCATCACCAGCTGCACCCCATCCCTGCCTGCATCTCACCACTTACTATATCTCATCTCGAAATGCTGCATCCATAGCTACTGCTTACAATGTTTCCTCTTCTTTTCACCTTCACTCCCATACTACTTCACTTCCTACTAACCCTTCTAATCACTCCACCCAGTAACAAAGTTGTGCTCTCTCCCTGTATCCTACCCAGCCACCTCACTTCCTCCTCTGAACTGTTCCTTCACACGCAATCCTTTGTCTGCAGACATGCAAGCCTACCACATTACCTCTCCTGCTACCAACTTCTAACGCTCTCCCTACTCCTCCTACTTGCTGGTCACAGATCACCTAATCCTGGTCCCTGCATCACATCTCCACAGTCACCTCGAACCCTCACTTTCTCACCAACACAAATTCTTGCAACTTCCATAACCTTATACCCATTCATCCAGCCGCTGCTCCATCAGTCCCTATAGAAAGCTCATTCGGTATGCAACAAACTCTCATTCTTCCACGACCTCTTCACCACTAACAAACTCTCATTCCTTCGCATCACCGAAACCTGGCTCACCCCTTCTGACGCAGCCTCCCCCGCTGCACTCTCCTATAGCGGGCTCATTCTTTCCCACACCCCTCACCCTAGTAACAAGCAAGGTGGATGAGTTGGCTTGCTCCTGTCCGACAGTTGCTTCTTTACCCTAATTACACTGCCATCCTCTGCCACCCTCCCCACTTTCAAGGCACATTCCGTACAGCTCTTCTCTCCCTGCAACCTTCAGCTGGCTGTCATCTACCGCCTCCCGGGATCTACTACCACTCTTCTTGAGCACTTCACCACCTGGCTCCTCCACTTCCTTTCTTCTGACATCCTCAGTATAATCATGGGCAATTTCAACATCCCTATTGACACCACCCACCCTGCTGCCTCTAGATTTCTATCACTGACCACCTCCTTTGGGCTTTCTCAATGGTCCTCCTCTGCCACTCATAGTGATGTCCACATGCTGGACCTTATCTTCACTTTGTTACCTCACTGACCTCGCAAACCCACCCCTCCCCCTATCGGACCACAATCTGCTGACTTTCATCTCCCTTGCCCCTTCCACTACTCTTCCCCCACTCCAGAAACCCACTCATCCCTGCAGGAATCTCAAACTTATTGCTTTCCACTCATTCTCTGAGTCCCTTCTCCCTCTCACAGACATAGCTTCCTCACCTGACGCTGACACTGCTGCCACTCTCTAAAACCCGACAATAACTACAGCCCTCCACCTGGTCGTTCCCCTCACATACAACAAAACCTGCACACACAGGCAACCCTGGCTCCCTGGCCTCACTAAAGAACTGCGACGAACGACCAGGGCTGCCGAGCTGAGATGGAAGAAATCCCATTCTGAGGTGCACTTCGCCATATACAAATAGTCCCTAACTAACTTCAAGGCTGCACTCACTGCTGCAAAACAAGCCTGCTTCTCATCTCTAATCAACTCCCTGTCTCACAACTCCTAACAACAATTCAAAACTTTCAACTCTCTACTCCGTCCCCATGCACCTGCTCCCTCTCCCCTCATTTCTGCAGATGACTTTGCCTCTTTCTTCAAACAAAAGATCGATAACATCAGAGAAAGCTTTGACCCACTGTCCCCTCAGCCCTTCCCTTTTGCCACCTATCCCTCTCTGTTCAAAGGCAGCTTTTCCACCATGACAGAAGATCATCTCTCCTCCACTTTGTCAAGATCAAACCTCCCCACCACTCCCCTCCCACCTCATCTCTAACCTTACCACAGTTTTCATCCCAGCCCTTACCCATCTTTTCAACCTATCACTCACACTCGGTGTCTTCCCCTCATCCTTCAAACATGCCTTGATCACACCCATCCTCAAAAAGCACTCCCTAGACCCATCATCTGTTTCTAACTATCGCCCCATCTCTCTCTCCCCTTCGCCTCAAAGCTACTGAAAAACTTGTCCATCTTGAACTGTCCTCCCACCTCTCTTACTGCTCCCTCCTTGACCATCTACAATCTGATTTCTGGCCTCATCACTCCACTGAAACAGCCCTAACCAAAGTCACCAATGACCTACTCACCACCAAGAGCAAGTGACACTACTCCGTCCTCCTTGACCTATCTTCCGCCTTTGGCACAGTAGACCATTCCCTCCTGCTACAGATCCTGGAATCTCTTGGTATCACTCATCTCCTCATACCTAATGAACCAAACATTCAGTGTCACCCTCCCCCACACTTCCTCCTCCCCCTACCCCCTATCTGTCGGTGTCCCCCAAGGCTCGGTTCTTGGACCAGTACTTTTTTCAATGTACACCCTTGGCCTGGGAGAACTCATTGAGTCCCACGACCTTCAGCATCATCTCTACGCTGATGACACCCAGATCTATCTGTCCGGACCTGACATCACCTCCTTTCTATCCAAAATTCTGCAATGTCTGTCCACCATCCTATCCTTCTTCTGTGCTCGCTTTCTAAAACTGAACATGGACAAAACTGAGCTCATCATCTTCCCCCAAAATTGCTCTCCCCTTCTATCAGACCTACCCATCATTGTCAAAGGCTGCTCACTCTCCCCAGTCCCTCATGCTAGGTGCCTCCGGGTAATCCTCTACTCTTCCCTCTCCTTCAAGCCTCACATCCAAGCCCTCGCCACTTCTTGCTGACTCCAGCTCAAAAACATTTCCCAGATCCATACTTTGCTTGACCAAGACACTGCTAAAACACTTGTTTATGCCTTCATTATCTTCTGCCTTGACTACTTTAACCTTCTGCTCACTGGCTCCCCGCTAGCTCCCTTGAACACCTCCAATCTATCCTAAACTCTGCTGCCCGACTAATCCAACTCTCTCCCGCTGTTCCCCTGATTCTCCACACTGCCAAGCCCTTCACTGTGTTCCCACCTCCTTCCTTTCAAGCCCTCAAATCCAAGACATCACATCAAAGCCATCCACCAAATCTGTCCCTCCATACATCTCTGTCATGGTCTCCCGCCACCTACCCTCATGCAGCCTGCAATCCTTTCAAGAGCTCCTTATCTACTCCCCTCTTCTCACAACCGCATAAAAGATTATCTCCCGTGCATCTGCCTGAACTCTCTGCCCAATCACATCAGACTCTTGCCTACCCTGGAAACCTTCAAAAGAAACCTGAAGACCCACCTTTTCCGAACAAGTCTACAGCCTACAGTAAGCTTTAGGTCCACTTGTGTCTCCCTCTCTGTATCCCCACCCATCCTTCGTAGATGTGAGCCCTTCGCGGATAGGTTCCTATCCTCTTCTGTACCTGTATGACTTGATTGTCCATACTTATTGTACTTGTCTTTGTTTGCCCCTTCCATATGTAAAGTGCCCATGGAATCTAATGCGCAATAATAATAAATAATAATAATAATTTTCTGAGAGCTGTAGTGTTTTCAATCTTCGATTGATGAAGCAATGTGAGAGCTTGTTTTTTGTGCATTGAGCAAAACATGATGTTTTTATTCATACCATTTTTTATACCATGAGCATGATGTTTTTATACATACCATTCTGGGGTAAGTATGACTGAGTTTGATCGCCTCTTATTTCCTTTGTTGCACTGTTATGGTGTTACGGCTTTTGCCATCCTGTTCTGTTAGTTTTTAAAAGAACAGAAAAGGATCATTTTTAGCCTCCCATGTATCCCAATAGTGCTGGATTGATCATAAATGGCCATCCAGTTTTGTCTAATTCAGTTTTCTGTCCTGTTTTTTTACGAGACCCAGAATCGAAAATGCTCTGATTTTTGGCTCCAGTGAACAAATCGGACCTAACCGGACACGAACGAATCTGGCACACACATAGCATGCTCAGTACACTAAAAGTGCTCTGTTTCCCGTAAACTCACTTCAGCAGTGTATCTACATACACGTCTAATGTGAAATTAAATAAAGGAATGTTAAAATAAAAAAAAATAAATTCTCACCTGTCCGCCGAGTCTTCCCGTGATTAATTCCTCTCCGATGGCTAAAGGACCTGAATCAGCTGACCGGGAAGGGAGGGCAATCCAATCAGCTGATGGGTCACATGACCGCATCAACGTGGTTTAAAGATTAAACCCCCTTTAACTTTAATGTGACCCTAGCCTGAGGCTTTTGCCTACTATGTGCTATACAAAAATTACAGGAGCTTAGCCATACACTTCAATGGGCAGTATTCACTTTGAACTTCAAACACAAATGTTACTTTCTGAGTCAAAACATCTTCATCTCTAAGTCATTTACATTGCATGTTCTTGCTGATTATGTGTTATATGCCTTTGACTGTTGGGGATCCCATAAAGTGTACCATTGTGTGGTTCCTTCACCCTGTGTTTTCTGAGTAGTTTCTCCCCACGGTTAAGGAGTTTGGGCGTTCAGTTGGATGAGCCCTGGTACATGGGATTTTTCTAAAGGTAGCCGGATCAACAGATGAGTGCATCCATTGACCCTCGTTTCTCGACACAGATCACCACCAATCTGAATACGCTTTAGGTCAGATTGGTTATTACAAAAAATAAAATGATAGGTTCTTTTGAAATAAAATTTTAAAAAAAAGTACTACCGTCTTCTATAATGCGTTTTTTTTAAATGCATTTTTTTTTATATTTCATACAACAATCTCTTTGCCTTCTCCATAGCGTTTCATGTTCACACAGTTATATTGTTTTTTTACCCTGTAGAAGGAGTGTATCATAGCAGTCTGACTTGTCTACTTGTGCAAAAGCAAATTTTATACTCACAAACAATATAAAACAGAAAACCAGTTGATCAGTTAAATTGTGATCCAAAATGTAATAGATGCAACCAATGGGAGTGAGGAAGATGAAACGACGAAATGACAGATGTAGGTATCTGTCATTTAAATATCGAATCTGTTTATCATGCTTTGGTAGAAATATATAACTAATAATGAAATTTAGAACGTAGAGAATAATTCACATGAAATAAATTCGATAATCGATCAAATGGCAAATAATTAAAGAAATAAAAATTGAATATAAAACACTTTGGGGCGAAAATCCTTGAATGATATTGTGAAATTAGGATTACAATTTAAAAAACAAAGTTAGAAAAATTGCGTGTAACACAAATAAAATAAATATTGAATCAAGTAAAACAAAAGGTTAGAGAAACAAGATCAACAGAAAACCAGACACCAAAACCAATCAATACATAAACAAAATGAATAAAGATGTACGATCAAATAGAAATGATATAGCATATCACTACAGACAGAATCTTCGTTCGCCGGATCGTTGTTGTCATACATCCTGCTATGTGTACTGTAGGACATCTACTGCTGAAGTTCTGAATGTAAACGACTGGATAAAAATCATTGCAGCATTGTTTCAATCTGTGTAACCTTAACGGTAGCATTAAGTTTCATGACTGTATTCGATTATGTTGATATTAATTTGACTTAACATTGCAAGCCGTTGTATAAGAATATTAATCAAGTCAACTTTAAAAGTTATAAAACGTCAGTCTGTCAAAATAAAATCATAAAAAAATAAAACCTTTTATCATTTAACTAAATAATCAACTATTACCCCTATAGTCCTATCACCCTTACCTTTGATAACTCCATCAAATTTTTCATGGATTTGCTCCTGGTCTGAAGTAAAATAAACATTTAGGAAAAACTCACAGATACAACGTCCGAAAATGAAATGCCAGTGGCAAACACATCTCGGCTGTTATTCCCTTAGCGGTGAGGCCGTGAAAAAGTATTGCCCCCTTTTTTAAACCACATACTAAAGGAAATTGAGGCTTTACTTGAAACTACTGTGACAGTTTTACTACAAGTAGCACATAAGCTTTAGGTGCCAGAAGAAAGAGACAAACCGAATGAAGCCAGTGATCAGAACTTCATACAGTTGAATAAAGTCCAATGGATGATGCTCGCGTGTGATGCGAGAATGAAGGGGTCAGACATCGCAAGTTGAGATGATCATATTAGCTTTAATTTTCAAACATCTGATATTAGTAGGGCTCATTTCAATTTCATCAGGCATAATTCATCGACTTGTAACCATAAAAGAAAAACCTCACTATGATCTATGGCAATAAATCACACAATAAAGCCAAATTAAGATCTACTATCAGATCGACTAAATGCATCATGACGTAAGCCATAAACCTATATATTGCTGAAACTTCACGGGTTTGGAGTCGTTCAAACAACATCGTTAGGACATCGTTGCGTGTAACACCGAGATTTGATAATGATCAATCGTTGGATCGTTAAACGCAGGTTTGAGAACATGTTCTCCAATCAGACAATCCACGATCAGCCAACCTGCTGCTTCATTCTGTGTGATACCACGATAACGATGTCGTTCACAACTTCGCCCATTCACAATCAGTGAACAAGTATCGTTCGCAGGGTTGTGCGAACGATACCTGCTCATGACATCGTTGGTTTTTCGTCCACGTGTGACATCTCACCAGCGATGCTGAAACGATGTTGGAAACGACTGGGCTCCCACAAAATCATTGCCGACATTGTTTCAACGGCGTGCCGTGTAACGGTACCTTAAGTCTTCTGCTGACTGATTTCAAGGATGATGTTGAATTCTAATTTTTTGTGCCGTTACCTCTCAGGGCTGTGTTATATGAATCAATTCAACTCTTGCTAGCCGTGTTGAAAAAGATATGAACAACATAAAAATAAAATAAAAATAAAAAAACATCATAATCCGTTTTTAACAATTAACCAAGAAAATCAAGACGTATTTCTATCTATAATCTGCTTATTGCACCTTTATCCTTTTTACTCCTCAAATATTCTTTGGAGTTCATCTCTGGTCTGAACAGTAAAATGAAACATTTAGGAAAAAACATACAGATCAACAATGCCCAACTGGATGCCAGGATGGCAAACACCTCCATGGCGACTGTATATTTGCCCTGAGCGCTAAGAGAGGCCGGAATAAAAGATAGCCAAACACTAAGAAAGGCCAACATACTAAAGGTAATAAATTGAGCTTCATTAAAACTATCTGGAAGTTTTCTAGCCAAGAAGGCCACTATGAAGCTGATGGTGGCCAGAAGAAAGAGATAACCGAGCATGGCCCAGAATGCGATGGAACCATCATTACAGTCAATAATAATTAGTCCTACTTTTTCTTCTGTGTTGTACCGTAGAAATGGAGGATCTACTGACATCCAAGTAACACACAATATTAGCTGTAGAAGGAAACACATACAGATAATTGAGTAGGAGACTCTTAATGTTGTCCATTTTCTCAGGCTACTTCCCGGTCTTGTAGCCATAAAAGCAAAAACCACCATTATTGTCTTGGCCAATATACATGCAACACAGAGAGTGAAGACCAAACCGAAAGACACCTGACGTAGGAGACATCTATCATGATCAGGGTAACCAATAAACCCTAAAGAACAGAAGAAGCAGAGACTGATGGATATCAGTAGAAGAACACTTAGGGAGTAGTTGCTGGCTTTCACAAGTGGTGTTTTGCGATAGTGAAAGAAGAATCCTAAGATAAGCGCAGGAGTAATTAAAGATATTATGGCAATTACAACTAAAGTGGCTCCTAATAGATCTTCATAAGCCAGGAATTCAATAGGTTTTAAGAGACACTTGGACTTTTCAGGATTTGGCCATTGGTCCCATAGACATCTGATGCAATTTAAGGAATCTGTAAATGGAGAAAAATATGCTTAGCTTGTATCACCTTGTCACTGCTGTGTTAGACTAAGTTGCCATAAAATATAAAACTGAGTAGAAAAACGTTTCCCAAAATAAAGTTAATTAAATATTTAAGATTAAAGTATTGTAGCCATCTGGCAATAATACAGTGGTTGTGACTTCTCACAACCACACAAGGTGAGCCTCTCCAATAAATCTTATGACATACCATGTTTCCCCGAAAGTAAGACACTGTCTTATATTTTTTTTTGCTCCGCCATGTCTTACTTTCGGGGGGTGTTTTATATACCCTACATCCCACTGCAGCCTCCCATACACACACACACACCACGCACCCATACACACACACATACACACCACACACCCCACACACCCATACATACCCATACACACACATAACCATACACACACACACACATACCCATACACACACACCGTTTTTTACCGATCTCCGGTGTCCGCGCTCTCCCCGCTGGCCTCCGCTCTCCGGTGGTCCCCTGCTCTCCCCGCTGGCCTCCGCTCTCCGGTGGTCCCCCGCTCTCCCCGCTGGCCTCCGTTCTCCGGTGGCCCCCACTGCTCTCCAGCGGCCCCCCACTCTCCTTATTCCTGCTGTAGCTGCCAAACTCCGCCCAGGTCAGGAGCCCTGCGCCAATTACAGCACAGGAACCGTGAGCCAATCACAGCCCAGGAACCGCTAGCCAATCAGAGGCCATGCACGATGTCAGCTGGCCACGGATTGGCTTGCGGTTCCTGGGCTGTGATTGGCTCACGGTTCCTGCACTGTAATTGGCGCAGGGCTCCTGACCTGGGCGGAGTTTGGCAGCTACGGCGGGAATCAGGAGAGCGGGGGGCCACCGGAGAGCGGGGGACCACCAGAGAGCGGGGGACCACCACAGTCCTCAGGTACGCCTTACATTTGGGGGGGTGCCTTACATTAGAAGGTAGGGCGCCCCCCCAAGCATGCCTTACTTTCGGGGGCGCCCTACTTTCGGGGAAACACGGTACTAACTGTCAGATAAGACGCTGTTTGCGCTTTATCATTCATTCTGAACAGTTTTTCTCAGACATGACTTTTTAATAAGTTATCTAGAAAAAATAAAATCTCATTAGAAACTCTTGTAGTGATCCCAAAGTTAAGGTGGCAATGAAGGCCCAGGTGTCAATCAGAATGGGCTAGGGTTTCTAACGTTTCTTCACACATACTGTTGTAGCTTTTTTTCACCTTTTGCAATTGGGAGGGCCCTGACTCATACATTGTGTAGGTCCCTATGTCACACATCAATTTTAGTTAGCTATTCTCCCGCACTTTACAAGGACAGCTATAACGTACCAGTAGTAATATTGATCTTTGACCTCACAAGTGGTCCAGTAAAATATTTTTGGATGGATTGCTTTTACTTTAACATTTGGGTGGTCCCTCCCTCTTTGTCACTGTGATACCAGAATACATATTCCATAGCACTTTACAATGTGCCCATTGTAGAGTTGGGGAAAACCCTCCTCCTCCTCCACCTCCATAACATTTGTGGCCCTAGATTTAAATGTTCATAGGGCCTGCAGAAGGCAGTAACCTGAGTTTGCTGAGGGCCCAGAGGGCGCCCTACAACATACATTTTGGAGGTACTACTCCTACTTAGACATCCAGGTGGTCCCTCCCTCACTGACAATGTAAGGCTAGGATCACACTTGCGTTTTTTCATGCTTTTTTGGAGACCTGCGTTTTTAAAAAAGCATGTAAAAACGCACCCATAGGCCCCCATGTTAAAAAACGCATGCCCTAATAGCAAAAATGCATGTCTTAATAGCAAAAACGCATGTCTAAAGTGCCTTGCGTTTTTGGCATGCGTTTTTGCACTTATGTGAGTAGCTGACATCAAAAACGCATGGTACATTAGTACCATTTAGTACCATCCAAAAATGCATGCGTTTTCCATAGGGGCCCATGTTAAAAAAACGCATGCGTTTTTAAAACAACACCAAAAAACTCTGCTTGCACTATTTTTTGGTGCTGATTTAAAAACGCATGCAAAAACGCAGGGTGCCATCAGACACCTTAAAAAAATCATGCTGAAATGAAAAAAGCATGCAGAAACGCATGCTTTTTTTTAAGGCACTAAAAAAACTCATGCCAAGTGTGACCCTAGCCTAATAGTGAAATACATATTCCATAGCACTTTAAAATGTGCCCATTGTAGCGTTGGGCAAAACCCTCCTCCTTCTCCTCCACCTCCATGACATTTTCGGCCATATATTCAAATGTTCAGAAGGACAGTAATTGGCAGGAACCTGAGTTTGCTTAATGCCCAGAGATGGCCCTGTAATGTTCGTTTTGGAGGGACCGCTCTTATTTATAATAATAATAATAATAATAATAATAATAATAAAACTTTATTTGTATAGCGCCAACATATTCCGCAGCGCTTTACAGAACAACGGTACATATAAGAAAAATATACGGTACAGAATGGTAATACAGAACAGTAGTTACATACAATAAACATAGAATCAACTTAGGAAATACAATAAATAGGCAAAAAATGAAGGTGGCCCTGCTCGAAGGAGCTTACAATCTAAGACTGGATGGGAACACAAAGCACAGGGGCTTATAACAATGAATATCTTATGTCTAAGTGACTACTGTCAGGGAGAAGGATAGGCCGCCCTGAAGAGGTGTGTTTTTAGGGAGCGTCTGAAGCTATGCAGGTTGTGGATGGTCCTAACTTCTTGGGGTAAAGCATTCCAGAGGTTTGGTGCAGCTCGAGAGAAGTCTTGGAGTCGGGAATGGGAGGTTCGGATTAATGCCGATGTTAGTCTGAGGTCACATTCAGAGCGAAGGGGACGGGTGGGGTGGTAGACAGAGATGAGGGTGGAGAGGTAAGGAGGTGCCGCACCATGAATAGCTTTGTGGGTAACAACAAGCAATTTGAATTGGATTCTATTTATACATTTGAGCGGTCCCTCCTCCATTCTTTGGTAAGGGCCCTCCTCTATTCATTTGGGAAGGCCCTCTACTCACTATTTTGGAGGTTTGGGGAAGTTTATGCACCAGTATTTGAGGGCTCACGGCAAGAAAAAAGTAATTTTGAGGAACTTGATTTCCTGTCTCCAGATGTTTAGGTAAATGATGATGAGACACAGTTGCCTACAATCTCATTTGCTAAGGAGGATAACATTGAAGATGAGTTGGTCGATGATTAGTCCACTAATCCTAATTGTGCTATTGACATGCATAGCCAGCACAGTAACACAGACGAAGATTGATATGTAACACCGACACAGGTGCCAAGGGGTACTGGTTTGACCAGACTGAGAACACCCCCACTGTGGGCCAAGTCACAGTGTGGAGGCGTTCAGACGCTATCTGGAATTTTTTGTACAGAAAATCTTGCAGAAAAAAAAACATTGTCATCAGTAGCATCTTCCATACCAAGCTGAGCAGAGTTCAGGGCAAAGGCAACCTGAGCACCACTAGCATATGTAACCATATGGTAGCCAAGCACCCTAGTAGGTTGGCAACACACCAGAGTACCAAATCTGTGTCTGCGGCTCAAACCACTGCCATGTTGTCTGTGCTTTGCCCATGACCATCTGCTGTCTATCAAGCAGGAGCTCATACCTCCTCTCCACAAGGTGCATTTACAAAAAGAAAGCAAGCAAGCATCAACCTCATCCACTTAGTTGTCCAAGCAAAGCATTAAGTTGTCGGTAGTAGAGAGCTTGGAAAGTAAGCATAAATAAGCAGCCACGTACTCACAGGCACAAATACTAAAATCACACATTGCCAAATTGCTATCTGTAGAGATGTTGACATTTAGCCTTGTGGGAACAGAATCTTACATGATCTCTCTCCTGTGGCTGCCCCACAAAACTCAGTTTGTAGCCATCACTAATTTAGATGGTGTGCTGTCCACGACTTAAATAAGCAAGTGTGAAATAATATCAACCATGCTGTCACCAACGTTGTAATTAGAAAGGTCAACATAACAGCCATGTGAAGAAGTTGTTCTGGACAGTGAGGGATGAAACTCATCTGTGACGGCACACTGGGTTAACTTGGTGGAGGGTGGGGCAGAGTAAAAGCATGGGACATCACATCACACATCCTACACATGTCAAGAGTAGTAGGTCCGACTTCCATCAGGGTTTCCATTTACTCGTATGTCAGTTACTGTCTCTCCTCCTCATCCTCCATGTCATTCTGCAGCCTTTCAATCAATTGTTCACAGGGCATGCAAAACTGAGTTTGATGAGGGCCCAGAGGTGGTCCTGTAACATATGTTTGGGAACGGCCCTTCTCTATTCAGTTGGGAGGGTATGAGGGCCCTCCTGTACACGTCTAGGGATGAAACCGCTGCCTTAAAAATAACACAGCATAAGCAAAGCCATGGTTGCTGACACTGAAGGTCATTTCATCTGTACAAAAGGGATTGTCCTCTTTTATACATTTGTGAGGGCACTCCTCTATACTTTGGGAAGGGCCCTCCTCTTTTCATTTGGGAGGTCCCTCTATACATTTGGAAGGGCCCTCCTTTATACATTAGGAAGGGCCCTCCTCTATACTTTGGGAAGTGACCTTCACAATCTGCTATCCATGAAGCAGGTGCTCCCACCTCCTGCCCACAAGCTGTGGTTGCACAGACACAGCAACCAACATGAACCATGTCCACTTTTTTTGTACCAGAAGTGTGCTGTTTTCCTAGATCTTGGAAAGGAAGCATGAATACACAAACACTCCCTCACAGGCAAAAACATTAAACGCTCACATTGCCAAATTGCTATCCATGCAGATGTTTCCCTTTAGGCTTGTGGGAAAGGAGTCTTTCCATGATCTCTTGGCTGTGGCTGACCCAGGATACTGGATTCCTAGCCAGTGGCCCCACTATTGTACTCGGTGTTCCGACCCCGCTATACAGAAGCATATGTTAAACAATATCAACCGTGCTGTCAGCAATGCTGTAACTGGGATTGTCCATATAGCAACAGACATGTGGAGATAATAAATTCCTCTGATGGCACACTGGAGAACTTGGTGGTGGGTGGGACAGATTAACAGCCTGGGACATCACACATCCTACCCACGCCAAGAATAGACAGCCCAACTTCATAATGGTTTCCATCTACTTGTATGCCAGTTTTTGTCTACTCTCCTTCTCCTCTTCCTCCTCCTCTATGTCATTCTGCAGCCCTCAAATCAATTGGTCACAGGGCCTGCAAACCTGAGTTTGGTGAGGGCCCTGAGGTGGCCTTGTAACATATGTTTGGCAGAGCTCTCCTCTGTTTAATTTGGAGGGCCTTCTATACAGCTGGGAGTGCCCTCCTCTACGCTTTTGAAGGCGAAACCACTGCCTTATGAATCACACAGCATAAACAAAGTCAGAGTTGCTGGGACTGAAGGTCATCTCATCTGTACATTAGGGAGGGCTCTCCTTAATACATTTTTGAGGGCTCTCCTCTATACTTTGGGTAGGGCCCTCCTCTATCATTTAGGAGGGCCCCCTATACATTTTGGAGGGGCCTCCTTTATACTTTAAGGAGGGCCCACCTCTGTACTTTTGGAAGGGTCCTCTTGTATTTATTTGGAAGGGCCTTCTATACATTTTAGAGGGCCCTCCTGTATTCATTAGGCAGGGTCCTCTATATATTTTTGTGGTCCCTCCAATATACATTTGTGAGGGCCCTGCTTTATAAATTTGGGAGGGCACTCATCAAGTGGACTCCCACTGC
This sequence comes from Allobates femoralis, assembly GCA_033576535.1. Lineage (NCBI taxonomy): Eukaryota > Metazoa > Chordata > Amphibia > Anura > Aromobatidae > Allobates > Allobates femoralis. The sequence continues at coordinate 26,156,640 of JARQOC010000004.1, read as the reverse complement.
TACAGGAGGGACTCACAACCCCAGCTTGGATGGGCTGGAGAGGAGGAGGTGAAGGCAAGCCAGCGTGAGGAGAAAATGGGTATTGTTCCTCATGTTGGTGACACAGGACCTTTGCCTGTTTGAAGGTTGGCCAACATGGCACAGTTCCTGTGTAAGTGTCTGTTTTAAGACCCTCATGTGATATACATTTTCGCCAATAAACTATACTGGTTTGCCACGTTTCTAGACCAACGCTACAAGGAGAATATTTCTTCTTTACTTTTTTTGTTACAAAAGGGTTGCACAATGGAATCCTTCAAGAGGTGGCGTTGTACATCACTTCCTGAAAACATCACCTTCTGACAATGCTGGCAGCAGAGGTACCGACTCTTTTCAACAGGAGGGATTAATGGGGAGAGACACGCACACAACCGAAGTGGGGGGGGGGGATGTGCACAAACTGGCCATTTTTAATAAACCAGCATATCAGCAAGGTTTATTTGTGCCTGTAACAATGCCAAGGAGATAGAAGTTGAACAAGATCCTAAAGGGATATTTAACTGACCAAACCTGCCTCATTCATGATGATTCACTTCCCTTTAATTATTGTGTGTCCAAGCTGAACACGTGGCCTGGCCTATCCTTATACACCTTGGAGGTGCTGGCCTGCCCTGCTGCTAGTATCATGTCAAACTTTTTTTTCTGTTATGGTGGGGCAATCATTTATCACTGGTAGGCGCACATGAGTCTCCACAGAAAATTCATCACACGTACTCTGATTAAATTGAAGAGGGACTATTTTGTAATAGAATCCCTCCAAATCACAGCAACACAGCTTAAATTCCCCAAAGCAGTTAACTTTTAATAATGATGCGAACTACAGATGAGCAAACCAAGTCAAGTCAAGTTTCTGTTTGCTTTGCTCAACGGGCATATGTTTACCCACTATATTAGCAAAAAGGTCAATGAAATACTCAACCACATTCAAATCAATGTTAACATGATACTGGTATTGCCAGACCAAAGCTACAATGTTAATCAGGAATACGGAAATTAGTAACAGGTGTAGGCATGGTGCTCAGAGAGCCTAGCTAAAATTGTTAAACAAAAACACACACACCACAAGAAATGTCGGCCCATTTGAAAAAAGCATCCCCTAAAACCTACTGTTTTTCCAAGTTGAAAATGTTGAAAAAGGGATCCGTTAACGGATTCATGAGCTCCAATGCAAAAAACGCAGTGTCAAAGTGCAGTGCTAAAAACGCTATGCGTTTTTGCATCAGCATCAAAAAACGTTGCTAGCAACATTTTTGGGTGCTGTAGCAAAAATGCATGCGATTTTTTAAAATAGGACCCTATGGGAAACGCATCCGTTAACGCATGGTACATATAGATACCATGCTTTAACGCATGCTTTAATGGTAGCGTTAAAAAGATGAAAAAATGGCAATTTTAAAAAAACAGAATCAGGTAAAAAATAACCAAAAATACTGCATGCCAAGTGTGACCCCAGCCTTAGGATTCTCAAAATAGTGCTGACATACGCAGCACCCCACTCAGCTGCTGGAACGCGTACAAACAAAACTGTGTATGACTGCGAATGCACTGACACTTCCCCTGTGTTACCTGCTTCCCAATATGTTGTCCAGGAAAAAGGCCCTGATGCCACCTGCAGACAACCTGCAGTTGCACATACACAACACACATTTAGCATTGGACCATGGATGAATATTATAAACACGTGTATAGGAAGGTAGGGGCACCGGGCACCTTCAGGGCTATTGGTCTTTCTTATTCCTCCATAAAGACAGACCGCTGTCTTATCCCCAGCCACCTGGTGGTGCTACGCCTGCATCAGCCAGTCAAGCATTTACAGTTCAAGTATAGAAAACAAATAGGCGGCACTCACCGTGTGTTCGTAGGTGCTTTCTTTATTGAAGAGGTGCGGGGAGGGGGTGCATGAAGGTACAGACGACAGGTCCTGTTTCGCGGTTTGCCCGCTTCTACAGGTCTCTGTAGAAGCGGGCAAACCGCGAAACAGGACCTGCCGTCTGTACCTTCATGCACCCCCTCCCCGCACCTCTTCAATAAAGAAAGCACCTACGAACACACGGTGAGTGCCGCCTATTTGTTTTCTATACTTGGACTGTAATTTTATAAATACTTCTGGTGTCTAGCAAAATAAGAGCCCCAAAACTGACAGAGGGAACATTGAATAGTGAGTGGTTTCTACCAAACAGCATTACATGGTAAAAGTGCTGCTTTGGATTTTACAAGCGTAATTGGACTGTATTGATATGTGAACTTTTGGTGGCACAATCCTATCTAAATGTCACCTCAAAAACAGCGGGCAACATGGCCTAGTGCATGCTTGGTAGCCGGCAGTAGCAAATGTTTGGAGTACTGCTGCTTTGAATTGGGCAAACCGACTTTTTGTAATGTGGACAGAAGCACAAGTCGATTAAATGGCAAGGTGCAAGGTTAGCAGTAGGCAGCAGGAAGTTTTGGAGTACTGCTATGTTAAGTTGGGCAAACCGTCTTTTTGTTAAGTGGACAGAAGCACCCGTGGATTAAATGGACAGCTGCAAGGTTAGGAACAGGCAGTAACAAACATTTGGACTACTGGTTTGTGGAGGGCAATAACCACCTTTTTCAGTGAAGTATTGTGGACAGCAGAAGCCAGCCTGTCACCTCAAAAACAGCGGGTACATGACCTGGTGAATGCTTGGTAACAGACAGTAGCAAATGTTTGGACTACAGGTTTGTGGAGGGCAATAACCACCTTTTTAAGTGAAGTATTGTGGGCAGCATTAATCAGCCTGTCATCTCAAAAACAGTGGGTAACATGGCCTGGTGTGTGCTTGGTAGCAGGCAGTAGCAAGTTTTGGAGTACTGCAGTTTTGTGTTGGGCAAATCGCCTTTTTAAAATGTGGACAGTAGCATCAGCGGATAAAATGCAGTCCTGTGAGGTTAGTAGCAGACAGTAGCAATTATTAAAGTACTGCTGCTTTACGTTGACCCTGCTGGACACGGACCCTGCTCCAGCTACTCACCCTCCCTGTAGTCTAACTCTCTCTTCAGCTCTCAAAAGAGCTATTGTTTTGGTGGTATTATGCAGCTGATGAATGGATCCTTTTAACTCTCCCTGCTCCAATATCTCTCCCTTGCTATTCTACACTGTCACTGAGGTAAATTTGAGGTAGCCCTCAAAAGGGCTTTTGTGTTTTGAAGAGGCTTTACACTCTCCCTTGCAGCTGAGTGATCTCTCCCTATGCTTCTCTGCATGAAATGCCGGTGAAATGGCGGCAGCAGGGCTTAACTAGACCCTATGAGTCATCTATGATGCTGGGTGTCCAGTCAATCACAGTAATGCCACAATAAAGATGTCTGCAGCGTTACTGTGATTAGTTAAGAAGCCCAGCATGATTAGTTGCTGCAAAGAAGGTATCAAAACCACATGGCGGGACATCCGAATATAGCGAGGCGAGTACAGACTAACTCGCAGAATAACAAATAATGTGAATACTGTACTTTTCGTGCGAATAATGACAAATACACTCACTCATCACTAGTGGTGGCACATTCAGCATCGAGGAGGCGCAGGCTATCAGGATTCAATCCCCCAAAATACCCCACAACAGCTTGTGATGTAAGGGTATCAAGTAGGTCAAACCTAGGGTCCTCTCCACCCAGAAAATCCCAAAAGGTTGTTCAATTAATCCTTGGACTACCTGTGTGAAGTAGAGAGGTCGGTCTGGGAAAAGAAGCCATCTGAACTGATTGCACATGAGTGGCAAGAGGGCCAACATACTCAGAACTTTGAATAACAGTGCTCTCATAGGGAGGTCTTGAGTTTTGACACCAAGAAGAGAGTTAGCTTAGTCAGGAAATATAGGATCGGTGATGATGTGTTTGTTAACTGTGAAGTAAAGAAAAAAAGACTATTTACCCTTAGGGTTGCACAGTCCAGAAGAACTGATCACCTTCATGAGAGTATCACAGGATCGAATCACAGTTGCATAGCACTCGGCTCACGCTTGCAGATGAGCTTGAGCTATTTGTCATTAGCATTTCGCATCTGATGCACTCAGAATGGATGCCATGTGCTGTGGTACCCTTTCATAATACAGATAGCTCACATTTAGAGACACATTTTCGTTTTGAAACTACTGTAGAGATATATTTTCACTGCTGAGCGACATCACCTGTCTGATTTGATATTTCTCCTTGTAGACACAGAACACAGGCGTAGCAACATGATGTTTTTCCTTGTATAGCGGTCTTCCGGAATCCAATAAGGCAGCTGTTACTACAACGTGAGAGTGGGACCTGGAAGTAGTAAAGATTCATTGTATGACTTTAAGATGCTGAGTAATTGACAGTAGAGAGATGAAATGTAATATTATGCAAAGAGTAAAGTAGAAAAGTTTATGTCAAATCAAACTGATAACGAAATGGAGGGTGAAGAGAAAAGTTGAGAAGACAGGATTAAGGCTATGTTCACACTGTGCAGTTTTGATTCACTTTTTTTGTGCTGCATTTTTGTTAAATTTTCAGCAGCAAAAATGTATCTGTTGTTCAAAAAAACATGTCTAAAAGCACATCGTGTTCTTGATGGGTTTTCAATCTATTTTTGGTGCTTCGTTTTTTTTTCATTTACAATGGTGTCAATAGAAAAAACAAAGGGGAAAAATGGATCACTCATTGACGCTCATTCTTTTTCTGGGTGTGTTTTCTGCCCCAAAAATGGACCAGTAAAAAATGCAGTGTTTGCACAGCATTTCTGAAAACTCATTGACTTTGATTGGCATCACAGAAAGTTATCCGTTTTTCATGAAAAAAACGGATCACGGAAAACAGATTGCAAATGCCCAGTGTTAACATTTTCTAAATTTTCTAAATGTACTGAACAGAGGTTTGAGGTATGTGCACACAACATTTCTTCAGCTACGGTCACACCAGAGTTTGTATTCCGTTCAGGGGCTTCTGTTTGAAACTCATAATATTTCAGCATTAGCACAGTCTTACCGGAAAGGTAACACTGCGTTAACGCTGTCTATGCATCCCTATGGCAGAAGGAAACAGAGTACAATGCAAACGCTGGCTTCTCACTGCCAGAGTTTCAAATTACGCGCTTTTTTCAAGTGCGTCAAATGCTGTGGGGCCCAGTGTCTTTGGATGCGCTTGGAAATAGCTCAAGATTAGTGATGGGCGAACTCGAGCTGTAAAATTCGGGACCCGTACCGAATACGTACTATTCGGTGACAAGGTCCTGAACACGGGTTTCCATATGAACCAGTGTTACAGTTCGGGCTAGTTCGGGGGCTGGGGCTGTAAAATAATAAAATAATAAACATAATCATACTTACCAGTCCAGCAACGCGTCCTCCCGTCTCCTCTCGCGGCTGCTTCTGCCTCCAGGGCCCTCATTAACTTCCAGTATTATTCACTGCACTGCAATTTCCGCTGGCGCTCGGCAGTCTTCGGCTTTTTCCGGTCGGCGTCGGCAGTATTCGGGATGTGACTGTAGGGTTCCGTTGTTTTGTTTTATTTCTAATAAAATATTTTTCTCTGTGTTGTGTTTTTCTTTAACATTTTACTAGAAATTCATGGCGGTCATGTCTAATATTGGTGTGACCCTATGAATTTCGGGCTTAGGGCCAGGTGATAATACAAAGTTGGCCCTAACCCCTTTATTACCCCGTGACCCACCGCACCAGGGTCCTGGATGAGTTGGGTACAGCGCCAGAAGATGACGCCTCTATGAATGCGCCATTTTCTGGGGCGGCTGCGGACTGCAATTTGCAACGGTGGGGGGGGGGCCCAGAAAGCTTGTGCCTCCCTGCGATGCAGATTCCAGCCTCTAGCTCCCTAGTTTTAAATGGCTTGATACCAAAATAGGGCGAAGCCCCACATTTATTTATTTTTATTGTTTCAGGAAATTCATGAAATAATAAAAAAAGAGCTTCCCTATATTGTTGTGTCCAGCCAGGTCCAAATAGGCAGCTGGAGAGTTGGGGCAGCCTGTTCCTGCCTGCTGTACCTGGCTGGCATACCAAAATAAGGTGAAGCCAACGTCAAATCTTTTTTGAAAAATTCATTAAAAAATAAAAAAAAAACACATTTTGGGACTGCATCTTTAGTAACCCCTAAAGTGGAGGGGTTAATAAAGATGCAGTACCTAAATGTTTTTTTTTTTTTAATGGATTTTTTTTTAATGGATTTTTCAAAATAAAAATTTGACATGGGCTTCGCCATATTTTTGTATGCTAGCCAGGTACATCTGGCAGGAACTGGCTGCACCCAACCCCCAGCTGCCTATTTGAACCTGGCTGGACACAATAATATAGGGAAGCCCTTTTTTTTATTATTTCATGAATTTCATGAAATAATAAAAAAATATGTGGGGCTTCACGCTATTTTGGTATCCAGCCAGGTACAACTAGGCAGCTGGCGGATGGAATCCACAGCGCAGGAAGGCCCAAGCTGTCTGTTTTCCCCCCTGCTGCAAATTGCAGTCCGCAGGCGCCCCAGAAAATGACGCGTTCATAGATGCGCCATTTTCTGGCACTGCACCCGACTCATCCAGGGCCCTGGGGCGGTGGCTCACTGGGTAATAAAGGGGTTAGGGCAAGCTTTGAATTATCAGCTAGCCCTAAGCCCGAAATTCATGGGGTCACACCAATATTAGACATGACCACCATGAATTTCTAGTGAAATGTTAAAGAAAAGCACAACACAGAGAAAAATATTTTATTAGAAATAAAACAGAAAGCACACTTAGAGACTCCTTGTTTATTAAAAAAATTATCTATAGTCCGACTTAGTCCAAACGAGACGTGATCTCTGCTTTGCATTGCTCTGCATACACCACACATGTCTATGCAGAGCAAGGGCAGGCTGAATCTGACTGTGACAGTCAGGGTTCACGCGAGTTCATAGCCCGGGCCATGACCGTGTGTGAACCCTGCAGTCACAGTCCAAATACTGCCGACACTGGCTGGAAAAAGCTGAAGACTGCCGAGTGCCGGTGGAAATTGCTGTAGACCGCCGACAGTGCAGTCAATAATACTGGAAGTTAATGAGTGGCCCTGGAAGCAGAAGCGGAATGCAAGTTCGCGTCTTCCCTGGCCTCGAGCTCAAACTTTACAAAAATTTCGGGCGACCCCACTGATCTCGAGTTTCGGGGGTTCACCCATCACTACTTAAGATTTGAAACTCTGTTAAAAGTAACATTTCTGTGCATATGTTCTGTTTTTTACTAGCTCTTTTAACCTCTTCAGTAGAGATTAGAGGAAACATTGAAGTTCAGGTTCTGGGGTTTTAGACAGACTTTTTAAAGGTTCTGTTCTGGACCCCAATTTGAACCAAACCTCATGAGAAGTCGCTGATTGGGCATTTTGTCTTTGCACCCATATACAGCCAGCCATAAGGAAAACACTTTCAGAAGAGAGTGGGTGTGGTGTTGTCATTTTAACTTTTGGTACACACTGCACCTGGTAAGGCTGGCTTCACACCATAGTTTTATCAGATCTGGGGCTGTCCGGTGTGAACCTGACAGCCCTGGACCTGATTTTGGACATAATGTAGCCCTTTGGTGCCGGATAGGGCAGTGATTTGCCAATCGGTTTTTTTCCCTGATCGGCAGCATCAGGCTGCATTCGATTTTTGCCTTGGACACAAAATCGGTGCTTGCAGCATTTTTGTGTTCGGAGCAAAAAGTTAGTAAAAACCAGATCCTCCAGGATCCGGTGCCCATTAACATGGGTGTCTATGGGCGCCGGATTGCGCCAGATCCGACAGAAAAGCTTCCTTTTCTGCTGTAGTTGAGTTGTGCCCAGCACTGAATTTTAGCACCTGGAGAGCTCCCCGCTGAGATATCAGAACCGCTAGCCTTGATTTTGAAATTTCAGGACTTGGAAGGCGGCAGCAGCCGAGCAGTCCTGAATCCAGCAGAAAACAGGACCGGAGGGCATATTTGCCCTCCAGTTCTGTTTGTCCGGAGCTGTCAGGCTGTGTCCGGTGCTTCCTGCAAAACAATGAACACAGCCTGACAGCTCCAAAACCATGGTGTGAAGCCGGCCTAACTCTGATTTTATCCCAGTGTGAACCATTCAATAGATTAGCACTGAGCATAGCACCGAGCGTACCCGAGCAATGCTTGCTCCAGTGGTTTTCGTACTTAAAGCCCAAAACTAAGGTCTGTGTCCGGCATAAATTCCGATTTTTCAAGACCAGTTTGCTCATGTCTACTCTTTGGGATTGAGATATAATGAATCGGTTAACAAGCAGTAATTAGTTAATTAACCTGCTCACATTTGGGTGACAACGAGCACACCAAAAAGTTTGGATGTCTCACCCAAATGTGAACTTCACAAAGTTTGCTTATCTCCTTTCAGTTAAAGAAAAACTCATCCACAGGCTAGGGTCTGATTTGTGTCAGCATATAAGCTGACAAATCCGTCTAAAATTTAGTCTCTAGCAGGCGCAGCGCACAGCATGAATGGAATGTAACGCTATGTGCCACCTGCCTATGCATCTCTATGGTTACCTGAAGCTTAGCGCAGCCGCAGGCTCCACACACAAAGACCGGATATGCGCTTTTGCAGAGCGCACAGGAAAATGCTGCAAACCGCGTTTCCTGTGTGCTCAGCAATAGCACTTATTCGGTCCTTGTGTGTGGAGCCTGCGGCTGCGTTAGGCTTCAAGTAACCTTAGAGATGCATAGGCAGGTGGCACATAGCAATACAACCCGTTACCCCTATGCGCTGTGCCTGACAGAGACTACATTTTAGACAGATTTGTCAGTTTATATGCTGACGCAAATCAGACCCTAACCTCAACCTCCCTGCAAGGGTAACATCCTACTGTAGTGTGTTATATTGGAAAGTTTAGGATTTTTTGTTCTCTTATGGCCACTTTACACGTCCCAACATCGTTTTGATATTGTATACAACGGCACGGGAGCGCACACTTTTTTGGATGAAATCCAAGATCGCATAGGAGCTGTCACACAGGGAGATATCGGCAGGCAACACAACTGCGATGTCTACGCCCCCTTGGATGAGCGAACCTGGGAACGACCATTTAACATGGGAGTGAATAGGGGACGTTGTGCTCCAAGTCGGTGTTGGGCTGTCACACAGAACGATCCTGCCAGATCGTCCATCCAATATTGGGCAGTTGGCGAGCCTGCACAATTCTTCCCCGATATCGTTTTGGCATCGTTCTTGCATCGAATTGCACATTTACACCACACAACGTACAAACGATATCGGGGCCAACGCACGAACCATGTGACTTTTTATCGAAGTTGGACGACGATATCGGGACGTGTAAAGTGGCCATCAAAAATAGATCAGTGTGAACAAAGCCTAAATTTGCATCATGTCGTCTAATTAGTCACATTCAGCTGTTGTAATTATTTTTATTTGTATTTCCATTCACCTGTTTACTTCTCATATTCCACTCAATCAGACTTGAGTTCAGGGTCAGATCTTGAGGAGGTGGGGCAGTATTATTGTAGAGGCCAATCTTAACTTCTGCCAGATTCCCATCCGCCATCATCTGCCAGTTAACAACACTGTAGAGTCCAGGAGGATCCCCATTCTCATCAAAATACCTTTCGTTCTTCAAATTAATGTTGACCTTGACCCTCCGAATATAGTACGTGAGCTATATTGGGAAAAGTATAATTCAATGTTTAATAATGTCATCGTAAAATAAGAATTCACCATCAATAATGTGAAGACGACCACAATAATATTGGCCAATAAACTGAGAGCAGTACCGGATATAAAGGTCAAGGGCTTCCATTAGAAGGTGAAGATTTCCCAGAATATTCTCTTTATAATAAACATCCTCTGTTATAAGGAATCCCAAGTCAGGTGCACTCACTCTAATGTAAAAAACAATCTGATTTGTTTTTTCCAGAAAAATTGGATGATTTTTTTCCCACGTGTTAAGGCCACTTTACACACACCAACTTCTGTGTCCAACTTCTGAACAGATCTCTGGTTGCAGTGAAATCATGGACACATTGTTCCATTTGTACACAGCCACAAAATATAACAATGTGTCCATGATTTCACTGCAACCAGAGATCTGTTCAGAAGTTGGACACAGATATCTGTGTGTGTAACGTGGCCTTTATCCTTGTGTTGCCTGTATGCAAGCCATTTTTCTAAGCAGCTTATTCGTTTACAATACCTTACAGAAAAAATGACAATGTCCTATGCCACAGGCTGCTGATGTATCTGTAAAAAATAGATTCCGCCAGGATGGTCCATGTGGTGTCCAATTTTTTGCTAGCATCAGTAGACTTGAACAGGTAAGTTCTATGTATGCGATCACTTGGAGCATGTTGTGATATTTTCCTTGTGCCCAATATAACTGACGAATATCACATGAACTATATACTGTATATATGTACATTTTGTTTTATTATCGGCTGTATCTTACACAGCAGAGTGGTTTATTATCTCCTTTCTCCTTCTACACAAATCAATGGGAATGGTTATTTAGACATGTCTTCTTGGATCCCCTTCCTCAATAAAAAAGTGATAAAAGTCTAGTATATTCGACAATATTAATTTGGTTCTTTTTTTTCTACTTTTAAGACTTGTTTGATAATCTAATTTAGTTTTATAGCAACTTTAAGCAGAAATATTGAAAATTCAAAAGGGTTAAGAAGCTTTCAAGTACCACTGCACGTGTTTTTGATGGGAGCAACAAACAGCAATCAGATAATGTTCTGGTGACATAAGTATTGAACACATTATGGCCCAGTTCACATCTAAGGCTGGGCTGCATTTGCCTGCGTTTGCGTTTGTATGCATTTTTACCGGTAAAAACACATCAGATCGCATGCGTTAATGCACCCATAGGCTGCAATGCAAAAAGCATTGCAAATGCATGAAAAAACGCATGCCATTTTTGCAAATGCAGCCTTAGACGCCGCAGCCCAAGATTTGATGAAGATCAAGACCACGCTTGTGAGGGTGAACAAGACCGCATACAATGCTGTGCAAATTAATTGGGACACAGGAAAAAAAACACATATTTTTGAATATTTAAAAATAAAGTTTTATAATGCACTTTTACATACTAATTTTAGTAAGAAATTTGTCCTCCTTCAGCAGATATGAGATTTTTAATGCTTTTTGGGATTGATTCTACCACCTTTTTGCAGAAATTCTTCAATTCTTCATCATGGAAACACACTTGTCTGGCGCTGTTTATCAAGCGTTCTTCGGTTGTAAAGTCCATTTTGCCCAGACGTCTCTTCACAATGCTCCACACATTTTCTATAGGATTTCAGTCTGGTGAATTGCCAGGACAGTCGAGCACTTTTACTTTATTTTCTTCCAGGGAATTTCTTCACACACTTGGAATTGTGGCGAGGAGCCAAATCTTGTTGGAATGTTCCTTTATATTTACGCATGAATGGCACAATAACACGATTTAAAACGTCTATGTATTTGGATGAATTCATTATACCATCAACAGGAAATAAGCTCCTTGTACCATCAGCTGTTAAAAAGCCGCAAAACATCTGATTTTGAGGATGTTTTACAGTTTGTTGAAAATTATCAGCTCGCAATGGTTCATTTTTGCTTCTTCTAACAACACTTGCTCTGTACCCTTGAACAAAAAGATGAGTTTCATCACTGAAAATTACCCTTTTCCACTGGCTAATTGTCCAAGATTTATATTTTTTTTGCCCATGCGAGTCGTTTTGCCTTCATTGGAGAAGTCAGAAGTTGCTTCTTTACTGGCTTTGTTGCCCTCCGACCAACGTCCAGAAGCCTGCGCCGTACAGTCGAATCGCTTATATCAATACCTGCTGTGAACAAGTCTCTTTGGAGGTCTTTACTTGTTTTTCTTCTTTTACTATTTCTGATCAGTGTTTTATCAGTTCTTGGTGTCATTTTCCTTTTTCTTCCTTTTTCGTTTTGGAGAAAACGCTCCAGTTTCATTGTGTGTGTGAATTATTCTTGAAATGGTCGATTTTCCAATACCAAAGGTTGAAGCGATTTCTCTTACAGTCAGACTTGTATGTTCATTAAGAGTAATAATTCTAGACCTCTTCCGTGGAGTAACATTCATTTTTACAGGCACGAATCACACTGAGTGAAAAAGTAACTAAACCACATCCTCACAGAAACAAGCTCTCACCTGAAGCTGAGGGGGCCGCTAGCTGTTATTTTCTGACTAAAACCAGTCAAACCACATTTTGTTACTCAGATTGTACACTCACACCTGTTCAAAGCTGTTAAAACTGTTTGAATCACTGACTGGTAACCCCAACTTACAATTTTACTTAAAAAATGCTTTGTCCCAATTAATTTGCACAGCACTGTAGGTTGTACTCTTCCACAGGACAAAGGAAAACAACAAGGCAGTGATGTCTATAGAAGACTGGATGTTCTTGGACATCATGGATTGAGAAATACTCAAAGACAAGTCAAACAGTTGGGTCGCACCTCTACCATTCCGACCTTGGAGACGACGCCTACTCAAACATCAGGGAACTGGTCTACTGCCAATCCATCTCCCTCAAACACAAACTTGAGAAGTCGCCTGGGACAAAAGAACATTTCTTTGCCTTCATGGGGAAGATATTCCAGAACAACCACTCAGAGATTGCACCTGCACTTTGAGACTCCGAGGAGTGTTATATCATCCTAAGAAGCCAAGTCAGATAAAAGTAGTATTCGACTCAAGCACCAAATGCAAAGACATCTCGTTGAATGATATCCTACTGTTGGGCCCAGACCTCAACAGCAGACTTTTAGAGGTACTACTCTATTTCCACATGGATACAGTGGCAATTATGGATGACATACAACAGATGTTCTACTATTTTCTTGTCAAAGAGGAACACAGAAACTACTTGAGGTTCTTCTGGTACCACGACAATTACCCCAATATAGACATCGCAGAGTACCGGACGATTGTACACATCTTCGGAAATAGTCCATCACTCGCAGTTGCTATTTACGGTCTCTGAAACTCCACCAAAGATGGTGAAGAAAACTACGGGTACGGGTACAAAAAGGACTTCTACGTAGATGACTGTTTGAAATCCACACTGACAAACGAGGCTGCAATTAGTCTCCTAAAAAGGGCCCCAGAAATCCTTGCTCTGTCTAACTTGAGGTTGCACAGGATTGCCTCCAACAGCCGAGAATTAATGGAAGCCTTTTTGCTCTCAAAACTATTCGAGCGATCTAAAGGACTTGGACGTAAGCATCCACTCCTTTCCCATGCAGGGGAGACTTGGATTGCTTTGGGATTTGAGGATGGATGCCGTCACCTTTCGGATCAGCAAAGATGAGAAACCCTTCACGCACATAGCAGTTCTTTCTTTCAGAAATAGCTTATACGACCCTTTGGGGTTCATATCTCTAGTAACTATCCAAGGTAAAATGATGCTAAGAGACTTCACCCAAGAGATGTCTGATTTCGACAATACACATCCAGCAGAAAAGGCAGACATGTGGGCAGAGTGGAGCCTTGACCAACTTTTGTGTGAAACAACCATATACTCCTGTGCCATCCAGAGAAGTCAAAACACAAAAACTTTGTATCTTTTGTGACACATCAATCAAAGCGATTGCAGCAGTAGCGTACCTCAAAACTATAGAGGTGAACAAACAATGCCATATCAGGCTTGTCATGAGCAGGTCAAAACTGGCGCCATTCTGTAAACATATGATTGTGAGGTGCTGCCGTCCTTGCAGTTGTGTTGACTGAACTTATCTCATATGGAATGAATCTGGAGATCAAAGATGTTGAATTCTGCACAGACAGCAAAGTAGTACTAGGGTATATCTGCAATGAAACGTGACGCTTCTATGTCTACTTCAGCAATCGAGTGCTGAGGATCAGGAGATCCACATGCCCTAATCAATGGCATTACATGTCTATTCAGCAAAATCCTGCAGACCATACAACTAGATCCATTACACCAAATCATCTTAAGGACATTACTTGGTTCACAGGCCTTGCATCCTTTTCCATTCAACACCCCACATCGGTAAGCCTGATACATTCGAACTAGTGGACCCAGATGCTGATGAAGAGCTTCGTCCTCAGGCGTTTGTTCTATGTACAGTGATTTCAAGTCATCACCTCAAATCTCAACGGTTCAACAGCTTCTCAACCAGGAAGTCACTCGTTCGAGCCATCGCTTGCCTACTTCATATTGTTCAGTCTTACAATGTCAGCAGTACCTACCAGTCAGAGACCTTGTAAAGGTTGGCATCACTGCAAAAATACATTCTCTGCTCCCAACCTAGCAAGAGCAAAGAGTGCAATACTTCATGCTATACAAAATGAAACCTATGCCAGAGAAATAGACAACCTCAACAAGAGACAACCTGTTCAGAAAGACAGTGTGCTGAAAAAGCTTGATCCGATTGGTGACCAAGATGTGCTGCTGAGAGTAGGAGGTCGTCTTCAGGAAGCCGAGGTAGAATTTTCAGAGAAACACCCTGTGATGAATTGACCACCGAACCTAGCAGCTCTATAGTGCCTCTTATTAAACTGAGGCCAGCCAGTGAATTGCCTGAGGATGAAAGAAGGTCTGCAGCTGCCCTTTCAGTGCTGGTTTATTAAGGCACCTCTCATTAAGGGTGATATATGCCTTCTGGCCCATGACCAGAATCATATATAATAACCTCCACCCCATCACTGATAGAGGCTCTGAATAACCCCAAGCACTAATTGCTGCCACAAGCTCCTCATTTGATATAAGTCCTGTCCATGATCGGCCTTATATTGGGTCAGAAACCAACCCTTTTAGCATTAAATATTAAATGAACACAAGAACATGGGGATGTGTGATCAAGATAAAAGAACAACTCAAGATTAAATTTATATATTTACTCTCACTACTGGGACACTAGATATTAATATATGTACAGGTATTATAAGATATTACAAATGTTAAAGTCAGTTATGCAAATAAAAGATAAATGGGATACACACAGAATTACAGACACATGTGATCAGTTACTTCAATGCTGGTCGCACTACAAGGGGCAGCGTGGAGCCAACCAAGTTCCTGGGTGTACTCTTGCTTGATGAAATTATGCCTCCTCAGAAGAATACAAAATGGAGTAGAGGTTGGCCATTCTTATACTGTAAGAGGCCTGTCCCTCTCCCACCCATTTCAGCCCCTGGGCTGTGATATAAGGTATTCTAAAACTACTATGGATCATAACTTTCAACTGGGAGGTCTGAGGAGAACGGCTTGGGTACCATCGGATCCAGTGGGCTCTGCACTATGATCAAAGACCAAACACGGGTCCTTAACCTAACTTCTATTCCCCATTAAATGTATGAGCTCAACGGAGTGGGCTTGAAAGAATCGGGAGAAATAGCTTGGTACAGCTGGACATCATGATTCTAGTGGTGTGAGTTGTATATTACTAACACATATAATACATTCATAATTTGGAAAAATGATTCCAAAGTCAGAGAGTCTGGTTTTTAGGACAGGATTCCCATACAGTCTGAAGGATTCCTGCTCTCATTTCCTCTTATTGCATAGGTAAGAATATATTTTCCTCCTCAAGATTACCTTCTCACCCCAGTGACACCACACACAATTCAACTAATTTCCTCCTTATAATGAGAAATGTCACCTAGTTTCACTCATATGGATGACCCCTTGTGTAGCCAGTTGGCTAAGAAATTAGCACCTTCAGGGTAGTTAACATATTCCAGGGGATGAATAAGCCTCAGGCTCTCTCTCCCTAGAGTGATTGAGATTTGGTGGCCTCTGACAAAATAGGTACTTGTAAGAATATTGCTTTATTCCTTACACACCCAGTAATAATTCCTGGACATCATCATGTCATGACCCTGCTCATTCAGCATTATCATGTCTTAGTGAAACACCAAGACCATTTGTTTACTGATGGGAACCTACGAACTGAACTATCGATAGCAAAGAGAAGCGTGGACAAACTCATCTTTAACTGTGTCACGTGTTGAAAACTTCAAGGCATATTTCAGAATCCAAAGATGGCCAATCTTTCATCCAACAGACTTAGTACTGACCCTCCCTTCACCAATGTTGGACTGGACGCATTCGGCCCTTGGTCCATGGCTACACGATGCACTAGGAAGATCCATGCTGAAGCAAAGTGTTCGGCAGTTCTATTCACTTGTTTGTCCTTCAGAGCTGTTCATATCGAAGTAATTGAATCCATGGACACTTCAAGTTTCATAAACACACTTTGATGTGTGATTGCGATCAGAGGCCCGGTGAGCACATTCGTTCTGACCAATGCAAGAATTTAATTGGAGCAGCAAGAGAACTCCAAATTCTTCCAATCTGGACATTACTAATGTAAAAAGGTACCTAGGTGAACAAGAATGCAATTGGACTTTCAATCTACCACATTCTTCCCACATGGGAGGTGGTTGGGAAAGAATGATAGGGATAGCACGCAGAATCCTAGACTCTATCTTCTTGCAAGCAAACACCAGACTCACACATGAGAGTTTAACTATGTTCTTGGCTGAGGTTTTAGCTATCATGAATGCCAGGCCGATTACAGCGCTTTCCGGTGATTCCGGAGACCTGAAAGTTCTTACTCCTGCCATGTTACTCACGCAGAAAACCTATGTTCCAAGTGCTCTACTTGGAGAATTCAATGACAAAGGCCTCTACAGATGACAATGGAGACAAGTAGAAAGTATGTCCAATGCCTTTTGGACAAAATACCATTTTTAGACAATGCCTTTTGGGACGTAATGGAAAAAGCAGTACTTCTCCATTCTACAAACCAGGATGAATTAGCATAAAAACTACTCAAACATCATCCCCATGATGAAGCACTGCACTTTATTTTGACTTGTAACATGCGAAACGTACGTAGGGGTCCTTTGGGATTACTTCTCCATGTCATCCGCTTGCTTTGAATTCCTGGTATAGTATTACTTGGGCTGGCGGAGTGTTGATAATAGATGGTCATGTATTGCAGCCATTGGGCTTAACTTAGCAGTACATAGATCCTGCTGTATACACATGCTGCCCAGGTATAGAATGCTTCAGTCTCTTACATGAGATGTGTACCATAGTTTGTTGTGCTACACTTGTGGTTTATGTTAAAGAAATTTTTGAGTACCATATTATTATAACTACATGAGTGCTTGTACACAACATGTTTAACCATCTTTTGACGTTACACTTCCGTATCTTTGTGACTGTTTTGTATACCAACATACTTGCCAAGCATTCTATGTAACATATGCAAGCTATCTGTTACTTTTATCCTGCACATTGTGTTCACTTTGTCTGTCCAGCAATTTTTGTAAAATAAAAAGAATCTTTAAGCAATTTAAAACTCCACATTTTTCTTCTTTTTGTTTGTATATACTCTGTGTTGAGTTGCTACATGCTTCAAGTGGTTAATATAGCCCGCTGGCATGAATATATACTATATAGGTTAATATGTATTTAAACATCAAAACTGGCAATGTTTTACTCATGAAAGACAGTCAATCGCATTGTAATGAGTGGTCACTTGTCCTAGTCACCAAACCTTTCCCCAGCAAGGATGGGAAAAACGTAAGATAGAAGTCAGAGTGTGTAAGCTAGGAGAGAACAAACTGTTCCTCAGGCCAGTAACATAATTTGTGTTGCTATTTTCCCCAAAAAAACCTAATAGTGGCATCCGTTGATGCCAAGTGGGGAGTGTTCTGCCCATTTATATTCAGAAAGAAAGTATTTGTAGTTTAACACTTGTTACAATCCATAGAGGTAATATGTTATCCCTTTATTATGTGTAAATGTGTTTAACATAAACTAGCTGCATTCCTACAGATACTGGTGTCTTGCCCTTTAAGATTCAGTGTATTATGAGGGACTGCCCTCTGCTTCCCTGGGAAGAAGGAGAGATGTTCAGACATTTCCTGGACTCCAGTGTGATTAGGCTAAG
Source organism: Allobates femoralis (assembly GCA_033576535.1). NCBI lineage: Eukaryota > Metazoa > Chordata > Amphibia > Anura > Aromobatidae > Allobates > Allobates femoralis. The sequence continues at coordinate 26,138,704 of JARQOC010000004.1, read as the reverse complement.
ACACATGTCCCTGGATCCTGCTCCCTCTTTACAACTTCTCCCCCTGTCCAGCTAAATCTAGTGAGGACTGAAGTTTAGACTGTATCTTTATGTTAGAAGCTGTGTATGCAGGTCATGATCCAGCCACTGTTACCGGAGCATTGTGTAGTAGAAGTGTGTTATGTTCTGAGATCCTCCATCTTAGTTAATGTTCTCTGCATTGTATACGGCTAGGTAATACCCCTGTGCAGAATTATGCCTTGCAGTGAATCGTGGCACAGTTATTTATGCATAATGTGCTCAATGTATATTTCTGTGTTGTATCATAGCTGTGCAGGTTTCTATGATGTTCCCAGTACTGACTGAGATTATTTGTACCTTGTAGTTTTCACCACACTCCCTGAACACTCCATGTGCACACTATCAACATGCCATGTTCATATCATTGCACCAATAAATTAAGACTACTGAACCTTACAGTCTGTTTACTTGGGATATGAAGAAGGGCTTAGCTGTATGCTGGAATCCACACTGCACCAGATGTGGAAGAAGGCAAAACAAGGATCGAAACTAGTGTCTTTAAGATCCCTCTGTGCGGTGTGACAATAGAAAGTTCACCTCAAGTCAGAGGTTCCCCTGAGTTCATCTGTGTTCACTGCCAGAAACACGGCTGAGCTCTGACCTCAGGTGAGGTTTCTTGCGCCACCCCGCTCAGTAGATGCTAGAATGTATGGGCTGTTTGCAGGTAACACCAACAGCCAATCACAGATGCCCACACTCTGTGACAATGTCTGTGATTGGCTTTTCCTCTCTCAACAGTGAATACCTAGGAAGTTAATGTGCAGCCCCAGAAGTACAAGCGGCTTGACTCAGGTAAGTATAATGCTGATCATATATTTACTTATATATTTTTACTTAGAAGATTGGTGACATCTTCAATACTTAATTCACTTTTTGTGTGTATATCTACCTGCCATGGTTTGAAGTTCCAAATGTTTGTACAAGTCTTCTTAGAAAAAGGTCCCTCCCCAATCTTGCAGGTTTTGAGATCATCTAGAGCTTTGAGTAACACGTGGACAGCAGCAAACATAACATATGTCATTTTAAAGCTGGAAACATAGATGGAATTGTTCTTGATATCTTCTATATGTTCAGATCCAGTACAACCACTCATCAAGTTTCCTGTGGAAACAGTTTCGTTCTCAGGAAGAAATTGGCAGCTAAAAACTGTCTCCCACATCATCTTGGTCCACTTTGGTGTTGTGGACATAAATGGATGGATATTGGCCAGGAATTGGCTTAAACCTGGAACAGTGATATCATAGCTGGCTAAACTTAGACTACCGGATAACAATTGGAAATATTTACTTATAGACAATAACAGTGACCTTGCCCAACCGGCGTTGCCAATAAATGTCTTTCCTGTAACATTCTGCTTCAGCATCTCATTTAAAACATGAATGAATTCAACATCAGTAGCAAAAACAACAACAACCGTAGCGGTGGACTCTTTCATGACTTTGACTACACGTGGAGCATTGCGGTCAGGTTGGCCAAGGCTAATATATTCCATAAAGGCCACACACGCTCCAGCTTTTATTATTTCTTGTTTTATTGGCTGAATTCCTTGTATACCATAATCATTATCAAGAGCCACAAGACCAATCCAAGTCCAGTCAAATCTGTGAATTAGTTGTGCCATGCCTTTAGACTGGACAATGTCACTCGGGAAAGTCCTGAAGAAGGATGGAAACATTTTTCTATTACTTAAGAGGGAAACACTGGAAAATGCACTGATCTGGAAAAAAGCACAAAATGTAATATAATGACATAGAAATTTGAATAGTATACAAATGTTGAGTAGATTATAGAGTCGTCAAGATAATTTGCTTAACAAGTCTCCAGAATTTCAATTGCTGATAAGGTGATCTATTGACATGTTTTCTTTGATGTAAACCATCTGCCAGAACCCAATTTCCTTGAGCACCACTGCAGAATAATAAATCATTCCACAGCTTCTGTAAAATGAATAGTATTTTATGAAACTCATGGGTAATCCAGCCCCTTATCTTAATTATTTATTTTCACTTTGTAGCATTTCTTAAGAAGACATTGTAAATTGAAATATCTACCTAAAGGCGTGTCAATATCGCTAGCGACATCGGCAAAAAGTGACGCATCAGCGATGTCGCTAGCGATATCGCAAGTGCGTCATGCTGTGTGACAGTGCGACGCGACTGCGATTTATTGCTGGTCACAGGTTGACAGGTTTATGAGGATGAACGTAAACCTGTCAATCTGCAACCGGTGATTAGGCTGGTCTGACACCGCAATAGCGGTGTTGGCGGTGATCCAGCCTATACAGCATTGCTGAGGATCGCTCCTTGGGTTGATCCCAGCCCAGCAAGCGATGGCTCCGCCCACATCGCTGCAGCATCACCGGCTACATGTTGCCACATGACACCAAGGCTGCGAAGTCGGAAGCGAGCTCGCATCCGCGCATCATTTCTGACTTCACAGCCTTGGTTGACATGTGTGATGCCGCCTAAAGTTTTACTTGGTCTTATTGTTGCGGAAATTACATTTTTTTGTACCTTAAAAGGGTTATAGAAGAAATTATAAAACCAGTAAAAATTGTTCTATTGGGAAATTATGTAAACGACTAAATTTCAAGGTAGAACTGGCCACTATCTAATTGGGGACATTTACAAAATTGCCTTTTGATGTTGTCATTTTATTGTTTTATTCACTCAGATTACCTATGACACATAATGTAAAAATACATTTAGGCTTATTTTAAATTTTTAAGTATTTTTTCTTTTTTTTAAATGTGTTTAAAGCTTTTCTAAAATTCACACCAAGAGGTTGCTGCAATTAAAAAGACAAAAAAACTCATCAAATATTTGTGTTTTGTTTCAAAATTGCCTATTGATTAACATATAATATCTGGATGCAACATGCGGATGGCTCTCTATGAAGTATGTGGTTACTACAAGTGAATGCATGTTTAACCCTAGAATGTGGTACTTTGGCCTTTTAGGCCCTTAAGCTTACTTTGTCAATATAAGTATTTCAGACTTCATGTATTCTAGGGTTAAGATGACTTTACTGTGGCCGAAACCCTGACCACTTGCATATAAGCAATTATATTGATGACTGGGCTGGATTTGGTTTTGGTGGCCGAGGTTTGAACTGATGAACGACAGAATTTTATACCCAGTAAGAACCATTGAGAGAATTTAGTGGCTCTTGTGTTGGCTATGTTCCATAATTTCCTGCCCTTTGAAGTATGCTCTAAACATTTTGTTACCTGTGGGTATCTGAAGGTCCCCAAAACATGAGCTAAGATGATTGAATTAGCGGAAACTGTGGACCCAATAACAGCAGGGAACATAGGTCTAGAATCACACTCGTTGCTGGAGATAGTAGTACTAGCGTCAGTCAGGAAATGTAAAGCCCCTTGTAATTCATAGTGAGGTATATTACAGGTATCATACATCTGGAATCCAATTGTCATGTTCGATAGAATATTGGGATCTCTGTTGATTTCTTCAATTGTAAACAGAAAAGTCTGCAACCGATGATAATATTCCAGGTTGAATCTTTAAAAGTAAAAGACGAAAGATTAGCTAAGAGACTATTTTAAAGTAATATATCTCTCCCTTTTATATCCCCATCACCTTTATAGATCTCCACCACTTTAGTGGTATGTCTCCTGATATGATAGTCCATGATATATTAAGGTGTTATTGTCAGAGTCAGCTACGTTGTGTAATACAGTGAGTGATGCTGTATCTTAAATCCATCTAGTGTTGAATCATCAGCAAAATGGTGCCATACAAGTGCCAGTGCCCTAAACCTCTAAGGGTACCTTTACACGCGGCAACTTTTCTAGGAATTTCACTGGCAATTTGCTGGTTGCAGTGAAATCATGAACACATTGTTCCATTTGTACACAGCAACAAGATAGAACAATGTCCCCATGATTTCACTGCAACCAGTAAGTTGCCAGTGAAATTCCTAGAAAAATTGCCACGTGTAAAGGTACCTTGAGGGTACCTTTACACGCCACAACCTTTGGTGGCGATCGGAGGCAACCTAACGTGCGCGTGCACATTTTTCATGGTTGCCTCCAAACGCCGAAGGCGCTTGTGCACGCTGCAATTTCGCCCTCAACGGAATGTGTCTCCCGGAAGTTGCCACACAAATTGCGGGAAACATCCAGTAGCCTCCCATCGCCGCTTCACACGCCGCAATCCCCAATGGAATGTGGGCGTACCTGTTCAGCGCTGCGAAAACATAGGCGTGCCAAATTGATTTTCACCGTGCCCCAAATACGCTGATTAGACAACGCAATAACGTTATGATTGGCCAGCCTGCGCAGGAAGGCTGCCTAATACATGATGCCATTGGGTAGTGTGAATGGACAACTGTTCAAATATGGTGCCCTGTGAATGGACAGCCAATGGAAACACAGTAGTCACCACCAATCATCGCTGACGGGGCGCGGTGTACAGCACGCTGTGGTACGCCTCCGGGAAATCAGTAGATGACGCAGATTCCATCCCTATTGCCCCTTCACATGCCAAAAGCAGGGAAATTCACCTTCATGGTTGCGTCTGGTTTTCGAGCAGTGCTCTGAAATTTGAACCAGGCGCAACTTTGAAAATCACCGCCGGATTCCACAATTACACGCCGCAACTTCGTAGCAATTTCATGGCGATGGTGACGGGGCTACTGATTGCCTCTCAGATTTCTCACCGCGGTTGCGGCGTGTAATGGTACCCTAAGGGATCATTCATGTTTATCTACAATGAGAGAAGACTCATACATGTAGTAAATCTCCAGGAGTATTCCGCGATCAAAAGTCAAGGCCAGAGTAATCAAGGAAATCAATGAGTTTCTCAAAATAATTTACAAAGAAATTTCTGGGAATGTGGCACAAATGTTTAATCCCTTACCCACATATCATACTGGCTCACGTCTTACCCTGCATTTGACATATAGCTGATTTAATCAGTCATCATGTGCCTTTAACAGCCACAGGTGGAGAAAAGCTTAATTAATGGGTGAAATTTATTGTAACCACTGTTGAATAAATATATGGCCCCCAGGCCAGAGGTTCTCAACACTTCTGACCTTGAGAACCACAATCAGCTATGAGAGAGGGTCATAAGCCACATCCTGTTGCCACCTCCTCACAGTAGTGGCACCTAGAACTCCTATTGCTGGCACAGTGACAACATTTTTCCATAGAAACCCCACAAAGGCAGTATACCAAATACCGGGGTTCCTACTTTATTCCCATTCAGATCTGCTCTCCAATGAACAGCTACTTACAAAAGACATCTGGAGACCTGATTTTCATAGGTGTTTTGTACCCTGGTGCTCATGCACCAAGCTGGAAGGCATTCGTAAGCCACATCTCATTGGTTTGCAAGCCATTTGCGACTTCTTAGCCACAGGTTGAGGACCCTTACCCTAGACTAAACTTGCTTTTGTGATCATTTCTATATTCAACATATAATACATCATTGAGTAACACCTACTTACAATCTGCAGGTAGTCTTGGGTGGCCGGACATTAAATGTCAACTTTTGGTAGATTTTTTCAGTGTTAATTGGTAGTAAGACTCCTATCATGATATCTCCAGGTTGTCTTAACCCCTCCTGGTCTGACATAGACGTCAATCTACATTTGTGATCCATTGAATATACAAATAACATAAGATGTAACAGAAGAATCTTCATAAATGCTGTATACATATGAACCATATTACTTTAACCTTCTATGGACTTTTCTGTGAATAGAAAAAATACATTATCCAATGTATTTTATATGTTATGTCAGTATTATAAAGAAGAAAAGGGGGAGATGGCACTTTCTCGTGTATCACCTCCAGGTCTGAGAATTGCATTTTCCTGTCTAGACTAAAAAGGCTATACAGGACAAAAGATCAGAGCCAAACACAGAAATTGCATGTATTTAAAGAGGATATCCAGGATAGTTTAAAAATAATGTGCCTAATTGTGTTGTGCCCAACACCAGTCACCGCCGCCTGGAGTGGTCTCAGACTGTCAGTGATTAATCGGCTTCCACCGATGTCACGACTGAAGAGGGGAGGATTCCCCTCTCTCCACAAGTGTGGGAGCCGACATCAAGCTGATTGAAAAATAAAAATTAGGCTGGCTTCACACCACGGTAAGGTCTGGTCCGGGGCTGTCGGGTGTAAACCAGGCAGCCCCGGACTGGTTTTTGGCTCCATAGTAGCCTATGGGGCCGGATGGAGCCGGATGGCAGCTCTCTGCCATCCGGTTTCCATCTCTGCGGTGGAATCCGGGAGAATTCAGATTATTCTCACCAGACACAAAAATGTTGCTTGCAACGTTTTTGTGTCCGTGGAGAAAAAGCACCCCAAAAAGCCGGATCCCGGATTTGCCCAGATTGTCCTGGATTATTCCGGATCTGGGGCAATCCGGTTCTCCCTAACATGGTAGCCTAAGGAGCCGGATTGCCCCGGTCCGTGCGAATCTGGGAACTGGATACCGGCGGCTGCACGCCGCTGATGTTTCAGGACCGCGACTAGCTCCATGCTAGCTGTGATCTTGAAAAATCAGCAGCTGCGGCTGCAATAACAGCCATCCGGCTGCACACAGGACCGGAGGGCACATTTGGCCCTCCGGTTCTGTGTGCTGATCCGGTCGAGGGCTGTCAGGTTCATGCCTGACAGCCCCAGACTGGACCTTACCGTGGTGTGAAGCCAGCCTTAGTTAAATACATTGTGTACAAGCATTTATTTTTTACATTTGCATCACAATTAATCGTATTTCTTTTGTATAAGAAACCTTTTAGATTTTTCAGATTAATATATTTATTCCAAACTTAGAATATTTTAGTCAGAGTCGATTGTTAGCTGCAGCATGTTGATTTTTTTATTGATCACAATGTCTTAAAATTGAGAATAAGAAAATAATTTATGAATGCAAATATTTTATTGATTTACACTTTCCCTTTACTTTTCTACATTTATCACAATTAAGTGTAGATACATTTTGAATGTACTTTTCCTAAATACTTTTCTAATAATTAATTATTTGATTTTCTATTTTGTTTATGGTTTCTGAACATTTTTACTTATGTAAAATGTTAAGGAAGTAGGGCAAATGTCAAGAATTTATTATTTTTATTTATATTTATTTATATCTATCTATCTATCTATCTATCAATCTATATATTTTTATTAATTAATTATTTAATTTTATATTTTGTTTATTGTTTCTAAACATTTATACTAATTTAGAAGTTGAAGGAATATGAAAATAATTTATGAATCCAGATATTTTTTATGATTTACACTTTCCATTTACTTTTCTATATTTATTGCAATTTAGTGTAGATAAATTTTGAATGTACTTCTGCTAAATACTTGTCTGTTGATTAATTATTTACTCTTCCATTTTGAATAATTTAGAATTTTAAGGAAAAACAAGACATTCTTAAAATGTATGATTTTTATTTATATTTATCTATAATTATATATATATATATATATATATATATATATATATATATATATTTATCTGTATTTATTTTTATTGTTTACTATTTAATTTTAGATTTTGTTCATTGTTTCTGAACATTTATACTAATAAAGAATTTTAAGGAATTGAAAAAAAATTATGAATGCAGATATGTTAATGATTTTTACTTTATATTTAGTTTTCTATATTTACCGCAATATAGTATAGATAAATTTTGAATGTACTTCTGCTAAATACTTGTCTGTTAATTAATTATTTACTTTTCTATTTTGATTATGATTTATGAACATTTTTATTAATTTTGAATGTTGAAAAACAAGATATTCTTAAAATGTATTATTTTTACTTATATGTAAGTATAAATATATATATATATATATATATATATATATATATATATTTATCTGTTTTTATTTTTATTATTTCCTATTTACTTTTACATTTTGTTCATTTTTCCTGAACATTTATACTAATTAAGAATTTTAAGGAATTTGAAAATAATTTATGAATGTACGGTAGTTATGTTAATGATTTATACTCTACTTTTCTTTTTCTCTATTTCTCGCAATTTAGTGTAGATACATTTTTAACGTACTTTGCTAAACACTTTTCTATTAAATAACAATTTATTTTTCTATTTTGTTTTTCATTTCGAACATTAATGCAAAATTAGAATTTTTAAGGTAAAAGACAAAATGTTTAGAACTTATCATTTTCATTTATATCCTCTTATAATTATAGTATCAAAAAAACGGAACTGCATAAAAATTAACACTACGGGTGCAAGCCACTCTACCTCAAATCCATAGGCTAAATGAATAGATGAAAAAATGGATGGCGGCACTTCCTTCATTGATGTAGAATGTGGATTTATTTCCCCAGGATGGATTTTTTGTCCACTTATATATATAAATATTAGAAGATGAAATGTTTAGAATTTATCATTTTCATTTATACCTTGGGATGGGCGAACATCTCTTATTTCCCCGTGTTCGGGAGTGGGTCGCTTTAAAGCTGTTATACTTACTGTTCCACCTTCAGGCTTCCTGGTGTGATGTGCGCCGTGTCCCTTATAATTTGACCAAATGTGATTGGCTGTTGGAGCCGGTCACATGACTCATACCCCGGCAACCCGGAAGTGACGATGCGCCACCGCACAACTGCACCGTATAACGCAGACCCGGTAAATATAATGAGTATGATTAGCAACACTTTCATTGCTGTAACAGGGCAACCCCGATCTCGAACACGGGAGAATAAGAGATGTTCGCCCATCCCTATTTATATCCATTTATAATTATATATATTTATTTTTATGAATTAACTATTTACTTTTATATTTTGCTTACTATTTCTGAACATTTATACTAATTTAGAATTTTAAGCCAAAAGAAGAAATGTATATAATTTATCATTTTTAATTATAAGTATAGTTAAGAATGAGCGTTAAAAATATTGTATCGGTATTAAAATTATTTTAACATAAAACTAAATATCATTGTTTTATTGAAAATAAAGTAAATTTTATTATTTAGAAACATGTTCTCTATATGAAGGACAGCGTAATGACAGTAGGATTGCATATAAGATAACTGTCAACAGTAAGCGTATGTAAAGAGTTGCAAGGCGGACTAAGAAAGTATCTATTCTACTTACAAAACCCAAAGATGTCCAGAGCTCACCTGTCTCTACGTAGCCAAAGTTTTTATGAAGGGAAATGTTTTATATCCAATATAATTACTGTAATTGATTGTGGTCATGATAACATAATTATAATTGCTGCTGAGACCTGCGTTAGGTTATTTTTCCCTTCAGTAATAGGAACATAATTACCTGATAACTAAGCAGATGTGACCACCGTGTTGAATTTTGCAATCCATGAATTCGGCTATCTATCTATCTATCTATCTAATCTATCTATCTATCTATCCTATCTTCCTATCTATCTAAAAAAAAGAAAACCACTAAATATGGGCAGCACTACCAAAGAAAATATAAGGATGCAAACCTTACAAGGCAAACTATCTACTTATCTAGACAACGCCTTTTATAACTCCTGTAACCGTTGATAGCCTGGCACCCAAGGTCTCTTAGTAGGATAGACTCCCTAGCTAAGGAGAAGTTGCATTCAGCCAGATATTTCTTCAGTGGAAGTATAGTATTAGGTATGGGCCATTTTGAAAAAAATGGCATTAATATAATTTGCTTTTCACTTGAAATTAGAATTTTCCAACTTCTATTCATTTTTTCCAAAGTCTTTAATTGCCCAGAAAATAGGTGTGTTTAAAACTCATATTTCCCAAGTATGTGGTGAACCAATTTTGTGCTGTGTAAAACAAACACAGTCTTATTAATATTCTAAAAATATTAGCCCATCAGATAAGGAGAAAATGGATGGTAATCAGTGCTAAATAACTCCCTATATAAACACACAACAGTTTCAAATTTCATAGTTAGTCATATTAAAAGGCTCGTTAAACAATCAATTCTGACTTATAGGATTGCTACCTTTATTAGGTGTCATTAGAGTTTGTCTACTTCCTCACTGAAGTGACAATTGGCATATGCAATTTCCCAGAGGAGCATTGTCGCTTTAAGTCTCATCACTCTCAGCTGGCAGAACACTCTCCACAAGGAGAATAGCTGTTCCCCCAGACCTTGTCTCTCATACAGCCAGATCAGAATCACCCCGAAACGCAGCATCTGCAGATCGGGTTCTGATGTGGCACAAATCCTAAGTCATATTAAAAGGCTTGTTAAAGAGTCAATTATGACAGAGTGAATGTGGGAAGGATTATCAGCGGTATTGGGGCACTCAAGGAGGAGACAATAGAGGGGTTAGTAATACTTTCCTTTATTTGGCATAAGCAAGAGGTCTTCACAACGCGTTTCGGCGGTGACTCCGCCTTCATCAGGTCACCGCCGAAACGCATTGTGAAGACCTCTTGCTTATGCCAAATAAAGGAAAGTATTACTACTCCTCTACTGTCTCCTCCTTGAGTGCCCCAATACCGCTGATATCCTTCCCACATTCTTTCTCAGCCCTCTGGCGAGCGGTGGGTGCTGCACATAGAGAAGACATCTAATCTCCTGAAGGCTGGTGAACTGGAGAACCTTTGGTGACGTCACCCCACGTGACCGCACCACGTGACCGCATTCTCCACACTGGTCGGATCCCCGGTGCCTGCACGCCCTCCTTACAGCGCTTCCCCACGGTGTTATGCCTGGTGCATAACCCACAGAGGTGAGCGCACTTAACCCAACCTGCCATGCAGCTGTCAGGCTTTCACTAGGAGCGCCCATCCGTTCTTTTCTTCTTTTTAATATGACAGAGTAGCATTGCGGCTTTAAGTCTCCTCAATGACAGCTGGCAGAGTACTCTCCACAAGGAGAATAGCTGATCCCACAGACCATAGTTAACTGCATAAATGGATCAAATTATTATGCCATTTTAGGGGTAGATGCACTCCTTGGATGGATTTTTCATACAATGACACAAACACTACCTATCTTTGGACAAAATCAAGAGCTTTGACCTTTGCTAAATAAATTAGCAATTCTTATTTCACAATGAGTCCAAAAATTATCTGTTAATTTATGAAGATAAACATAGGTGCACAGTTTTAAATGTTAATAAGTAATGGCATCTCAGCTTCAAGTGAAAAGATAATTCCTTTAATGGGATCCACAACAGGTTTGCAATTTACAAAAATATTAAGCAATAACAACGTCTTCTTATTGAAGCTCAATGAGTGAAAAATTAAATAACATTGGAAGACAAAAGGAACACAAATATGGTCTTTTTACTGAATTACCGTATATACTCGTGTATAACCGACCCGTGTATAAGCCGACCCCCCTACTTTTGCCCCCAAAATCTGGGAAAACCTATTGACTCGTGTATAAGCCGAGGGTGGACCCCAGCACAGGTATACAGCCCCCAGCAGTGTGGTATACAGGCCCCCCCAGTGGTTATACAGCCTCCCCCCAGTGGTAGTATCCAGAAGCCCCAGTGGTAGTATACAGCAGCCCCAGCAGCCCCAGTGGTAGTATACAGCAGCCCCAGCAGCCCCAGTGGTAGTATACAGCAGCCCCAGCAGCCTCAGTAATCCAGGGCCCCCCCCTCGCGCTCCAGAAACCTGTAAAGTAAAATCTTTATACTTATCACTGTACCCGCCGCCCGCCGCTGCCGACATAACGATCCCCGGCTTCATCCGTCCGTCTTCCTGGATTACTGAGGCTTGGGCTGCTGTATACGCAAGCCGTCACTGACTCGCGTATAAGCCGAGGGGGGTACTTTTCAGCCCAATTTTTGGGCTGAAAAACTCGGCTTATACGCGAGTATATACGGTAGTAAGCTCTCTTTGTGTGGTGAGTCACAACCACTGAAAAATTATAACAATGACTGCAGCAAGGTCAAGTGGATGCTGACTGTACGTGGAAGAGAAAAGGTTAAGACCGTGCTGTCGTGAAGAAAAAACAGTACAGAAGTTCTTGGGTTGTGATTTTTTTTGTATTGCGATTTATATAATAAACAGACTTCTGGTAATTCCATAGATAGCTCATTAGTAATTACAACACTTTTCCCATGTTACTAATCAAAAACTTGTTTGAACTTTTTTTTCACCCTTCAATCTTTGTCTTTCCATTCTTAATCATTAGCCATTTGATGTTGAGGTGTTCTCGATGACTATTTTCTCTTTTAAGTCAAGGCTCTTTCTCCACAAACTCTTTCCCATGGTCTGAACTCTAGTTACCTTATGTAGCATGGGCATTTGTGTTTTTTTACTACTCCTTCAACTCAAGTCACCCTGCCGGAAAGGCATAGTTCATGTTCATACTCTACAATAACTTCCTCACCAGGCTTCTATTCGCTATTGTAAAAGGCAACTAAGTTTATTCCTATAGTTATTTTTTGGACTCTCTTCCGTACTTGATTCTTGAATTCCGTTAATTGATTACACTTTTTTTCTTTTATATACATTGTATTACTATTTTTATGCTAAATAGAAATATTTGTACCAATTTAAAACACAAGTTACTATTTTTTTTATAGAGGTATTATGAACACATACAGTCACCACAGAAAAAAAGATAGCATTCACCATACCATAAATAACTACCGTATTTTCCGGCATAAGACGACTTTTTAACCCCTGAAAATCTTTTAAAAAGTCGGGGGTCGTCTTATACGCTGGGTGCAGGGCGCCACCTATTGGCAAAGAGACAGGGCGACCGCCCAAGATATGTGCACTGGGGCCGACCGCGCTCTCCAGGAGAAGAGAGACTGGAGCAGAGCAGGCTGACACCTCAGCTGACGTTTTTGCTGCACCCAGCATGAAGGAGCCAGACCGACCCCCGACCGACCGCAGGTACAGCAGTCACTATTGCTTCCTCCCTCCTGGTTGTGAGGAGGGTGAGGGTCATGCTCCTTGTCTGTGGTGGGGTCAGTCACTGCTGGCACAGTTTTTCAATCACCCTAGTTGTGTATGGAGTAGGTGATTCTCCTCCTCCTAAAGTTCACCTCCTTCATACACAGGTCGGATAATTGAAAACAAGAGGCAGATGACTGAGAAGATCCTGCATCCTGCTGTGAGAATCCCTGCTGACCGGGGAAGAATGTGTGGTTATGGAGACTTTCCCCTCCTTCCCCGCAGCAATACAGACCTGCAGACTGGAGAGGGACTGCTCACCTTTTGTCAGACATTTGCAGTTTAAATACCAGGATTCTGCATAGACTATCCCCTCTTAATGCAGAGGGTTTGTTACAGTGTGTCAGCCTGTCCAACTATCTTTGATCTCCAGACCGACACATTGTTACAAATCTTCTGCTATGAGACTCTCCAGGCAAGTGGAGGTTTACAGTCATTGACAAATGGCAGAGCTCCAGAAAGTTGTTGAAATAATAATCTCCTGTCCTCTGGATGACATTACCTGACACAAATGTTTTCCCCCTGTACTCGATGCTACCCTTCCCCCCTCATTACTCTGGCATGACCCCCTCTCCATGTTATCTACCCCCCATCCCAGTGATGGCACATCCCCCTCTCTTTGTTTATAGCATATGGAGGGATTATGGGTTGTATTATACTATGTGAAGCACTATGATGGTGTATTTTAATGGGTGACTATGGATGATGCATTATAATATATGGAGACAATTATACTACATTATCATATTTAGAGGGCTCTGTGGGAGCATGATAATACTTGGAGGGCTATGAGGAAGCCTTTATACTTTATGGAAGGCGATTTGAGGGCTGTGAGGGGGCCAATATACAGTGTAAAGAGATGTATGGGCCATTATACTGTGTGTGGGTCCATTATAGTGTATGAAGAGCTGTGTGGGTGTCACAGTGGGGATCATACCGTAGAAGAGGGGTAGTCTTATATGGTGAGCATATCCCAAACTCTATATTTTAACTGGAAAAGTTGGGGGTCGTCTTATACGCCTAGTCGTCTTATACGCCGGAAAATATGGTATTATTGATTATTCATGTAATATCATACACACGGAAGAATGCAGACAGAGATATGGATGACAGACATTTTGTGCATAGGTACGCTTCAACTAGTCTTGAACTGATCCTGATTAGAATCTGTTAAAGCTCTATTTTATGTAAAACTACCATTGTCCATAATACAGCATACATTATCCTGCATCCAAGTTTTACATGAAGTGTATCCTCACCCATCCCTTGTAGACTGTGAGCTTTCACGGGCAGGGTCCTCTCTCCTCCTGTACCTGTTTGCGCATTTTATTGTTCATAAATATTGTCAATGTATGCATGTAAAGTGCCATGAAATAAATGTTGCTATAATAAAAAATAAAAATAATAACAATAAAATGTTTTGATGCCATGGTGAGTGCCACTTTTATGTTCATGCTTTTACCCACCTTACCATTTGCCTCTCCAGACCCTATGCTTGGCATTATTCCCTGTCTAGTCTTCCAAACATCTTACCACCACAGCCCAGTGTTGGATCCCAAAGTCTCCTCATACTAGGCAGGGACTTCCGTCTCTCATGACTTGCAGGACAGTTCAGGCAAGGTAAAGGTGATATTTTGATCTTTGTGCATGGGAACTGAACAGGTGAAGAACAGTATGGCCAGAAAGGTGAGCAATAAGGATCCTGTTAACATGAATATTGGCTATCATTGATCAGTCCTCCTGATGAACCGTAGGGGAAAAGCGCCGAGGCATTTGAGACCAACAATATGATTAGTACCACTTCTAACTACCTACGGCTCTTTTGTTAACATTATGTTATTAGCTAACAAGCTCACAACTACTTTATTTATCTGACAATCCATGTGTACTTTGTGTCTAATTTGGAAGTTATATTATTTTGGTACTTTGTGTTCTAGATGCTTTTTGATGGTGTATAAATTTAGCCAGTCAATGCAGCACAACATTTTCCTCTATAAAGTTGAGTACACGATTTATACTATGTAATTATTTCTATATTACTATGTGGTGGTTAATACATTATGCTTATTGATTGTCGTCAGTAACTGAACAGACTAGGGATTTTGTAGGAGCAGTCAAGGAGTTGATGGTGAGTATGGGCACCACAGGTATATGGAGAGGGTGCTAACATCCGCTATATAGGTAGTGGAAAGCTTTGAGGATATAAGCTAGGGTGCTATAAGGAGTTGTAATATCCCTTATCATTTGTGTTTGATTGTTTTATAATTTGTTGCACGTTTTGCTGTTTTCTTGCATAACCAATGGGTCGTTTAGTATTATAACCAATAAGAGTACTCTTAACTGTGGTTAGGTCCTTCTCTATATGTTTAATTTTGTCTGATTTGTTAATCTCTACAATTGAGTAATTTGAAGTTTAATGGTGAAGTACAATTTCTTTTTACCGTGAATTCCCATTTGTGTTGAATTTATCCTTTGCTAAATCTGTTGATAAAGATATGGAAAATTGAAAAATAAAATCAAAACTAAACAAACTCACACATAACCAGATTAATTAAATTGGTAATTTATTGATAAGAAATTTCCTTAAAACAAGTGCAAAATGAGAAAAATACAGTAAGTAAAGTAAATACCTAAAGCTCCATGCCTAAAGGTATAATTACTAGAAAATTTTAATTTTGAGCTTTCATTACAGAGCTCTAAGAAGACTACATCTGGAATACTGTGTTCAGTTCTCGAGACCTGACATGGAAACTCTTCATAAAACTGCTGTGTATTTATGTTATGGGATGATTAAATCATTTTTATACAATTATCTAAGAACATCATGTTTTAAATTTTTTATAACCTGCTTAATGCGCCTTTATCTTTAGTTCTCATCAGATATTCTTTGGAGTTCATCTCTGGTCTGAACAGTAAAATGAAACATTTAGGAAAGAACATACAGATCAACAATGCCCAACTGGATGCCAGGATGGCAAACACCTCCATTGCGACTGTATATTTGCCCTGAGCACTAAGAGAGGCCGGAATGAAGCATATCCAAACACTAAGAAATGCCAACATACTAAAGGTAATAAACTGAGCTTCATTAAAACTATCTGGAAGTTTTCTAGCTAAGGAGGCTACTATGAAGCTGATGGGAGCCAAAAGAAAGAGATAACCGAGCATGGCCCAGAATGTAATGGACCAATCATTGCAGTCAATTATAATGAGATCTGCTTTGACTTCTGTGTTGAGTTGTGGAAATGGAGGATCCACTGAAATCCAAGTGATACACAATATTAGCTGTAAAAAGAAACCCACATGGCCATTTTACACGCGGCTACATTTCTAGCTTATCCACAGATAACTTACTGGCTGCAGTGAAATCATGGAGATATGGTTCTATCTTGTTGCTGTGTACAAATGGAATAATGTCTCCATGATTTCACTGCAGCCAGTAAGTTATCTGTGGATAAGCTAGAAATGTAGCCGCGTGTAAAGTGGCCAATAGAGATAATAATATAGGAGACTCTTAGGGTCGTCCATTTTCTCAGGTTACTTCCCGGTCTAGTAACCACAAAATCAAAAACCACCATGATTGTCTTGGCCAATATACATGCAACACAGAGAGTGAAGACCAAACCGAAAGACACCTGACGTAGGAGACATCTATCATGATCAGGGAAACCAATAAAACCTAAAGAACAGAAGAAGCAGAAACTGATGGATATCAGTAGAAGACAACTGAGGGAGTAATTGTTGGCTTTCACAAGTGGTGTATTGTTGTTATAAAAGAATAAACCCAAGATAAGAGCAAGACTAGTGAAGGAAATTATGGTGGTTGCAGCTAAGCTAGATGCTAATTGATCTTTATAGAAAAGAAGCCATGTCACTTTAGGAAGACACTTGGATTTTTCAGGATTCGGCCATTGGTCCCATGGACATCTAAGACAATTCAAGGAATCTATAAAAGAAGAAAAATAAATTTAATTTGTAAGACCTTATTGCTGTGTTAGATCGACTGAGGTGCCATCAAATATAAGACTGTTGAGGAAAAGATATTTAAAAATGCTAAGCTTGTTGAAATATGGAAAAGAATAAGTATGGCAGTGAGCTATATCCTTAACAACATAGGCATGCAGTATGCAGAGGAGCGATAGTATATAGAGGATACAGTGTATGAAGGAGGGAAAAAGACTGCCTATTGTAAGGTTGGTCTGAAGGGTCTATCTAGGTGCCATTTTTGTTAAAGGACTGTGGTTTTATTTTTTGCAATTTTCTCTGCCATTTTGCTGGAAAGTTTGAGGACCCGCAACAATGTAAAACATATTAATAATGCAAATACCCCCTCAGAAGCTGGGGACCTGATCTCTTGCACCACCTATTTGATGTAACAATCCTAAAGGTCAATATCAAGCATTTGCCAAGCCTTGCCACATGACTTAGAATAAGAAGCCAAACCAGAAATTCCATTCAGAGACCCAATGCAAAGTAACCGATGTAATCGTAGGTAGGTAAAGGAAAATATAGATTTCCTATGCTGATATTTAACCAAAGGGTAAATAAGTGAATTTGGTTTCTCTCAGTGAAATTTAATTTCTATGCATTTTTTTAAGTTTCCTGTATTTTGTTTCTGTAGAAGTTGGTTAACTTCGTAATAAGTGGAAAATAAACCGCACCTATACGAATCTTGTTTCAATGATACATTATTTGGTTCCAAACTAGCAGCGTATGAGATCCGTCTTTTGCTTTACATACCTGAGAAAACAGGTTCTGTGTCTGCATAAACTGTGTAGAGCATATAGTGTTCCAGCAAGATATGGAGCTGATGTGACTTCCTAAATTACCATTGAACATAGTTTAATGGCTTATACTAAGGAAAGACTGTAAGAAGAGGGGTAATCAAGCGCTCACAGGAAGCAGGGATATGAAAAAACAGCAAGTTTTTTTTAAGTCTGTTTAAAATGTAGTGCAGCATAGGGGGCTCCGTGTAGGCCACCAGGTTACAACCCGATGCATTTCGGCTAAACGCCTTACTCATGGATTGGACACGGGCTGCGGTGTAATCATCCTGGTGACAGCGGGAGATGTTCATGCCCTGGTGGCCTGTGCTGCAGCATCACCATGTATTGTACACAGGCAGACAGATGCTCCAGCACAGGCCACATATTACAGTACTTCAGCTGGATGACATCCGGTGGCTCATGTGTGGAGGGATTCAAAGCAGGGGCGGCCACTTTATAGAGGGAGAACTGTGCATGTCCAACCTGTAGAGGACTGTTAGCAGGCTGGACAGGGCGGTACTACTGACACTGGGAGAGACCATACCTGACATCATTAGTTTATATCTTTTTTGGGACGAAACCGACCTGGTCTTGTTAAATAAGAATAGGGGATTTTTTCTGAAGTCTAGTGGTGATAGTTTTTGCAATCATTTTTAAGTCCAAATTCAATAGAAAGATTGGCCTATAATTACTGACATTATCAGTGTTACATTTCCCTTTGAAAATAACAGTGATGATTGCTTTTGCATTTCCAAAGGAAGGGAGCTGTGGTTATTAGTGGTTGAGTTAATTAAATTAGTAAGGTGGAGTACTAGAGTAATTTAAAAGATTTTATAGTATTAATTTTGTAAGCTGTCCGGTCCTGGGGATTTACAATTTTTTTACGTGGTTATGGTTTCAAATATTTCTTTTTCAGAAAATGGGAAATTCAGAGATCTGAGATCTGTTTCTGAAAGAGAGGGGAGTTGGATTGAGTTTAGAAAGTTAATTGAAATATCTGATGGGATAGTTTCATACGGGCTGTCTTTTAAATTAGTCTTTTAAATTATATCATGTCTAATGTTATGTTCGTACTTCTAGCTCTGTTTGAGGAGACCATCAGGGCATTTGGGACTGCTTTAAAGTCTTCCTTATCAACTATTTTGTCTATTTCTTGAAATTTAATTGTGTCTTTGATGGGGATCGCTACTCAGGATTTTTTTTAGGTTTGATGATACGTAAATATGGGGATAGTTTTTGTTAGAAAATGTTGGTGGGTTGTTAAGGGCAAATTTAGTTTCCTGAACTCCTGTTATTTTGATGTTATGCTTAGAAAGTTTCCTTCAGATCAAATGGCTTTTTGGGGGCGAATTAAGACCGTTGACATTTAGTGACCTAAATTTGTTAGTTGAGAAGTTTGAGTTCAGCTAAGAGTGTAGTTCAAGAAATGATAGTCAAGAGTAGATTTACTTATTGGGTAGCAAGGATTTTCCATGTCCAAGATAAACATAAGTGTAAACATAAAACTTGAAAACTGTAAGTACGTAAAGGGCAAAAACTGCTATTAGTCCGAACAAGGACTACGGAAATTGGTGGAAGAGTTCAAGGAAACTGATGGAATCTACTTCCTATAAGGCTAAAGTTCTGGCCTTCTGTGCATACTAACATGACCAGTCACTCAAATATATTAGGATGGGTTTAAAGTACCTGAGATAAGACTTTTGGTTTCAGGAGTTTGAGATGTGAAGATCTTTTACAATTTTCAATGCTTCTATCTTTTCTCAATTGAGATTGTTTTTTGTTTGTGGGTGAATATTTCTTCAGTGGGGTGACCACAGCGATATAGTATTTCTTTGGTTTGCAAGATGTCTGTAATCATTTATAATGCTTTTATCTTGCTTAGCGTTTCTTTCGAGAGATCGGTTAAGTCTTTCAGTCTCTCAAATGGCGCAGGTAAGGTTGGGGCGGCATTTGCGTTGTGATGCAAGTGCTAAATACTTAGACATTTTCGCCACAGCACATAGCGTTAACGCTGTGCGCTGCCAGGCAACGAAGCCCCGTAGAAACCCACTGTTTACCTTAGCAGCCGGCCACACACAAGGCTCCAGGATGTGCGGTTTTCCACAGCGCACAGGAAAACGCTGCAGGACACGTTTCCTGTGTGCTGTTAGAAAGCGCACATCCTTGAGCTTTGTGTGTGGATGGCTGGTAAGGTAAACAGTGGGTTTCTATGGCGCTCCATTGCCTGGTAACACTATGTGCTGCGGCGAAAATTTCAGAAAAGTATTCAGCGCTTGCATCATACTAGGGTCACAATGCAAATGTGACCCCAGCGTTAGTATCTCTTCCGAGAGAAATGTTGGTTTGGGGAGCCTTTGAGCTCTTTCTATAGAATATCCAATCTCCGACAGAAGTGTATTTTTAAAGATTGTTTTCATATAGGTGATAAGTTCAGAATTTGTTACCTTTTCAGGAATACCTCTAAATTTGAGGTTACTCCTTCTGTCTCTGTCCTCTCTATATATTAATTTGTCCTTCAGGGTGTTTAATTCTTCTCTTATTTTATCTTGCTCTTTTTTAATAGATTTATTGTCTTTTGTCAATTCAGCCATTTCCCGTTCTGCATGTTCGGTTCTAGAAGCGATGGTGGCTAATGAGAAATGCATATCATTGAGTTGTTCACATAGGTTCACCTTTAAAGATTGTTTAAAGGTGTTGAAGAGCTTATGGAAGAACTCTTGGACCATAGGCTGACCAACGTTGAAGTTTTGGAGTGGATCTTCTTCCGTGAGATCTTTTATAGACCTTTGCTTTACTTGACTATGATTTTGTGGGGAGTCGCCTTCCGAGTCAGTCTCATCAGGGAGTTTACAATTTAGGTGTGTTTTGAGGTTAGACTCCATCTCTTTGCATTTTGTTTTTTCTTGTGATGGTTCGAATAACATCAAATCATCTGAGGATAGTGACCAATCTCCAGACCATGAATGGTGTTTGCTTTTACTTTTGGATGCATATTGTATTCGTTTTAGTCTAATTCCTACTATTAACCTAGGAGAGTTTTTGGTTTATTGAGATTGAGTATTTTCCTCCTTTTGAAAGCAAATTTTTAACTGTTAGACTTGTGTACAGTTTCAAATTATGTGTACCTACAATATAAAGACTAAACAAAGTGCCTATGAGGTTCCGTCGGTGTGTCAGATGTCAAGATTGATTTGTATTTAAAGGCAAACAGTAAAGGTGTCTTTCTTTTTTAACTTATTACTAAATGCTAACCCCTGATTAGTTGTCAGGCAAAGTTTTTTAAAAGATAAAATTATCAGAGTCAGGTCTTTATTGTAGAGGAGCCCTTCCCATACAGTTAAAGTGGTGCTATTATTAGGTTGCTCCCTCACCAGGTTAGTTATGGTATATACTGTAAATGTTTTAAAACTTGGATGGAGTAGCCCTAGTTGTAACCTCCAGGTAACTCCTGTAGAGGGTTTTAGGAGCTGAAGACAGTAACTAGTATAAGATAACCTTAATTGGAGTGTGTATCTTTGGAGATACTAAACATTTTGCAGGGTTATACCTTTCTGATTGTACACTATAGGATCTATAGAAATTGAGTACGATATTGGACTAGTCAACAAATCTACAGTGGGATACTAAATTTGGCCTAGAATGGATGATTTTCTTGGTTTAGCTCAATTTCAAGGGTGAAGGGAGAAGGGGTAAATTCACATTAGTGAGGCGGTCGACAGGGTACGGGGTACTCGGGTACTGGGGCTGATGGCGGCTTCGATGAGGAATCACGGCTGGTCAATCCCCGATCCCATGCCCTGGACCCTCAATGGCGGGGAATAGTGGGGGATAAGGGGATTGTTAACGTGACGCCACCTACGGTACCTGGTAACAGGTATACCAGCGCTGCAGCCGGCTGCTGAGGTGATGATGGTATAGCTCCCCACAGGTGGAGCTTTACCTCAGGGCAGAGGGGATGGATGAGGGGAGTAGTAGTTGCGTCTTTGCAGACAAGGCAGAGAATTGCGGCGGTTAGACAGGCACACAGACACACAGGGATTGTTGTTTCGGTACCTTTTACTGATGACAGGGTAACTGGTACAGTCCAGAGAAATAACCAGGTCCCCGGTGCAACTTGGGACTTCCACCTTAGAAAGTTATAAGGCCTCCTCTGTGTCTGTGCTGTGTGGTTTGGGATAAGTCCTGCCTGAGCCTGAACCCACAGCTTCTTCTCCCTCTCTGGGCTTTGTCCTAAACTGGCAATGAGGTCTTTCTGCGGGGTCCCTGTTTCTCCTATGGCCCCTGGTCCTATGCTTGGTCAGTTTAGCGTCTCTTACTTGTTCTCTTCAGGGTGTGAACTTCTCCTGAGACCTCCGGGCTTTGGCTGTAGCAATAAATGATTACAGCATCGGACTCCGGTGTCCGAATGTACTAAAGGGCTGTAGTAACCGGTTGCCTTTCTTAGTTCCCTGCTTTCTCCACTTGCCTCCAACCCTTTTCCTAGGATGCACACAACGGTCAGTGGTCCCTGGTCCTGGGCCTGGATCTCTCCCAGCGACCAGCTCCTCCATCTCCTCTCTCTTCTCTCCTCACTGCAGACTGACTCTTGGGACTGACTAACTCCTCCTCTCAGGCCTGGATGTTCTTAAAGGGGAACTGGCTTAAGGCAACCAGTAGAGCTTCCCCTTCAGGTCTGGGGTGGAAAGGTGTGGTGTGCTGTGCGAACCAAGATGTAATTCCCTCCTTGCACCGGTGGATCCTGTGGCAATCCCCCGCAGGGGTGCCGCATTCCCCCCTAGTTAAATACAGTCCTCCAGGACAGAAATATTTTTCAACAAACATAACATAAATAACTATTTACATTTAACAATTGAACAGAGTCTTAAAAATGAAAAATTTACAAAAACCAGGTAGAAATAGGAAAAACGGGTAAGCAGTCCATACAGCGCCAGTCCATCCGCTGCAGACTGTTTACAGGGTGTTTAAACGGGTGTTTTCCACTGCCAGTTCTGTGGCTATGGTCCATTTTTAAAAATACAAAAAGGGGAAAATTCAAGAAGTCCAACAGGTAAAGTCTCTGTGGCTTAAAGTTCAACATGACACAACAACAAACATTACAGGTGCCTTGGTGAAGGAGTCCTAGGTACTGCAGGGGCCTCTACCGGGTCATAAGCGCTGTAGACCTCCTGGCACTGGTGTCACCTATTGGCCAATATTTTGCTCTCCCTATTCAGCTCCTTATGCCAACTCCTCTCACCCCTCTTACTGATCTTGTGTACCTGGTCTGGGTTGTTTTTGTCTACTCTTCACCCTTTTCTGTACATTAGCATTAATAACATTTTTAATAACAACAGGTATACTTCGATTCTTCCCATCCGGGAGGCGCATTTCTTGTAACGTTGCAAACGAAAACATAAATACACATACTAGTTTACATCAGCCCAGCTACTTCTGGGGGCTGGCCCATGGGCCCAGGAATCTCGTGTTTAAAGGACGTCCTCTTGCAAAGATTTGCTGCATCGCAGGCAGATGGGTTGTCCTGAAGAATCCGTGTAGTCCCTGGCTCTGCGTTGGAATGGTGCGTCGGTCCCCTGCACGGGCGACTTATTCTTCCTCCGCATGCATAGGACATCCTCAGGGCTATCAGCTAGTTGGATTTTGCTTGATGCTGGTGCTCCAGGCATAGTTTGCAAGAGCTTTAATACATAGTCCAGCATTGCACACTTCTTTTGCTTATAGGCTGCTAATGTACTGGGTTTGCCTTCATATGTTGGTAACCATTTGGCACCCGGTATATACGGCAAGGTCATCGGCATTATTTGGGCCGCTGCTTCGGTTGCTGCGTTCCGGACATCCCTCCTGTCAGGGACCTGCACATCATCCGAGTCACTCATGATGGGGCCCCCCTAGTTAATCGCTGCCAACCGGTTAGATGAAACAAACTTTCCCCGGTCGTCGTCGGCTCTGCAGAGGGAGCAGAGCTCCTCGGGTATTTCCAGAACTGGGAGCTGCACTTCGTTGATCTCCGCAGAGTAAAGGGGCAGGGCTTATCTTCCCACTCTTTTCTCCCCGCGCTGTGGTGCAGCTCAATTTCTGTAATGGTGATCGGTTATACAGTTCAGAAACAATTAATAAAGTTCAGTTCTTGGCACACAGTACCCAATTTTACCGGGCACAGGATCCTGTTTGTGATGCCAGACTTGAGACGGTCAACAGGGTATGGTATACTCGGGTACCGGGGCTGATGGCGGCTTTGATGGGGGGATCACAGCTGGTTGATCCCCGGTCCCGTGCCCTGGACCCTCAATGGTGGGCAACGGTGGGGGATGAGGGGATTGATAATGTGACGCCACCTATGGTACCTGGTAACGGGTATACCAGCGCTGCAGCCGGGCACTGAGGTGATGGTGGGTACAGCAGAGTGTGGTACAGCTCCCCAAAGGTGGAGCTTTACCTCAGGACAGCGGGATGGATGAGGGGAGTAGTAGTTGCGTCTTTGCAGACAAGGCAGTGAATTGCAGCGGTTAGACGGACACACAGACACACAGGGATTGTTGTTTCGGTACCTTTTACTGATGACAGGGTAACTGGTACACTCCAGAGAAATAACCAGGTCCCCGGTGCAACTTGGGACTTCCATCCTAGAAAGTTATGAGGCCTCATCTGTGTCTGTGCTCTGTGGTTTGGGATAAGTCCTGCCTGAGCCTGAACCCACCACTTCTTTTCCCTCTCTGGGCTTTGTCCTAAACTGGCAATGAGGTCCTTCTGCGGGGTCCCTGTTTCTCCTATGGCCCCTGGACCTATGCTTGGTCAGTTTAGCATCTCTTACTTGTTCTCTTCAGGGTTGAACTTCTCCTGAGACCTCCGGGCTTTGGCAGTAGCAATAAATGATTACAGCGTCGGACTCAGGTGTCCGGGTGTACTAAAGGGCTGTAGTAACCAGTACCCTTTCTTAGTTCCCTGCTTTCTCCACTTGCCTCTGATCCTTTCCCCAGGGTGCACACAGCGCTGAGTGGTCCCTGGTCCTGGATCTCTCCCAGTGACCAGCTCCTCTGTCCCCTCTCTCTTCTCCCCTCACTGCAGACTGACTCTTGGGACTGACTAACTCCTCCCCACAGTCCTGGATGTTCTAAAAGGGGAACTGGCTTAAGGCAGCCAGTAGAGCTCCCCCTTCAGGTCTGGGGTGGAAAGGTGTGGTGTGCTGTGCGAACCAAGGTGTAATTCCCTCCTTGCACCGGTGGTCTGGCAGGGGTGTCACATTAGTATCATGTATTTTGTGCGATATGCTTAGAAGGGGACAGAGAGAAAAAGTAGTTATCAACTCCGGCAGCTTAGAGAGTAGTGTAGAAGTTTCTAAACACAGCTATAAATTCCTGACAATAATCAAGAGTCAGAAGAATAGTCAAAACTGAAAGACTTAATTTTTGGGCCTAGATCTATATAGAGCAACAGACAGTATCTGAAAGGGTACCTTTACATGCCGCTACTGGAGGATGGATACAACCCGCTACTTCACGTGCACGAGCACGCTCAAACGGTTACAAACGGTAAACGCACCTCCTTTACACGCCGCCACAAGGTGCGCTACGCTACGCAACATCTATAGCTAGATACATTGCCGGGTGTCTCAAGTAGCCATCTGTAGCTCATCTTAGCTCATTTACACACCGCTACAACCAGCTAATATGGGCGGACCTGGTGCAGCAGGGACAGCACATAGGCGTGCTACAATTGTGGATTACGAGACGTCGGTACGCTGATAGGACAAAGCAATCACATCATGATTGGGCAGGCATCGCAGGAGGCTGATTAATACATGACGCCCGAGCAATTGTGTAGTGTGACTGGGCAGCTCCGTAAATATGCCGCCCTGTGCAGCGACAACCAATCGCAACGCAGGAGCTTCCTCCAATGATCGCTGAAGGGGCGCGGTAACCCGGAGCCTGTGTCACGCCCCAGCTACATACCAGGTACATCGCCTGGTGTATAGACATCCCTTCTGTAGCTTCTTTACACGCCGATACAGCTCGCTACAATCGGCTTTGTAGCCATCTGTTTTCGAGCAGTGCTCGGGAACAGATGTATCTGTTGCCGGCTGCCTCCTACCGTCTTCACACGCCGCTACTACGGGCTATATTGACGCTACAAGCTACATTTGTAGCCTGTAGCGGGTTGTATCCATCCTCCAGTAGCGGCGTGTAAAGGTACCCAAAGAGATAACTTATTGGTAAGACTAGTGTCTAGACTGGTGTTAGCCCAGGAATCCTACCTAGTATTGGTTTTTATTTTAGGTCCAGAGGTTATCAGGGATAATCCCCAGTAGCTGTTAATAGTTTGGCCTTGAGACTGCTATATATGTGCTGATACTTTGATAAATTTCTTTACATACCAATGACTGTATTTCAGACTAGGATTCGTGGGCCAGCACTGTTTGTTCTCAATATACTATTAGTTAAAGTGTAATATAGTAGTATACTATTGGGTCAAACCCCTTTTACAGCTGATGCCTAGACAGATTTCAGCTTGGAAAGGTACACTCACATCTGGGTTGTGAGGATGTACAGTTCAGGGTATGCAGAGTGACAAGCTCAGCAGTGGGACCAAGAGGAGAGAAAAGGTCAAGGTGCACTCCTCCTCAGACAACTATGGAGTGATGTCACATCCCTCTCCGCCTGTATCTCCACGGCTGCACACCATCACAAAAACTCCCCGGATCTTATAGACTCATATAAAGTGCAGACCCAGCGGTCTGACTTGCTTGCAGGTCTGCTGCTTTTCAGGGACCGTCATCAAACGTCTGCAGTAGCCGCCGATCCCGAGGTGTCCTCACGTAGTTCCCCACAGATCCTGCGGTCTTTGATGCTGAGGTGCGGTGCAGACTCACTGGTCTGATTTTCTTGTAGTGTGTTCTCTTCTGTCAGGTCCACGTCCGGTCTCTGGTCACCGCATCCACTTCCTCCCATGACTACTTTTCAAATAGCAAAGCCCTCCGCCACTGGGTACGCAATGCCAAATTCCAAGGGTTATCGTCTCTCTGTCTGATAGATGGGTAAGCCACTCCCAGCTTATAATAGCTGTTGATCTTCTTTCTTCTGTAGTAACCATTCAGTAATCCTCACTCCTGGGAGGGAGGGGGGAAGAAGAAGTAGCGGTGCTATGGCAGTGCTGTCACTGTAGTTCTTGCTCACCTGTCCCATGAAAACTGGGCCAGTACTGTATCCACAGCTCTACCAGCTTATTTGGGAGATGGGATTCTTTATGTATTCGGAGATCTGGCTGTTGGAGCAAAGAAGAACTCTACAATATGTCCACTGTAAGTCTGTGAGAGAGGAAGGGGGAGGAGGGACACTCCACCACATGTAATGTTCTCTCAGCCCTCCTCTCTCTCCATCCAGGCTCCTTCTAGATGATGTAGGAGGATTGATTAAGCTTCAATATCTACGGAAAATGGCTAAAAATGACCCGGGTTGCTTGTAAATTTGGTCTGGTCACTTTGTTTGAGGAAATAAGCCTTAAAAATAGTAATACCCCATCCTTTGGCATGAACACAGGAGCCCCTTAGATTTTTGTCTACCTCATTCTGCTCCAGGCAACGTCTCCTCAGAAAAATCTAATTATATGCTTTCTATACAGAGCTTTAGTAAGTCTATACTGTGTTCAGTTGTGGATATCTGACATGGAGACCCTAAATAAAATGGCTGTGTATTTATTATATGGGGTGATTAAATAAATTTTATAAGATCATCCAAGAACATCAAGATATACATCTGTCTATAATCTCCTTAATGCACCTTTATCTTTGTTTCTTATCAAATATTCTTTGGAGTTCATCTCTGGTCTGAACAGTAAAATGAAACATTTAGGAAAGAACATACAGATCAACAATGCCCAACTGGATGCCAGGATGGCAAACACCTCCATGGCGACTGTATATTTGCCCTGAGCACTAAGAGAGGCAGGAATAAAGGATAACCAAATACTAAGGAAGGCCAACATACTAAAGGTAATAAACTGAGCTTCATTAAAACTATCCGGAAGTTTTCTAGACAAGAAAGCCACTATGAAGCTGATGGTGGCCAGAAGAAAGAGATAACCGAGCATGGCCCAGAATGGGATGGACCTATCATTACAGTCAATAATAATGAGATCTGCTTT
This sequence comes from Allobates femoralis, assembly GCA_033576535.1. NCBI lineage: Eukaryota > Metazoa > Chordata > Amphibia > Anura > Aromobatidae > Allobates > Allobates femoralis. The sequence goes on along the minus strand of JARQOC010000004.1, from coordinate 26,110,852 downwards.
ATCTTCTGTGTTGAGTTGTGGAAATGGAGGATCCACTGACATCCAAGTGATACACAATATTAGCTGTAGAAGGAAACACATAGAGATAATAAAATAGGAGACTCGTAGGGTCGTCCATTTTGTCAGGCTACTTCCCGGTCTTGTTGCCATGAAAGCAAAAACCACCATGATTGTCTTGGCCAATATACATGCAACACAAAGAGTGAAGACCAAACCAAAAGACACCTGACGTAGGAGACATCTATCATGATCAGGGTATCCAATAAAACCTAAAGAGCAGTAGAAGCAAAGGCTGATGGATATCAGTAGAAGACAGCTTAGGGTGTAGTTGCTCGCCTTCACAAGTGGTGTTCTGTTTTTATGAAAGAATAAACCCAAGATAAGAGCTGGAATAATCGAGGAAATTGTGGCAGTTGCAGCTAGTCTAGATCCTAATAGATCTTCATAGGAAAGAAACTCTGTTGCTTTTGGAAGACACTTGGACTTTTCAGGATTCGGCCATTGGTCCCATGGACATTTGAGGCAATTCAAAGAATCTACAAAAGAAGAAAACTTAGTTTGTATCATCTTGTCACTGCTGGGTTATATCGATAGCTGGGCCATCAAATATAAGACTGCGGAGGAAAAGATTTCCAAAAGCACAAAGTTGTTGAAATATCGAAACATACATTGCATGGCATTGACCGAGAATTTTAACAACATAGACTTGCGGTATGCAGAAGAAGCGACAGTATAAAGAGGACATGGTGTATGTATGAGGGAGAAAGACTCTGCCTATTGTAAGGTTGATCATTTATCTGAAGAGTCTATCGAGGTGCCATTTTTGTGCATGGACTGTGCGTTTTCTGTGAAATGACCCTTTTTCCTTTATGGGTATAGTTATTTGATTTTCCTATCATTCTGGGTGAATCCTTACATGAAGCTTGTTCACTATGTTTAATAATGGAAGTTGAGGTGAACACCTTCATTAGAGATAAAATGGTACGTTTTTAGCTATTGTTTATAGGTAACTCTGAAAGTAGGCAGAGTTGGAGGACCCCTTTACTAGGTTCATGGGTAAGCTACTGAATGTGTGCTTTTTATACACACACTATAGACTAAGACTTTAGATCAGACCCACTTGGGTTGAATTGCACTTTACTACCTCGGTCTATGCCCCAAAAGCACTTGCACCTTAACTACCCCTCTGGACCCTATCTTACTGTCCTTCCACCTTCTGCCTACTTGTCATTTGTCTCCCTCCTATAGCTTAAAACTCTTGTCAACTTCTATTTATGCACGTCATTTATTGTATCCACTGCATATAATAAAAAATCTTTATTTTTGCAATATACACTAGTGTGGACAGTGAATGCATGAAAATTATCTGGGCAATAGAACTCTCAGAATCGTGTGCCAAGGAAAGAGGAGTTTGCAGTGATCCTGAAATTCTGACATTTCTTAGCAACTGTGCTGTAGCCTGAAGTAATCTGATACATTGTCACCTCATGAGCTGCAGTCAGCAGTGTGGATGTTCTGTAGGCCAAGCCCCCTTTACCCTTATATGGTTACATGCCCAGTATTCAGTGTGATAAGCATGAAGACGAATATGACTGAGAATGAACATCTATCTGCTTCTGACACAGCCAAGTGGGGACACCTTGTGGAAGGTTTATGAATGATTTTCAACCAGAATTATCTTATAAAGTATATTTGGATGTTATATAAAATCTTTTGCTCTACATTAATAGTAAGCAAAAATGTAAACGCCAGTCATGCATTAAGTTATGGTTTCATTACGGTGAAATATCACCTGTCTGATTGGAGATTTCTCCTTGTAAACATGGAACACAGGCATAGCAGCATGATGTCTTCCCTTGCATAGCGGTCTTCCGGAATCCCATGGGGCAGCTGTCACTACAACGTGAGAGTGGGACCTAGAAAAATTAAGGATTACTTTTATTACTATAAGATTCTGTGTAAGGCTAGGTTCACACTTGCGTTTTTTACAACGTTTTTGGAGACCTGCGTCTTCAAAAACGTATGTAAAAACACACCCATAGGCCCCCATGTTAAAAAACGCATGCCCTAATAGCAAAAACGCATGTGTGAGAGTACCATGCGTTTTTGGTGCATTTCCAAAAACGCATGCGCTTTTTTAACATGTGCCCCTATGGAAAACGCATGCGTTTTTGAATGGCACTAAATGGTACTAATTGTACATGCGTATTTGCATGCGTTTTCCAGAGGGGCCCATGTTAAAAAACGCATTCGCTTTCTGCAAAAACGCATGGTTTTCAAAACGCACCAAAAAATAGTGCATGCACTATTTTTTGGTGCGGATTTAAAAACGCAGCCAAAAACGCAGGGAGCCATCACACACCTTGAAAAACTCGATGACATGAAAAAAACGCATGCAAAAACACATGCAAAAACGCATGAGCGATTTCAATAACGCAACGCATACGTTTTTGCAAACGCTGGCCAAAACGCCGGGAAATGCGTTTCCCGCACGGCGTTTGCAAAAACGCATGCGTTTTGCGTTTTTGGAAACGCTCATGCGTTTTTGCATGCGTTTCCATTAAAACCTATGGCCAAAAACGCTCAGCGTTTTAAGGTTTTAGCGTAAAACGCCTAAAGACGCAAATTTAGCAAAACGCACACAAACCTTAGATGTGAAAAAGCCTCTTAGAAACGCATGCGTTCAAATATGCAAAAACCTGAGATGTGAAACAGCCTAACATTTTTGCTCACGAAGCTGCTTCCGGAAAAAACACTAGCAGTTTTAAGATGCATTCACACACTCGTATATGCTGGTATTTTTGCTCTTGCAGTTTTTGTAGCCAAAACCAGGAGTGAGTGATTAAATACAGAAGTGGAGCACTTGATTCTATTAGACTTTATCCTTTGATTGTTCCACTCCTGGTTTTGGCTTCTAAAACTGCAAGAGCACTCACGTAAAGTACGCAGCAACACGCAGTGTGTGAACACCCCTTACACCGATTGTGTCTTTTCTATATGTTACTTCAGAAAGGGGGTAGCTTACAAATGAAGCTAAGGCTAGGGTCACACTTGCGTTTTTTGCATGAGTTTTTGGAGACATGCATCTGTAAAACATGTAAAAACGCACCCATAGCCCCATGTAAAAACGCATGTGTAATAGCAAACGCATGTGTGACAGTACATGCGTTTTTGTGTGCGTTTTGCTATTATGTGATTAGCTGACATCAAAAACAAAGTACATTAGTACCATTTAGTACCATCCAAAAACGCATGCGTTTCCTAGGAGCATGTTAAAAAAACGCATGCGTTTTTTTAAGTCGCTAAAAAAACTCATGCCAAGTGTGACCCAGCCATAACTAAAGAAAAGCATAATACTTCTTTAAACGCTTAACTGTTTTAAGCCAAAACGGTTTAAAAGACCTGACAAAAGCCGGGATATGTGCACAGCACTAACATTTTGACATTGCAGTGCTGTATGGCCACTTTTTGCTGTGGTTGTCCGGCACTTTTTTTTTCAAAATGTTGAGTGCACATAGACACTGAGTAGACACTCTTCAAATCCTCCCCCCAAATCTCAAAAATCCTCAAAAACCTTGAGTTTCCCTCATTTAAGAAATGAAAACTCAGCAAAAAGACTAAATCTATGTTTTTGCAGTTTTTTCCCCATGATTTGTTAAACAGAAGATCTCCAAAATCTACTCTAAGGCTGAGGTCTACACATTTGCACTGAGTTTTTTGTGACTTAAAAAACTCATGCGTTTTTCCATGCAATTTTTCATGTCAGCATGAGTTTTTAAGGTGTGTGATGGCTCCCTGCGTTTTTGCATGCGTTTAAATCTGCACCAAAAAATAGTGCATGACTATTTTTTGGTACTGTTTTAAAACGCAAGCTTTTGTAGAAAACGCATGCGTTTTTTAACATGGGCCCCTATGGAAACACATGCTTTCTGTCCCCATTGATTTTAATGGAACGCATGAAAAATGCATGCAAAATGCATGTAAAACCGCATGTGCGTTGCAAAAGCGCATCCGTTTTGCAAACGCAGTTCGAAACGTGGCAACAACGTTGTGGGCCGCGTTTGCAAAAACGCATGTGTTGCGTTTTTGCAAACGCACATGCGTTTTTACATCCGTTTTTGCATGCTGTTTTCATGCGTTTCCATTAAATCAATGGGCAAAAACGCATGCGTTTTTGAGGTAAAAACGCATCAAACGCAAATGAAGCAAAACGTAGCAGACGCATAGCCTGTTCACATCTATGCGTCTGCTGCGTTTTGCTTCATTGCGTTTTTTTAACATGGGCTCCTAGAAAATGCATCGTTTTGGATGGTACTAATTGTACATGCATTTTTGCATGCGTTTCCATAGAGCCCATATTAAAAAATGCATGCGTTTTTGGAAATGCACAACACGCATGGTACTGTCACACATGCTTTTTTACTATTAGGGCATGTTTTTTTAACATGGGCCTATGGTGCGTCTTTTACATGCATTTTGAAAACGCAGGTCTCCAAAAACGCTTGTAAAAAACGCAAGTGTGACCCCAGCCTAATACTGACTCGAAAATTATTGAAAACTTTTCCAATTCCTATTTCGGCAAGTTAACTTTGACATTCAAATAAGGAGTTTTTTTTAAGCCATTTTTTCCTACAGAGGTTTTGAGAATATCTCAGAGAAAAAGATCTTAATGTAAACCCCTCCAAACTAATCACTATTAGATAAAAAAAAGATTAAAAAAAGATTTTCTGCAAAAACTTTCTCCCAAAACTCTCAAATGTTATGCAAACAAAATCTGCCTGAAAAAAAAAAACACTTTACTAGCACCCCATAAAATTAACATTATTTTGCCCATAGGTTAGTAGTCTGGATAGGAGTCTATCAGGCACACCACATTACTAACCTTGAAAGTGAATGGTTAAAAAAAGTCACACAACATTGCTGTGAATGTGTTCCATATCATGTTTCTTCTTTTAACTGTTTCAGGGTTTTTAGAAACTATCTATTTTTGATAACAAGTGCAGGTAAAACAGACTTAGGGCTGAACCCACATTTGTCTGTTTTAACTTGGCTGGTTATCCAAAATAGAGGGGATCCCATGTCATTTAAAAAAAATATATAAGTAAATAATTAAAAAATTTTGAAGGGTCCCCCACTTTTAATAATCAGTCAAGTTAAAACAGACAGCTGCAGGCTGGCATTACCAGGCTGGGAAGTTCCATGGTTATTAGATGTGCTAAGTCTGGTGCTTTAAATGACTCTTTCTAATTTCCCTGATACAATGGCAATCAGGATAACCATTAGTGGGGATTGATGTCAGCTGTGAACCGGCAGATGACATCAAGCCCAAAGCTTAGTAATGGATGGGCTTCCATAAGACACCCCTGTGGAGACCCAGGGGTCAGTGGGTGCTCTCGTCCGCTGGCCCAGCCGCCTTTACAAAGACATCGTGGACCAGGGCTCATCCCCAACTGAACACCCGAGCTCCTTAACCGTGGGCGGGACACTACTCAGACAACACAGGGTGAGGGAACCACAATAACAAGGCTTTATTGGATCCCCAAACAGTTAACAGCCATAACGCATAACCAAGCACAACACATAATGTAACAGGCAATGAGTCTCACCCTTCCGCTAGCTCACCAGGGATTAGAATATAGCACAGCTAAGTCTGTAGCTAGGTGACTGTATCATCCCAACCTGGGTTGCTTCCTTATCCTTATGCAGTCTTTATCACAGCCGAATCCGATAATCCGATGCTGAAGTCCTTGTGGTTCTATAGTCCGTGTTCTGGTCCCCTTGGTCGGCACCAAAATGCCTAGGCCTGGGGTTATGGCTTGCCAATCAGACCCGAAGATCCTAGATTAGCTGCCTGTATCCAATCCAGTGTACCTCTACCCGGGACCGAAATACCTAGACTGAGGTCACTAGACAGAATCTAACTAAGTCTGGTTAATGAACACATCTCCTTATATACCTTCAGCCCTCATTGCATGATTACTGGGAACTTCACGATAGGTGGAATAAAACTGTTTTTTCATTGGCTGGACCTCAAGCCTGATATAAACATTTTTGGTGTATTTCAGTCCAGACATGGAGAACCAATAACTGATTGATATAGCCCTTACAATGGAATGTTAGTAGGAGACATTGAGTCTGCAATCAATGACATTTAAACAATAGTAGCTGAGGCCATGTACATAGAGTCAGGGATCCACATGGTAACATACAATGGACGATTAGCCTAATTAAGTTCTCTGGCCTTCTATGACAAACAAGTTAGATAATTACATTACCATGCTAAACAAAACCACAATAATCTATGAAATGCTGTAGGAGATTCTCCTTGGCCATTACAAGTTTGCAAACAAATACAATATGGTATGATCAGGCTCAAACATGGCGAGGCAATGCGCCTAAGGCTCACAATGGCCGCGCACCTTGACAACTTATAATGCATCACCGTCAGGAAGTGAGCAGGTCCACTGTGTGATTTCTGTCTGCGGCACTACAACTCTGCCACTCGCAGATCAATAAGTGCAGCATGAGAGGTACGCACTGATGGAGATATGACGTCACTGCGACCCTGGTGCAGATTACAATGACTTTAGCAACAGATCTTGGTGGCTGGAGGAAAGTATAGCACTAGAGGTCGCATGCCCTGCCTGTCGATCATCATTAAGTGAGAAAAGTGTGAGTGTATGTGAACGGGTTTGTGTAGGTATGATGTGATGAGGATATGGTATAAGAAGTGTGTGCGAGTTGTGTGAGTTTCAGTGTGGTATGAGGATGTGTGAGATGTGTGTGGTGTGGTGTGTGTGAGAGGAGAGTATTGTGTGTGTGTGTGGGTTGTTTGTGAGGTGTGTGTGAGGTGAATGAGTGTATGTGAGTGTGAAAAGAAGGTAAAACAGGATGGGGCTCACTATAAAAGTAGTCAGATGGGACATACTTAGAAAGGATCAAATGGGGACATCACTACTGAGGGATCGGGATGAGGCATCACTAAAGGAATCGGAGGGCATCCTAGAAGGGATCAGGGTGGGACATCACTACAAAGGAATCTATGGATCACTACAAAGGACAGGTGGGGGACATCAGAGAAGGGCAGGATGGGACATCATAGAAAAAGGATCAGAATGGGTCATCACTAGAAAGAATGAGGGTCCACAGTTACTGCCAGTCAGCAGCAGGCTTGGATTTTCCCACAGCACTGACATTAATAACTTTACATGACCTTGCCGCTTTTGGGAAAATCTTGGTCTGGTGCTGCCGACTGTGATCCTATTACTCAGTGTGAGTGGTAAGGTCATGTAAGGTTATTGATATTAATACTGCTGTCACCAGTGGCAGCGCAGCCATCCGTGACCACGATACCTGGCAGGAGCAGTAATGATGTTAGAAACCTTACATGACCTCACCACTCTTGCCGGTTATCATAGTTGAAGACCTGTATTTTCCCATGAGTGGTGAGGTCATGTAAGGTTACTGATGTCAGCACCTGTGGGAAAATTTAGGCCTGCCTCTGAGAGTCAATAAGTATGGACCCTCTTTTCATGAACTTTCTTATAGTGAGATTCCATAGGAATTGATGGGCATCATGGAACATTACCTATTGTATTATTATTATTATTTATTTATACAGCACCATTAATTCCATGGTGCCATACATGAGAATGGGTTACATACAAAAGACAGATGTACATTACAGTGAAAATTTAACAATGAAAGACTGGTACAGAGGGGAGAGGAACCTACCCTCACAGGCTTACATTATATAGGATAATGGGGAGGAGACAGTAGGTTGGATTTTGCGGCAGCCCCAGTAGTAGTAAGGCAGGAGCTCACAGGTGTTGTTAAGGCAGCTACTTGTAGGTGGCAGTATCTCCAGTGGTAGTGGTGGTGGAGTGCAAGCTCCGGTAGCAGTAGGGTCATTGCAGGATGTAAGTTTTCTTGAAGAGATGGGTTTCATCGATCTTATTTTTGAAGTATGTGGCAAAGTCCTCAGCAGAGAAAAGGGAGGTCAGAGGGGCAGTGGTGGGCAGAGAAGAGAGTTAAAAGTGCTGAACAGTTGTTTGCGGTTGTATGATAAGAAAGATATGAGGGTTGTAAAGTAGGTGTCTTTAGCAGAGTGGAGGCCAGATTTGAAGGTGAGTGTTGCTTGTTTGAATGCATTGAAGTCATCTGGCAGGTGTGTTTTCTTCCTGCGCTGCTCCGCATCCTTGGACAATTGTCAAAGTTTTTTGGTGAGATTGTTGTGCCAGGTTGTCTATTGATTCGTCACACTTTCCATGCACTAGAGGTGCAACAGTGTCAATGGATGTTGTGAGGTTGGTATTACAGAAAGCAGCAGCGCTGACTGTGTCATGGAGTGAGGATAAGGAGGATAATGGTAGAATAGAGTCTGAGAGTCTGTAGATGTCTAAATGTGCAAGGTTTCTGTGGGTATGTGCTAGTCGCTGGATGTGGGGGGCAGGGGAGGAGAACAAGCATGAGAAAGTGAGTAAATGGTGATCAGATAAGGGGAAGGGGGAGGTTGTGAGATTAGATAGGGAGCAGAAATGGGTGAAGATGAGGTATGTCCGCCTGTGTGGGTGGCTGTGGAGGAACACTAGGTAAGTCCAAAGGATGAAGTGAGGGATAGGAGTCTGGAAGCTGTCGCCTGGCAGGTGTCAGCAGGAATATTGAAGTCACCCATGATGATGGTGAGAACATCAGCAGAGAGAAGAAAAGAAGCTAGGTTGGAGAATTGGTCAATAAAGGCAGTGGCAGAGCCCTAAGGTAGGTATATGACAGCCATTAGGAGATTAGAGGGAGAGTGGATGCGGACAGAGTGAGCTTTGAAAGAAGGGAGGATAAGACAGAGTGGGGTTGGATTGGGTTGAAGGAGCAGTTAGTAGAAAGAAGGAAAACCACTCCTCCATCCAATCTATTTCCAGGGTGAGGAGTGGGGGTAAAGTGGAGGCCCCCATAACTAAGTGCAAGCAGGGGAGAGAGTGTAAGAGTGTGTCAGCCCGGTCTCACAGCTTGCGAGAGGTAAGGAAGTTGTGCATCACATGGAGCTTGTTACAGATAGAATGAGCATTTCAAAGTGATCCAGAGAGAGGAAGCAGCGTGGTGGGGGGTTAAATGGCACAAGTATTATATGTGAGAGATTGCAGCAGATTATCTTAATTCTGTCAAAATAAAACAAAGAATTAGTGTGACGTATTCAGTGTGGGGGCAGGATTGGGAGATATGACGCCAGCAGTAAGAAGAAGCAGAGAAAGAAAGAGCAGGAGGGAGGAGAAAAGTGGCCAGTTTGCTTTATATTTCAGGAAAAGACAACGGAGGATAATGGAAAGGTCTGTGAATGAGGTGAGATGGGGGATAAGAGGGAGGGAAAATAGGTATTTGGTTAGAGGAGCTGGGGTTTAGGGATAGTAAATAAGAGTTAGGATTAGTGGAGCAAAAACTGTGAGGGCAAATGTGAGCATGATGAAAAAGCAGGGTGGAAGAGAAAGGCAAATATGTTCTTTAAACAATGCAAAATCCTACCTTCTGCTTCTGTCCTATTCCTGGACTATTTCTGGTATATTTCTGCAGTATACTTAGAGGTCATACTTTGAAGGCAAAATCAGATCAAGGTCATTAGACCTGGCTGAATATTTTTAAATAACTCTAAGTGTACATGAAATGGATCAGGTGGGAGCAGAAGGGAAGAGCTTCACTGAGGCAGGCTATCATCGGAACTTCCAGGATTTTTTTGTATACTAAATTGGTGGACGAGGATGTGTAGGGGAGTCTTTATTCCCTATAGCAGTGATGGCGAACACCTATGGCACACATGCAGGGGTGGCACGCAGAGCTGCCTCCGCTGGCACCGGCCTCGCCATTACACTGCCGCTTTGATATGCCGGCGTGCGCCGCGCCGCCAGCAGATCAAAGCTGTGTCTGAGCAGAGGAGACATTTCTCCTCTCTCAGACACTTTTAGACCCGCCCTCCCGGCCAGCGTCATGTGACAGCGGTCACGTGACGCGCCCGGCATCACGTGACTGCCCTCAGAGCTGGAGACACACAGGATGCAAGCTGCAGCAGCGGTGAAGGAAGAAAGGTGAGTATGACACTTTTTTTTTACCAGCAGCCAGGATGGGGCCATACAAGGAGGAGGAGGATGGGCAATACAAGGAGAGGATGATGGGCAATACAAGAGGAGGAGATGGGCAATACAAGGAGGAGGAGGATGGGGCAATACAAGGAGGAGGAGGATGGGGCAAACAGCAGGAGGAGGATGGCAATACAAGGAGGAGGATGATGGGGCAATACAAGGAGGAGATGATGGGGCAATACAGGAGGAGGATGATGGGGCAATACTAGGAGGAGGAGGATGGGGCAATACAGGAGGAGGAGGATGGGCAATACAAGGAGGAGGATGATGGGGCAATACTAGGAGGAGGATGGGGCAATACAAGGAGGAGGATGATGGGGCAATACAAGGAGGAGGATGATGGGGCAATACAAGGAGGAGGAGGATGGGGCAATACAAGGAGGAGGAGGATGGGGCAATACTAGCAGGAGGAGGATGGGGCAATACAAGGAGGAGGATGAATGGGGCAATACAAGGAGGAGGAGGATGGGCAATACAAGGAGGAGGATGATGGGGAAATACAAGGAGGAGGATGATGGGGCAATACAAGGAGGAGGATGATGGGGCAATACAGGAGGAGGAGGATGGGGCAATACAAGGAGGAGGATGATGGGGCAATACAAGGAGGAGGATGATGGGGCAATACTAGGAGGAGGAGATGGGGCAATACAAGGAGGAGGAGGATGGGGCAATACAAGGAGGGGGAGGATGGGTCAATACAAGGAGGAGGATGATGGGGAATACAAGGAGGAGGAGGATGGGGCAATACAAGGAGGAGGATGATGGGGCAATACTAGGAGGAGGAGGATGGGGCAATACAAGGAGGAGGATGATGGGGCAATACAAGGAGGATGATGATGGGGCAATACTAGGAGGAGGAGGATGGGGCAATACAAGGAGGAGGATGATGGGGCAATACTAGGAGGAGGATGGGGCAATACAGGAGGAGGAGGATGAGGGGCAATACTAGGAGGAGGATGATGGGCAATACAAGGAGAAGGAGGATGGGGCAATACAGAGGAGGAGGATGGATGATGGGGCAATACAAGGAGGAGGAGGATGGGCAATACTAGGGAGGAGGATGGGCAATACCTGGAGGGGGAAGGATGGATGTTGGGGCAATGAAAGGAGAGGAGGATGGGGCAATAATAGGAGGAGGAGGATGGGGCAATACTAGGAGGAGGAGGATGGATTATGGAGCAATACAAGGAGGAGGATGGATGGATGGGGCAATACTAGGAGAGGATGGATGGATGGGGCAATACGAAGAGGAGGCAGGATGGATGGGGCAATACTAATAGGGGCAGGATGGGTCATATTATTATGTCATGGGGCAGGATGGGGCATATTGTTATGTGATGGGGCAGGATGGGGCAATACTAACAGGGGGCAGGATGGGGCATATTGTTATGTGATGGGGGCAGGATGGGGCATATTATTATGTGATGGGCTGATGGGACATATTATTATGTGATGGGGCTGATGGGGCATATTATTATGTGATGGGGACAAGTATGGGCAGATTACTATGTAATGGAGGCAAGAATAGGGCAATACTACCAGGGGCAAGTTGGGGCATATTACTATGTGATGGGGACAAGGGTGGTGCAATAATACCGAGGGACAAGGATGGGGCACATTACTGCTGGATGGGCATATTACTACATGGGGACAAGGATGAGACCATTACTGCAGGTGGGGCATATTACTTCAAGGGGACACGGATGGGGAATATTACTACAAGGGGAGAAGGATAGGGCATTACTGCGGGTGGGGAATATTGCTGCAAGAGGACAAGGATTAGGGCATTACAACAGGATGGGGCATTACTACATGATGGGGCAGGATAGGGACATTACCACAAGGGACAAGGATGGGACATTACCGAAGGGGACAAGGATGGGGCATACTACAAGGGGATAAGGATGAAGACATTACTACAAGAAGGGGGTCAGGATAGGAACATTACTGCCAGGAGAGGGTCAGGATGGAGCACAACTGCAAGGAGAGGGTCAGGATGGATCATATAGTTAGGAGAGGATCAGAATGGAGCAAAAAGCTAGAAGGAGAGGATCAGGATGGAGAACATAGCTAGAAGGAGGTGGTCAGGATGGAGCACATACCTACAAGGAGAGGTCAGAATGGAGCAAAACTAAAGGAGAGGTCAGGACGGAGAACATTTCTAGAATGAGGGGTAGGATAGGACACATACTACAAGGAGACGATCAGAATGGAGCACATTAACTACAAGGAGAGGTCGTGGGAACATTACTATCAATAGAGAAGCGGTAGGTAGGACACTTAACTAAAGGAGAGGATCAGAATGGAGCACATTACTACAAGGAGAGGGTCAGAATGGAGCACATTACTACAAGGAGAGGATCAGGATGGAGCCCGTAACTAGAAGGAGAGGGTCAGGATGGAGCACATAGCTAGAAGGGAAAGGACAAGATGGAGCACATAACTACAATGGAAAGGTCAGGATGGGAAACATTACTACACGAGAGGGTCAGGATGGAGCACATAGCTACAAGGAGAGGGTCAGGATGGGACACATTACTGCAAGGAGAGGGTTATGATGGAGCTATTACTACAAGATGAGGACCATGATTTCAGTATGAAATATCATGATAAAATCTATCTCCTATCTGTCTAATATTCTGCATTTTTTCCATACAGATCAGTTCACCTGCTGTTTCTTGAAAGGGCAGTGGCAGCGGCTCAGCTTCAATGTGCAGTACACATGAGCTGGATGACCACTGCTGAAGAGAAGAAAGACTGCAAAGGTAAGTTTAAAATCAATTAATTGTTAAAATAATTGAATTGATCATCAATGTTTCAGGACTACAAGCACTGTCACAGGGAAGAGAGTTAGCATCTGCTGGCTCTCCCCCCTGTGCAGCACGTGTGATTACCACTCCTGCTGTAATTTAGGTTATATTATTGTGTTGGCACTTCGCCATAAATAATTTTGTTTTAGGTTGCAGTTTGGGCACTCGGCCTCAGAAAGGTTCGCCATCACTGCCCTATAGTATTATCATCAGAGCGTTATAGAACCATTTTTCATAATGTATTTATAAAGTAGGGCATGTAGAGCAGAGAATACTTTATTCAAATAAAGTATTTTTCCCTGTGTGTGTGTTTTTAACAATTCACTATCCAGGTTAGGAATGGGTGGTGTCTCATAGTTGCCCATCCATTACTAAACTCTAGGCTTGCTTTCAGCTGTCAGCTTACAGCTGACATCAACCCCATTAATCCTTAACCCAATTGCCACCACGGCAGGGCAATCGGAAAGCACCTGCAAAGTGCCAGAATTGGAGCATTCAATGTATGCTCCAAATCTGGGGTAGCTGTGGGTAGGTATATTTTAGCTGGGAAGGACCAAATAACCAATGACCTTCCAACCCTGATAATACCAACCACCAGCAGTCTGCTTTACCTTGGCTAGTTATTAAAAATAGGTGGCAACAATTGTAATTAGTTGTTTTTTTTTTTATTTCAAATTGTGTGCCAGCCAATCATAGGCATGTCAATATTTCACATGGATATAATGGTGCCAGAAGTGCCCACATAAGAAAATCTTGCTGATTCTCTGCTTTACAGCCTTTCATCAAGCTTTTTTTAGATGGACAACTAGAGCTGGATCCCAGATGTACAGTTAAAAGTCATTGTTCGGGATTCAGCACTTGACACTAGATGCTTGGTACAAACCCCAAACTTATAGTTCGTATTCGCTCATTTCTATCCTAAACGTTAACTCAAACTTTATGATGAGCTCTGATAAGTAGAGGGAGATTTTGACAGTTTCCACACAATTTCTTTTTCAGGTGGATTCCAGCTGAAATCCTCATGAAAAAGGTTCAAAAGAATGAACACATCCATGTCTGTCGAGAAACAACTGGCTGTGCAAGGCATAACCCCTTCCCGACCTGTGATGTTGTGGAACCTCAAAAAAGTTGGTGACTTCCTGACCTGTGACATTCCACATTGTCATGGCGGGATAGCGACAAAGTTGTCACAATAACCGCCATCGGGCCCCGGTATTCTGTGATTCTTATCACAGAACACTGGAGCTTGATATGGGGGGGGGGGCTGGATTTCCCATCCCACCCCCACGATCTCTGTGATTGTCACTCCTGCTATGGAAGGGGCTGTCATAGCCACTTCGAAAGGATGGAGCACTGAGAGGGAAGGTTTCGACCACTCCAGTACTGATGGGAGTGATCACTCCCATCAGCTGAAGCATGGTGGCACTGCCCTCTGCCTGTTCCGGATCCCCTGCTCTGAGCACTTCAGTCTTGTGCCTGCTGTTGGCACCCGTCTTGAGCCTGATCTCCCTGCATGGATCAGGCTGCAGTGGAGAGTGGTGTGATACCCAAGGCACAGTGATCTGAGTGGCCACTGTGCCCTAGCTCTGTGTCACTCCCCCTAAGTGTTGCGTTCTTGGCGAGTGGAGTGTGAGCATACAGTGTCTTATCTGTCCCAGCGGTGATCGGCTTATCATAATGTAATTACGATAAGCCGATCACCATGGTAACATGACATTGCCATGGCAACCAGATATTGTAATGACAACATCCAGTCACCTGACCCAAGCCTCAGAGATCATGTGATCTCTAAGATTTGGCATTGTCACAATGATGGTGCACTGCATAGCAATGATCTGCCATACAGTGCACCATCAATATGACCCCAGAGACTACAAGAGGATGCTTGATCCCATGCTACAGCGCACCGGAAATGCATAATGCGACGTTTCTGGTGCATCCAGACTAGTGCTTGCGCTGTGACACAGTCGCTTTCACACTTGCGGTTCCGGGTTCCGTCTGCCTGCGCTCGCCCACAATGGCGCTGTTAGCGCAATGCGCTTCATTTGCACTCCGATGCGCTTGGCAGCACATGTACTGCGCTATCACCTGCACTAGCGCAATGCTGCCAAACGCACTGGCGCACAGATGTGAACTAGGCCATAGTAAAAACATTGTGTGAAAACTATGAAAAAACCTCTGACAGCTGCTTCAATGACAGTTTTTTATTTATAAGCAAAAACTACGGCACCAGTTTCAAAAAGAACCAGTTCCTGATGAAGACTCCTTTAAGGGCCCATTCACATTAGAGAATAGTGCTGCCTATGTTTAGTGGTACGTATGGTGCACCATCAGGCAAAATACAAACCAAAAAAGATGTCATGCGAATGATGTTTTTTTTTGGTGCGTATTTGGTGTGGGGAAGGTGCAGATTTTTGTCCTGCATGTATCATTTCATGTAAGAGACACCTCAGAAACAGGGCTTGTGTCCTATGATAATGTGTGTAAATGTGATAAAATGTATTTGTAGTATGTATATAATATGAGAGGACATAGTGAGGGGTTTCATGATTGTGTTACAGTTACTACTTTATTATAAACTCTGAAGTCCCGTCGGCTTTTGCAGCAGAGCAATTGGCGTAGGAGTGCAAGCTATGACTATTCTTAAAGTTCTCTACGCACTGAACTATCAAAAGCAGTGTAGATATCTATGCCGCTTTTGACAGTTCAGTGGGTAGAGAACACTCAGAATAGACATAAATTGTGCGCCTACGCCAATTGTGTAGAAGATGCAGAGAAGTCCCTGCTCTGCTGCAAAAGACGACGGGACTTCAAAGAGAGTTTATAATAAAGTAGTAGATTTTAAACAATTTGGTGCAGATCTGCAATGCATAAGCATTGCCCCCTCTGCCAAGCCCTTCACTGGCTCCCCGTCTCCAAGAGATCCCAATTCAAAACACTAACCATGGCGTACAAAGCCATACACAACCTGGCCCCACCATACATCTCCGACCTGGTCTCCCGATACCTACCCTCACGCAACCTCCGCTCCTCCCAAGAACTCCTCCTCTGCTCCACCCTCATCACCTCTTCGCACAACCGAGTCCAGGACTTCTCCCGGGCATCTGCCTTACTCTGGAACTCCCTGCCCCAACACGTCAGACACTCTCCTACCCTGAGTAGCTTCAAGTGTCACCTGAAGACTCACTTGTTCCGTCAAGCCTACAACCTGCCATGAGACCCAGGCGAACGCCCCATACCTGACATTCCCCCATCCTACTGTATCCTAACCCACCCCTCTTAGACTGTGAGCCCTCGTGGAGAGGGTCCCTGCCCCCCTGTACCTGTACGTCCTGATCGCCTAGATTTAGTGTACTTGTTCTTGTCTCCCTCATCCTCATGTAAAGCGCCATGGAACCTAATGGCGCTATATAAATAAATAATAATAATAATAATAATAATAATAATATGCACCAAATACGCAGCAAAATATGCAAGTGCACATAGCCTATATTTCTCTTCTCCCACAACCTTTCCCCAAAAGAGTTTCAGGCGCTTTATGTTAGAAAGTTTATGGTGTTTGATCTCCTGAAAAGAACCAAGTGTGAACAAAGCCTAAATATCATCCACATATCCACATTATATTCAGCTCTAGTATATATTATTATTCATATTTCCACCCACCTCTTTACTTCCCAGATTCCACACAATCAGACTTGAGTTCAGGGTCAGATCTTGAGGAGGTGGAGCAGTATTATTATAGAGGCCAATCTTCATTTGTGCCAGATTCCCGCCTTCCGTCATTTGCCAGTTAGCAATAGCATAGGCTCCAGGATGATCCCCATACTCATCAAAATATTTTTCATCCTTCAAATTAAGGTTAACCTTTACCCTCTGTATATAGTAGGTGAGCTGCATTAGGATATATGTAATTAAAAGTTTTATTATAAGAGTTCATCATCAATCATTTTTCAACAACCACAATCATACTTGTTATGACACTGAGAGCAGTCGTGGATTTATATGTCCGGAACGTCTAGGAGAAGGTGAACGTTTTCAGAATTTTTTCTTTATATAAAATAAAAATAAATCCTGTGGATAAATGACCGTCATAAAGGTCTGATGTAAGAAATCCAAATTAAAGGAACACTAATGGGAAGTCCAAAGGACATGCCATTAATGTCATGATGATGGGATTCAAAACAAGTGACCTGATCATGATGAGAAGGACCTATGCTACTATCAGTGGGGAAGAGGCTCTCCAAATCCTTTGATATGGAAGCTCGGGAAAGCTCTTGAGCATACTTGCATTGCAATTTTTATAAATCCCATATAAGTAGATGAAAAGATCCATGTCTAAAGCAAAATGTTGGATATTTATTCTGAGATGAATGTTATGAGAATGGGGGTCATGCAGAAAGACAATGACCAAAAGCTCACAAGTATACAAAAGAAGGATTATCCCTCACCTCCGGGGTGATTTACCGTCTTTCCATTTTTGATTCTCTCTCCCCTTCTTCCAAGAGTCAATAACTTTTTTTATTTTTCTATTAATATAAACATATCATGGCTTGTTTTTTTTTGGGACAAGTTTTTTTTTTGAGTGAAAACATTCATTTTAACATATAGTGCAGTGAAATTCGAAAAAAAAAGTAAAATTTAACAGTGGCTTTTCAGTTTTGTTATTTACAATTATTATTATTATTGTTTATATAGCGCCATTAGGTTCCATGGCGCTTTACATGAGGAAAGGGCAGACGAAGACAAGTACAATAAATGTGGACACTTTGGTCATACAAGTACAAGTGGAGAGAGAATCCTGTCCCTGAGGGCTCACAGTCTACGAGAGGTGGGTGGGGATACAGTAGGAGGGGGAAATGCCAGTCGCAGAGCAGTGGACCGGGTCTCATTGCAGGTTGTAGGCTTGATGGAAGAGGTGGGTCTTCAGGTTTCTTTTGAAGGTTCCCAGGGTAGGTGAGTGTCTGATGTGTTGGGGCTGAGAGTTCCAGAGAATAGCAGGTGCACGGGAGAAATCTTGTATGTGGTTATGAGAGGTGGAGATGAGGGGGAGTAGAGGAGGAGTTCATTGGAGGATCGCAGGTTGCATGAGGGTCGGTATCAGGAGACCATGTCGGAGATGTAAGGAGGGGACAGGTTGTTGATGGCCTTGAATGTCATGGTTAGTGTTTTGAACCGGGATCTCTGGGAGCCAATGAAGAGCTTGGCAGAGTGGGGAGACAGGGGAGTAGCAGAAGGACAGATGGATTAGTTGGGTAGAGGAGTTTAGAATAGTGTGGAGAAGTGCAAGGGAGGTAGCAGGGAGGCCGATGAGCAGGAGGTTACAGTAGTCAAGGCGGGAGATGATAAGAGCGTGAATAAGTGTTTTAGCAGTGTCGTGGTCAAGGAAAGTGCGAATCCATGAAATGTTTTTGAGCTTGAGTCAGCAGGAGGTGGCGAGGGCTTTGATGCGGGGCTTGAAGGAGAGGGAAGAGTCAAGGATTACTCAGAGGCACTTGGTTTTGGGGGACTGGGGAGAGTGAGCAGTCATTTACGAGTATGGATAGGTTGGGTAGTGGTGGAGAGTTGCTTGGGGGAAGATGATGAACTCAGTTTTGTCCATGTTCAGTTTAAAGAAGTGAGCAGAGAAGAAGGATGAGATGGTGAACAGGCATTGTGGAATTTTGGATAGTAGGGGAGGTGATGTCAGGTCCAGACAGGTAGATTTGGGTGACATCGGCGTAGAGGTGGTACTGAAGGCCATGGGACTCAATGAGTTGCCCTAGTCAGAGAGTGTAAATTGAGAAAAGTAACAGTTCCAGGACCAAGCCTTGTGGGACCCCGACAGATAGGGGGTAGGGCGAAGAGGAGGTGTGGGATTGGTAAGAGGAGATCCAGGAGAGGGCCAGGTCACTTATGCCAAGGGATTCTAGGATCCAAAGTAGAAGGGAATGGTCAACATTGTCGAAAACGGCAGATAGGCCGAGGAGGAGTAGGACAGAGTATTGACGTTTGCTCTTGGCGGTCAGTAGCTCGTTGATGACTTTGGTTAGGACTGTTTCAGTGAAGTGGTGGGGTCGGAAACCAGATTGTGTGCAGTCAAAGAGGGAGCAGGAGGAGAGGTGGGAGGACAGTTCGGAATGGACATGCTGTTCAAGTAGTTTAGAGGCGAAAGGGAGAAGAGATATGGGGTGATAGTTAGAGACAGATGTTGGGTCGAGGGAGGGTTTTTTGAGGATCGGTGTGATAAAGGCGTGTTTACAATGTTCACTATTGGTAAAACTGAAATGTAAATATGATGTCTCAGGGTCATATGAGTTTGTGGACACCAGAAATGCATTTGGACGGCACAGTGGCTCAGTGGTTAGCACCGTGGCCTTGTAGTGCTGACATCCTGGGTTCAGTTCCCCACAAGGGCAACATCTGCTAGGAGTTAGTATGTTCTCACCATGTTTGTGTGGGTTTCTTCTGGGCACTCTGGTTTCCTCCCACATTGTAAAGACAAACTGATAGGATATTTAGATTGTGAGCCTCAATGGGGACTGCATTACTGATGTATGGAAAGTGCTATGGAATTAATTGTGCTATAGAAATGAATAAATATTATTATTACTAAACTTTTAGTTTTATCTAAGTGCTGAAAAAAAATCAATGAGTCAAAAAAAAGAACTGTGCTTTTGGAACCACTTTCTGAGACCAATATTTAGAAATCAGGGAACTTTCTCGAACATGTTTGCCAATTTCAAATTTGGCCCCAACATGGCCGATTCAGCTTGGGTTCAGAAATCCAAACACGTTACCCAAAATATGAAGAAGGCGGATATGTTTAAAAAATAAGTTTGAAATTTAAAATGGCCCTAAGACTTTCACTGTTTGTTTGGTGCAAAACACTCACTGGAAGACCCATTAGCTGGGGACGACACCTAATCTTATTGTTTTGAGTGTCCCCGGCCATCAGGTCTAACAGCTTGCATCAAGGTGTATAATTTTTTAAGCTTTAAATGAATATTTTTAAGCTTCCTGGAGTTTGCAGGAAATTTGACACCTGCCGGGTGTGAATTATGAAAACAATGACAGATGAGACAGCAGCTTAAACATCTGTTTAAGAGAGCTAAATATTTTTTAAGGGTTTTTTTATATTTAATTTTGTATTTGTTTAATTATTATTATTATTATTATTATTATTTTTATTTATTTTTTTATTTTTTGGGGGGGGGGAGATCAAACCCTTATTATTGCATAAGGTCAGCAGAATATGAGGGCATCTCTTCTTCACTCATGTGATAGTAAATCATATAAATATAACATATGGCCATTATATGGATCACACACATTTTCTTTTAGGTCTTTTCATGTTCACACTCAAGAAACTCGATACTATGGATACTGCTTCTTGAAAATGTTCAATTACTATTTCATGTCATTCCATACATTTACTATACAGATTTTTGGCAAATGCAAAAGTGTGTTATTGTATGTGTAATTCATACTAGACTTGTCCTTGCATTGCTGCAGTGTACTACCCACCACTAGCTTTATTCATCAGCATTCCAGAAGAATTGGTAAATTGGTGACCTGAATGGTTAAGTAGGGCATATAGGCAAGAAGGTTGGGAAAACAGTAAGATCTGCTAGAGAATATTTGTGCCTGACTGAGTCTGCAGGTGTAAGAGGCAGGCCCCTATGAAAACAAAACAGGTATCACCAGTGGCGTAACTTCAAGCCCAGGGCCCCGATGCGAAAGCTCCAACGGGGCCCCCAATTATTGCAAATCTTTAATAATATTGGTCTTTCTCTATGGGCCAAAGGGACTTTTGGGGCCCCCCTAGCTGCAGGGCCCGGGTGCGATCGCAACCCCTGCACCTATTGTAGTTACGCCTCTGGGTATCACTCACGTGAAGTTTAATGTGTCAGCGCCACATTCTTACAGAGCCAACCAGGTACTCTGTTCTACACAGCGATGCACCTGCTACCGTGTGCTGGCAAAGGTTTGTGATTACACAGAAGTTTGCTATGGATCCGCAGCAAGAGATGCCTGATGTGGAAGAGGTCATCTGCATCACCACCCGAGGGCAAAAGGTGCCTCAAAGAGTATGCCCTTCATGGATTTTCCACCACTTTAACAATCTGTGTGCTGATGATTCCTGTGGGACTTTCACTATATTTACATACTATGTATATTGTTATATTTGTGTTTTAGAGTTAGTCTTTGTGTCATAGTAAAAATTTTTGAGTTCACTCTTTGTGTGCTTTCTACAAACAGGTGCATTGATACTGCCCGAAAGAGACAGGTGAACAGGACACAGGCCTCTGGCCTGATGATCTGAGGTATGGAAATGCAAAACATTACACACATACCAGTAGAACATGGCTGGCCAAGTTCAGTTCTCAGGGGCCACAAACAGTGCACGTTCTCAGGATTTCCTTACCATTGCACAGGGTGCTGAAATCATCACCTCTAAGGAAATCTGCACGGTTTTCACACCTAGAGGACTGCAGTGGGACACTTCTGCCCTAGTGTCTCTGTGGAAAAAGCCAAAGGGCAAGAAGAATACTTCAGCGCTTTCGCCACAAGTGCGGCTCTCCCTGGACCTGCTTAGGCCCTGTGCCAATGGTGCATTGTTTGATGCTTTTTTTGACGCAGGTTTAGAGAATCTTTATCAAAATTTACATGTCTATTCTAAGGCCAGAAAAGTCTATGAGAGTTCAGATGTGCTATGCCCATGTTGTTGTTTTTTTTTCCTTTCAGATGTGGTTCAAATTTCTTTTTCTGACCCAAAATCTGTACCATATCTGCAGGGAAAAAAACATCTTAGGCTACTTTCACACTACGATTTTGTCATTTCTGAAGCTGTTCGATGAAAATCGGACAGAATCGGATGCTCAAAATCGGATGCCATCCAATGCCATCCGATCCGATTTTTTATCGGATCCGAGTTAAATGGCTGTGGGAGGTTTTGGGAGTGGTCTAGGGTATTGAGCATGCTCAATACAGAAAATCGGATCCGACATCGGATCCGATTTTCCATCTGATCCGATCCCCATAGACTCCCATATTATTTTAATCGGATCGCATCGGATCACATCGGATCCGATGCGATCCGATTTTTGAATCGGATACCAAAATCAGAGCAGTCTCTGATTTTGGCTCCTGAAAAAAATCGGACAGAATCGGATAGGATGCAAATCGGATGCCATTAAGTGCACATCCGATCCGATCCGATCCCCATTGGAGAACATGGGGCTAAATCGGATCCGATGCTGTCCGATTTTTATCGGCTAGCATCGGATTTAACAAAATCGTAGTGTGAAACCAGCCTTAGCACAGCACTTCTGAACTATCGTAAACTTTACTGGCTGGATAGACATGCAGATTTTGATGCAAATTTGGAAAAATATGCTTCAATAGAAGCATCAAACAATGTAACATGGTCACGGCGCCTTACAACAATATGGAGGCATCAGGTTCACAGAAGGCATCCCCATATGCTGTTAGAGCAGGCACGTGTAAGAGTGTGGTACGCCGTGCAAACACGAGCATAACTGCAGTTCAGACTAGAGGGGTCACACAGGGGCTATCCTACAGGTTTGAAATTCGAAAGGGATAATTAACTTTCAAGCACCACTGTACATGTCTAAGATGGGAGTTTACATAAAGTAATAACAAACACTAAGTTTTATAAAAAGTTCAACTGCTGCAACAACTGCAACTTTAACAAATTTAGAATAATGAATGTTGTACCTACCTGAATATACAGTAAAGTTTTTGAACCCAGCATATATGTATATTTACCTGCCAAGGTTTGACATTCCAAATGTCTGCACAGGTCCTTTTAGAAAATGGTCCTTCACCAGTTTTGCAGGTTTTCAAATCATCTAAGGCTTTGACTAAGACGTGGACAGCAGCAAACATAAAATAAGTTGTTTTAAAGCTGGAGATATAGTTGGTATTGTTCTTGATATCTTCTATACGTTCTGATCCAGTACAAACCTTCACCGGGTCCCCTGGAACAATAGTTTGATTTTCATAAAGAAATTGGCATTTGAAAACTATCTCCCACATATTCTTGGTCCAGTTTACTGTTGAAGATGTAGAGGGATGGATCTTGGCTATGAATTGGCTTAAACCTGGGACAGTGATATCATCGCTGATTAAACTAAGACTGCCGGATAACAACTGGAAATATTTAGCTATGGACAATAACAGCGAACCTGCCCAACCGTTGTTGCCAATAAAAATCTTCCCTGTGACATTCTGCTTCACCATCTCATTCAAAATAGGAACAAATTCAACATCAGTAGCAAAAACAACTACAACCGTAGCGGTGGACTCTTTTATGACCTTGACTACATGTGGAGCGTTGCGATCGGGTTGGTCAAGTCTAATATATTCCATGAAGGCCACACACGCTCCAGTCTTTACTATTTCTTCTTTTAATGGCTGAATTCCTTTTAGACCATAATCATTATCAAGAGCCAGAAGACCAATCCAGGTCCATCCAAATCCAAGAATTAGCTGAGCCATGCCTTTAGACTGGACAAAGTCACTTGGGATTGTCCTGAAGAAGGATGGAAACATTTTTCTGTTACTTAAGATGGAAACACTGGAAATTGGACTGATCTGGAAAAAAAATACAAAATGTAATATCATTAGAAGGAAATTCAAATAATGTACATTTTTTGGGTAAAATATAAAATCATCAGGAAGATCTAATGTTTAAAGGTCTCCGTATTCTAGATAACTCATAAGATGATCTATTCGGATGTTTTACTTGGTGGAACCCATAAGCAAGAATGCTATGTCCTTCAGCGTCACTTAAAAAATGAAACATGACATAGTATCCATAGAATCACAAGGGAACAATCAAGTTGTGGTAGAAAGACCAACCCCCTCTCATAAGTAATTTTATATTTAGATTTTGCTGCATTTATTTTATACACATTGCAAATTGAAGCATCTAGATCAGAGGTCTCCAACTCCAGGCCTCGAGGGCCGCCAACAGTGCAGGTTTTCAGGATTTCCTTAGTATTGCACAGGTGATGATTCTAGCCCCTGTGCAATACCAAGGAAATCCTGAAAACCTGCACTGTTGGCGGCCCTCGAGGCCTGGAATTGGGGACCCGCGATCTAGATAAGTCTTTCTCTGTTGTCTTAAGATGAAAGAACTTTAATTAATTATGTTCTGGAGAAAATTTATATTGGAGGGGGGAATATAACCCCTCAGTGAAAGAGACAATTTTCTCCTTTTTTGACCTAGCTAAATTTTTTTAATTCTGACCAGAGACACTCTGTGTGATTTGGCAAAAACATTTAAAAACTTTAAATTTTCAAAATTTTTAATTTTTATTTTATTCAACCAGTTAGTTATGGTGTAAGACCAGGGGTCCCAAACTCCAGGCCTCGAGGGCCGCACACAGTGCAGGTTTTCAGGATTTCCTTGGTGACCAAATGGCCAACTGTCAAACTCCAACTGCCAAATGCTATGGAAACCCTGAAAACCTGGACTGTGTGCAGCCCTCGAGGCCTGGAGTTTGAGACCCCTGGTGTAGACAATAATGGCTAAATAACATTTCCCATATGTCCCATATGTCTACTGCATCATTTTTAAAGTGTCATTTAATTTTTTTACAATGCTAGTGGGGTTAAAAATTTTAGCAGTATTTTATAATTTTTCAAAAAAAATGTAAAATGTTTTTCTTTCGGACCAAGTGCCACGTGCCAAAATATCTCCAATTAGCCCGCAGCTGTTAGAGGCACATGTCGGCTGATCAAATTAGCCCAGTAGCACCCACTTTTGCAAGTATCACAGCTTGTAAATGCTTTTCGTAGCAGCCAGAAGTCTTTTAATTCTTCTTTGAGGGATTTTCATCCATTCTTCCTTGGAAAAGTCTTCCAGTTCTGTGAACTTCCTGGCTTGTTTTGTATGTTCTGCTCTTTGAGGCATAGCTACAAATAATTCAACAATCTTCAGATCAGGTATCTGGTACTGCCATAGGTACAGTAAACCTTCAGATTGTACCTTTTGTGGTCATTCGTTGTGGATTTTGATGTGTGTTTAGGCTCATTGTGCATTTGGAAAAGCCATTGTCTTTTCAACCTCAGCTTTTTTACAGATGGTGATAGGTTTGCATCAAGGGTTTGTTGAAATTTAATTGAATCCTTTCTTTCCTCTACCACGAAATATTAACTTTGCCATTGGGTGCAACACAACTCCAAAGCATAATTAATTAACCCCCATCCTTAATGGTTGGCGAGATGTTCTTTTTTATCCACAACATACCTTTGATCATTGTGGCCAAAGAGTTCTATTTTAACCTCATTAGTCCGAAGAACTTGTTCCCAAAAACAGAGATTTTTGTACATCTTGAACTAAGGAAAGGTCAACTTGATAATGCTTTGATATCTTCTAATAGCCTTCCCCTTCTTTGTTTGCCATTGCCATTTTCATTTTTAAAGTGCTAGGCAAATGATTACAAGGATCCTTGGCTGCTGCTTTTTGACACACGGTTAGAGGATGCTGGGTTTTTATGAAGCTCTGAAGTTTGCATCATCTTGCCTTGATGATAGTGAACAAGACATAATCCTAACAGGCTAATTAAGGTCTTAAATCTTGGTCAGTTATCTGAGCACCCAAATCTCCAAGGTTGATTAACTTTTGTATCAGCCCATTTCCTTATTGTCATTTTTAAAATCTAATGGCCCCTTTACACGCCGCTACCGAAAGGTTAGAAACCACCGGGTGTCGGAGACAATTGTACCTGATACCTTGTAAACACGCGCAGTAGCGGCGTGTAATTCAGGTTGAAAGACAGGTATCCAAAGAGACAGGGAGGAACAACCTGAATTACACGCTGCTACTGCGCGGTGTTTACAAGGTATCAGGTACAATTGTCTCCGACACCCGGTGGTTTCTAACCTTTGGTAGTGGCGTGTAAAGGTACCATTAAAGATGAAAATATATACAGTATATATATTTTGCCTAAAGTACAAAGGAAATTTGTCATATTTAACTTTATTCCTAATTAGAGATCATTTTAGCTTCAACTTGCTTGATTGTTCAGAATAATAGTAATTTTGACTCGGTGTGCAGAAATGTTTGCATGCCACGCTATAAGCTTTTCTACTTTAACAGGGGAAAATGTCTGGAATGAGAAGGGGTTGTCCTACTAGTGAATATCCCTTCTAAGGCCAACTTAGGTCTGGTCCTTAAGGGGTTTAAAAAAACAAACATGTACACAAACTAGAAAAAAAAAGGTCAAAAACCATGAAAAAGAATTCTGTACAATATTTATGATGGATGAAAGAAGTGTCAATAAGACACCTACTTCAATATCTTTGAAGGGGACCATGTCAGCCTCTATGTAGTCTAGACAAAATATATTCCAATATACCTTTCAGCTGGTAAAGTAAATTAAAGGGCTCATCTTGCCTTATGATGTTAATGATCCATCATTTTGATAGGTCAGAAATAGTAGATTCATAAATCCAAAGGACGGTGTTTTTATGATCTGTGATAACTGTATACAGAGAATGATCACATAAAATCAGCAGCCCACTTCTTCAGCAGAAGCATTTCTAAGATAATAAAGATTTTTGTCCAGAAGAAATGGGCTGATGCCCATGAAATGCATACACATTAAAGATCTTTTGGTACACTTCTCTGTATCATAACTGCTCCTTCTGATCCATGCAGTGCAAAGATATAACCCATTTAACGAAACATAGAGATGAAGCCGCACTCATCCTCCGAGTTTACTTACTTTATTAAAGCAAACGGACATCAGGTTTTTACAGCGTGGGTAGCGGGTGGGAGGATGGGGGATTCCAAATACTCCCCCATACTCCCACCCGCAACCCCCGCTGTAAAAACCTGATGTCTGTTTTATTTAACAAAGTAAGTAAACCCGGAGGACGAGTTTGGTTTCATCTCTATGTTTCGCTATACCGGATGTGATGTTCTTCATACCGGAAGTGTGCACAGCAGTAACCGGGCGGTGGAAAATTGCGGACGCTGGAGACAAGTCCAAGGCCCCTTACAGGTCGGACGAATGCTGGCAGCCCCCGAAGCTGTAGTACAAAGAGTTTATACACCGTGGTAGTGCTGGACAACTTCATAACCGGAAGATATAACTCATTCCTCCATCTCCCTTGTTTTAAAGCTTGTTGTTAAAAGCTTCTTACCTGTGGGTATCTGAAGGTTCCCAAAACATGAGCTAAGATGATTGAATTGGCGGAAAGTGTGGACCCAATAACAGCAGAGAATATTGGCCTAGAATTACACTCGTTGTTGGAGATTGTAGTAATGGAGTCAGTCAGAAACTGTAAAGCCCCTTGTAATTCATAGTGAGGTATATTACATGTTTCATACATCTGGAATCCTACTGTAATGTTCGACAGAATATTTGGGTCATTGTTAATTTCCTCAACTGCAAACAGGAAGGTCTGATATCGGAGATAATATTCCAGGTTGAATCTTCAAAAAGCAGAAAGAGAAGAAAAATGTATTGGATTTTTTTTTACACTTAGTCTATACATCCTCTTTTATTTTAATACCTCCATTGCTTAGCGGTATGTCTCCTAATATAATAGTCTATTATAGTGTTATTGTCAGGGACAGCTACGTTGGGTAATACTATGTGTGATCCCGTCTCTTAAAACCAGCTACCCCTAAAATAAGACGAAGGGGGGATATTGCATGGGAATATTGGGGCTGCAAGGGGATGATATGGGATATTGGGGGCTGCATGGGAACATTGGGGACAAAATTAAGACATCTCCTGAAAATAAGACCTAGTGCATTTTTTAATATAAGAGAGTGTCTTATTTTGGGGAAACAGGGTAGTGCCGAATCATGAAAATACAGAATGTTGCCAAAACAAAAGAACCAGTGCCCTACACCTCCAAGGGAGCATTTGCCATTATTCACAATGAAAGAATACTAAAAACACTCTGGTAAATTTCTAGTAATATGCAGCCATGTGAAGTCAGGGACAGAGTTATAAAGGAAATCAATAATATTCCAAAATATGTTATAAAGTCATTTATGTGGATGTGGCTTAAACGCTTATAATAGAAATATCACTCTTATCTCTTCTAAGTAATAGTGTGACAAAGTTCTGACTTGAACCTTAAGGTACCGTTACACGGCACGACGTTGGAGTGATGTTGGCAATGATCTCGTGTGTGCGGTCGTTTCCGACATCATTTTGACATCGTTGGTGAGATGTCACACGTCTAGGTATCGTGGACGACTTACCAACGATGTTGGGAGCAGGTATTGTTCGCACAACCCAGCAAACGATCCTGCTCATTGCTGTGAATGGGCGAAGTAGTAAACGACATCGTTATCACGGTGTCAGACACAACGATATACCAGGTTGGCTGATCGTTGATCGTGTGGTTTGAGAACATGTTCTCAAACCTGCGATCAGCGATCCAATGATTTATTGTTACAACTTGCCAGTGTCACACACAACGAGGTCGTAACGAGGTCGCTGGAACGTCTCCAAACCCGTGACGTGTCCACCGATGTCGTTAACGATATTGTGCCGTGTAATGGGGCCTTAACTTTCAGTTGCATCAAAAGCTGCTTCTAATGGGGCCGTCACACACATCAATGTCGCCAGCAATCTCATCGCTGCCAACATTGAAGGCTGATCTCTGGTGAGTTGTCACGCAGGCAGACTTACCAGCAAACAGTACCAGCGAGAATGCTGGTAACCATGGAAATAAGCGGGTAACTAAGTGCCGTGCGGTGCTTAGTTACCCGCTGTTTACCATGGATACCAGCTCCCAGCGCTTGCTGAGAGGCACTGGGAGCTGGCTTCTCGCTCATCTCCCGGTGTCACACGCAGCAATGCTGCGTGTCCACTGGGCGATCATTGCCAGGTTTTGAGCAGGTTCTAAAACCTGGCGACCATCAACCAGTCACACACATCAATATCGCTGCAACGTCATGTGCTGCAGCGATATTGCACGATATTAACACGTGTGACGTCCCCATTAGGTGTCACTCAGCTTCACACTGGTCAACTGGACCTGTTTATAAAAGCTCAGAAGAAATATTCTTAGAAATCCAAGTGTAAAGACTGCAAACTACTATATTGAAGCTATAAGAGAAAAGGAAACAATTCTGAGAAATTTGTACAAGAATTTGAATGGAATCACCAATGATTGGAGTCAACTATTGAGAACTATCAATGTCTTTTGGAGATCTTTCTCTCCTTCACCATTTCCTATAAATATATTTGGGTAGCATTTCTTAATACATTATTTTTAGAATTATGCCTATATTGATATAACACATAAATCTTTTCACTCCGGATTGGTTTGGACTTTGAAGTTGGCTCATGACCAATGATTAACTTGGATTTACACCTTAAACTTCTGTTCCTCTAGAAAAAATAATGAAATTCCAAGATGGTTTTCTATTGATACATCTATATAGATTTGTGATATTATTATGTCAACATACATCATGGAGTAATTCCTACTTACAGTCTACAGGTTGCCTTTGGTGGTTGGATATCGAAAGTCAACTTTTGATAGATCTTTTCAGAATGAATAGGTAGTAAAACTCCTATCGTGATATCTCCAGGTTGTCTTATCACCTCCGGGTCTGACATAGATGTCAATCTACATTTGGTATCCATGGAGTATACACATAACATAAGGTGTAATAGAAGAATCTTCATAAATGCTATATACTTGTGAACCATATTACGGTAGCTTTCGAATGACTCAACTGGACAGAAAATATATATTACCTATTGAACATTCTACCATATATATTAGAAAAAAGAAAAGGGGGAGACAGTGCTTTTGGACTGGAAGTGACATTTTCCCATCCAAGCTCCTGGTTTCTACAAAAAGAAGCTCTACACAACAGATGAACAGCGCCCCCACAGAATCTGGATGTCTTTCAGGATCTCCTTTGGATTTGTCACCAGATTTTTTCTATCCCATCAAAGAGCAGTTTAATGTGGAGGCAGAAACCCTGATCCCAATGATGCATCACTTACTGGGCTGCTTGCTGCAGTTTTTCTGCTGGAGTTCTACCAGATCTCTAATTTCTAAGCTCTATATAGCTCCACCCACAACTCTGATTGACAGTTTTCTGTGTACCAATTTCAGAAAGATGAAAGATCAGTGGTGGGGGTCAAATTATTCAAAGCATTCAAATATGCAGGACTATATCACAGCAGAATTACTTGTCCTCTAGTGATAATCACCTGCTGATAAAAGGGTGATTATATGAAACATAGAGTAAGCTGCTCAATATGTGACAAAGCACTAGAATCAAAGCCCCTAAATCACACTGCCCTCAAATTAGGTGACAATGACTTGGTGACATATCTTTCTTAGAAGGGTTGTCCACTACTCGGACAAACCCTTCTGAACCAGCTTGTTTCCCCAAGTTAAAATAACAGACCCAGTTGATGATAGCTTGTTTGGCCCAAATCCAGGGAGAGATAAGCCTAAATTGATTAGATACAGGACCCATGTGATATCACAATGTCAGATGAGCTCCAAGCTGCAGTTACCGACAATGCTGGAATGGTGGCAGAATGTGAGGTGAGTAGAGGTCCATTACTTTAACAGAAGGAAATAAGTTGATTCAGAAGGGGTTTTCTAGGAGGAGACAACCAGTTTAAGTGTATGAGTAACTATATAGTGGAAATAGAAAGTATTCAGACCCTTTTTTCTCTCTTGTTTCATTGCAGCCATTTGTTAAATTCAAAAAAGTTCATTTTTTTCTCATTAATGTACACTCTGCACCCAAACTTAACTGAAAAAAAAATGAAGATATTTGTTCAAATTTATTACAAAAAAATGAAATATCACATGGTCATAAGTATTTAGACTCTTTGCTCAGTGTTTGCTCAGTATTGAGTATTTGCACCTTTGAGCAGGGACAGACATGTGTCTTCTTGGCAATGGTGCAACACCTGAATTTGGAGATCCTCGGCCATTCTTCTTTGCAGATCCTCTCCAGTTCCATCAGGTTGGATGGTGAACACTGGTGGAGCCATTTTCAGGTCTCTCCAGAGATGCTCCATTGGGTTTAGGTCAGGGCTGTGGCTGGGCCAGTCAGGAATGGTCACAGAGTTGTCGTGAAGCCACCTCTTTGTTATTTTAGCTGTGGCTTAGGGTCATTGTCTTGTTGGAAGGTGAAGCTTTGGCCAAGTCTGAGGTCCAGTGAACTCTGGAAGAGGTTTTCATTCAGAATATCTCTGTACTTGGCTGCATTTTTGTTTCCTTCAATTGCAATCATTCTTCCTGTCCTTGCAGCTGAAAAACACGCCCATAGCATGATGCTGCCATCCCCATGTTTCACTATTGGAATTGTATTGGGCAGGTGATGAGCAGGGCCTGGTTTTAGAATTATCACCAAACAGTTCTATCTTCGTCTCATCAGACCAAAAAATCTTATCTTTCATAGTTTGGGAGTCCTTCATGTGTTTTTTTGCACACTCTCTGCAGGTTTTCATATGTCTTGCACTGAGGAGAGGCTTCCGTCAGGCAACTCTGCCATAAAGGCCCGACTGGGGGAGGCTGCAGTGATAGGTGACTTTATTGAACTTTTTTGACCTCTGGTGGTTCCAAACTTCTGCCAGTTATGGATTATGGAGGCTACTGTGCTCTTATGAACCTTAAGTGCTGCAGAAATTCTTTTGTAACCTTGGCTAGATCTTTGACTTGCTGTAATTCTGTCTCTGGGGAACTTGGGCAGTTCCTTTGACCTCATGATTCTCATTTGCTCTGACGATCACTGTGAGCTGTGAGGGCTTATATAGACAGGTGTATGCCTTTCCAAATCAAGTCCTATCTGTTTAATCAAACACAGATGGACTCCAATAAAGGAGTAGAATCACCTCAAGGAAGATCGCAAGAAAATGGACAGCATGTGACTAGGGATGAGCGAGTCCTAAATTACTCGGAATCGCTAGACTCGCACGAGTCCGAGCCCAGGACTCGGTACTCGTGGCGAGTCTAGCGAGTCCAATGTTAATGAATAGGGAATAGGGATTCGCGAGTCCCTAATAGAGAATACAGGACTCGGAATCGCAGACTCGCTAGGATTCGGACTCTCAGATTGCCATTCACTTGCATTGGACTCAGGGGCTGGCTGGAGCCTCTTCCCCTGGGTGGCAGCCTTGAGAGCCGGGGGTTGCTGTCAGGTGCGGGCAGCCTTGAGAACCGGGGGGGGTGCTGTCAGGTCCGGGCGGCCTTGAGAACCGGGGGGGGGGGGGGGTGCTGTCAGGTCCGGGCGGCCTTGAGAACCGGGGGGGGGGGGGTGCTGTCAGGTCCGGGCAGCCTTGAGAACCGGGGGGGGGGTGCTGTCAGGTCCGGGCAGCCTTGAGAACCGGGGGGGGGGGGGGGGGGGTGCTGTCAGGTCCGGGCAGCCTTGAGAACCGGGGGGGGTGCTGTCAAGGCTGACCTTACCTCCTCCTGTCGCAAACTCGCTGGACTCGGGAATCGGCGAGTATTCGCTAAAAGACTCGCCGATTCCCGAGTCCAGCGAGTCCCTTAAGAATCGCCGAGTAACGAGTCCTAGCGAGTAGACTCGCTCATCCCTACATGTGACTTAAATATAAGTGTCTGAGCAAAGGGGCTGAATACTTATGACCATGTGATATTTCAGTTTTTCTTTTTTAATACATTTGCACAAATATCTACATTTCTGTTTTTCTATCAGACAACAAGGGGTGCAGAGTGTACATTAATGAGAAAAAAATAAACTTTTTTTAATTTACTAAATTGCAATAAAACAAACAGTGAAATATTTAAAGGGGTCTGAATACTTTCTGCACCCATTGTAAAATGGATTTAAAAGAACTTTAAAAACATTATGAAATTGAGATTTTATTTTCTATTTAACAATGTAACAACATTTATTAAATTGTAACGAATATTTTAACTTTTCAAAATACAGATTGATATACACATTTATATTAACATTAATAAATCATTTGGACTGTTTCAGATAATAAAACATTTTAAGTATATTGCATCTAATAGTTACTTTTTACTTTTGAGTCACAATTAACGTATGGAACCAAATGTCTTTAATATAAGATATATTTTTCAGATTCATTTATATTGACCCCAATAGAATATATTTACCCCAAATTCTGATTAATACAGTATAGTGATTGTTCATTGTCAGAGAACATTACAGAATTGTAAGTTTTTATTTTTTACAATGTCTTAAAATTGTGAATATTAAAGATAATTTAGAAATGTAGATAATTTTTATACATTTTCTACACTTATCGCAATTAATATATGAACATTTTGAATATACTTTTGGTAATTACTTATTATCTCTTTATTTTATAATGTTTTCTGGACATTTATATTAATATAGAACTTTAAAGGGAACCTGTCACCTAGATAAAGCCCCCCAGGCTATCACTACCAGTCCCTGCACCTTTCCATTATTACTACAACTGTCCCTTTCTATGCTAAATGTGAGCTGTGAGAGTTTAATAAAATGTTTTTAACACTTATTGGGTTGTATATTAATGAACCAGTGGGCTACCGTTACTAGCCCCCTGGACGTCCTCTTTTGGTCCTTCTTGCAGCCTCCAGCATTCTTTATCATGCCCCCATGGGCATGATATTGAAATTAAATTCCGCGCCCCTCAGTCTGCCTCATAGCTGTCTGTAGCCTTCCTGGCATGACGCTGAACGCATGACTTCCGGAACTGCGGGGATCGCCCGACTTCAAGTTGCGTATTGCGCATGCTTTGTGGAGCACATTACATCAGCTCATCTGTGATCCACAGAGCATGCACAAAGCGCAGCTTGAAGTCGGTTGATATGTGTATCAACCCTCAGTTCCATAAATGACGCGTTTGGCGTCAAACCCGGAATGCAAAAGACGGCTGAGGCAGGCTGGTGGGCAAACAATTGCATTTCAATATCATCATGGGGATGGGTGGGGGGAAGGGGTAGGGGGGTTTTTGGGGGTGCTGTCAATAGCTAGCACCGCCGCCCCTGCAGCCACAAGTGAGGACCGGGGGGATTGCTATCTGCACTGCTGCCGCGCCACAGGTCTATCTATGCAGCAGGGGGAGAGGCTGTGTCTTACCGCAGCCGGCGGCGCCCGTCGGGCAGGGAGGATGCTGTATGGATATGCCAGTTTGCCGCCTGAGTTAAAGGGCTCACTCAGTCCAATGGACGGTGCGGCCCTGCACAGCTCACATTTAGCACAGAAAGGGATAGTTATAGTAGTAATAGGAAGGTGCAGGGACAGGTAGTGATAGCCTGGGGGGCTTTATGTAGGAAACAGGTTCACTTAAAGGCAGAAGAACAAATGCATATAATTTGTTTATCCTCTTAGAAACCATGATAAAGAATGATGGATAAAAGATTGAACTATTAGCAAATGTAAAAAAATAACATTTAAATATAAAATTGTTCTATTTTGTAAGATGAAACAATATGCCATATTTGTAAATAATGTGAAAAAAGCAATATTTATCTGTATATGAAGGTCAGTGTAGAGACAGTAGGATTATATACAGTATTACTGTCTTACTGTAAGTGTATGGAAATAGTTACACGAGAGACTTACAAAGCAAGTAATTTTTCTACTTACAATTCCTACGATCCTCCAGTCCTCACCAGGATCTGCGTAGCTAATTGTTTTAGATAGAAATGTCTTATATACTGAAGAACTGAGGTGTAATTATTATAATGATCGTGGTTATGAAACATAATTTAACTAAGCAGATGGGACATCCCTGCTGGACTGCAAGAATCTCCATTTTCAAATTCATTGAAAAAGAGGCTAAGAAAAGAAAATGATATATACCGTGTTTCCTGAAAGTAAGACCCTGTCTTACATTTTTTTGGGGGCCAAAAGTGGCCCCGGTCTTACTTTCGGGGGGGGGGGTCTTATATTGTGTGCCCAGCAGTGTGGCCTACAGGCCCCCTCCTGCTGGGACACTGCGGGAGGGGGTCGCACGTCACGTGCGCCCGCTCATTACATATGCACTGCATCCCCTGTCAATCAGCGACAGGGGGAGCAGTGCATTATACGGTATATATGGGCCCCCTCCTGCTGGCACACTACCCCCCTGTTCTGAGGCCTCCCCTGCTGCAGACATCTTACCCTCCAGGGTCTTCTTGCAGCAGCCAGCGCGTCCGTCCTCTGTGTTCGGCTGTCTCCCGGATCATGTGACCGTCACAGCGCATGACGTCATCGCGACTGCGACCGGCCGGTCACATGATCCGGGAGACAGCCGAGGACGGAGGACGGACGCGCTGGCTGCTGCAAGAAGACCCTGGAGGGTAAGATGTGTGCAGCAGGGGGGGCCTCAGAACAGGGGGGTAGTGTGCCAGCAGGAGGGGGCCCATATATACCGTATAATGCACTGCTCCCCTGTCGCTGATTGACAGGGGGATGCAGTGCATATGTAATGAGCGGGCACACGTGACGTGCGACCCGCTCCGCTCCCCCCCCCCTCTGCTAGGGGCCTTACATTAGGCCCCCCCGGTTGTAAGGCCTTATAATCGGGGGAGCCTTACATTAGCAGGCCCCCCATTTATCCCTAGGCGGCCTTACAATCGGGGGGCCTTACTTTCGGGGAAACACGGTATATATATATATATATAAATATATATACTATATAATCTCCTAATCTTGTCTGTCTGACGCCGAAATCGCGCGCCAGCGCTCATTGGTTGCCGCCGGCCGCGGAAACCAATGAGCGCCGCATATGCAAAAAGCCTCGCGCATTTAAGATGAGATGATTATACCATAGCTGCAACCTGGCAACAGCGACGCATAAATGTCGCTATTGCCAGGCTATATACATACAGCCGCGGCGACCCCCGACACCGACACCGGTACCCGCCGCCTCCCTCCTCGCCTCGCTCATCACCTCCCCTCTCACCTCCCTCCTTGCCTCCCCCCTCGCTTCCTGCTGTTCTCACCCGTCTTCTCCCTGTACAATGGTCATGTGACAGGGCGAGCTGATGTGACATCACACAGCCCGCCCTGTCATATCATGACCACTGTACACAGTGTGATGCTGCAGAAGACAGGTGAGAATAGAGGGGAGTAAGGGGGATCCTGCCCCCCCACACCCATCCTGCCACCCCCGCATCCATCCTGCCTGCCTCCCCCGCAGCCTCATCCTGCCCCCCGCATCCATCTGCCCCCCGCACCATCCTGCCCCCGGCTCCATACTGCCCCCCCGGCTCCATCCTGCCCCCCCAGCTCCCTCCTGCCCCGTCACCTCCCCAGCTCCATCCTGCCCCCTGGCTCCATCTGCCCCCCTGGCTCCATCCTCCCTCCCTGGCTCCATCCTGCCCCCCAGCTCCATCCTGCCCCCCTGGCTCCATTCTGCCCCCTGGCTCCATCCTGCCCCCCCAGCTCCATCCTGCTCCCTGGCTCCATCCTGCCTCCCTTGGCTCCATCCTGTCCCACTTGCTCCATCCTGCCCCCCCATCCATCCTGCTTCCCCCTGCATCCATCCTGATACCTCAGCTCCATCCTGCTCCATTGCTCTGCTCCCTCGGCTCCATTCTGCCCGCTCGCTTCATCCTGCCCTCCCCGCCCACATCACCTCCTGCCATCCTGCCCCAGGCAGTTAGCGGTCATGTGACGATCAGCTGATTGGTTTCCCAGGCAATGACAGATCCTAAAGGCCAATAGGACCTAGAAGAGGAGGTGGAGTGAGTTGGCAGACAGGTGAGGATTTTTATTTTTACTTTTACTGCGGAGGAGCGGGGGCCAGAGAGGAGCGGGGGGGGGCCAGCAGAGAGCGGAGTATCGCCATATACCATAGTGCTGCTATACATGTACTATAATGTACCTCCATCTACCATAGTGCTGCTATACATGTACTGTAATGTACAGCCATATACTATAGTGTTTCTATACATGTACTGTAATGTACCACCATTTACCATAGCGCTGCTATACATGTAGTGTAATGTACAGCCATATACTACAGCTCTGCTATACATGTACAGTAATGTACCACCATAGCGCTGCTATACATGTACTGTAATGTACCACCATATACTATAGTGCTCCTATACATGTACTGTAATGTACTGCTATATACAATAGCGCTGCTATACATGTAGTGTAATGTACAGCCATATACTACAATTCTGCTATACATGTACAGAAATGTACCACCATAGCGCTGCTATACATGTACTGTAATGTACCACCATATACTATAGTGCTCCTATACATGTACTGTAATGTACTGCTATATACAATAGCGCTGCTATACATGTAGTGTAATGTACAGCCAGATACCATAGCGCTGCTATATATATATGTAGTTCACTCACGTTGATGGAACAAGTTCTGCCAGTCACAGTATGTCAACTATATACATATTCTAGTTTGCTATAAAGAATCAGCCCACAATTGGACCAGTAGGGACCTGAAGGTAACTGGATACTTAGTCACTGTAAACAATATTTCTGTTTCTTTCCACTTTCACCCCAATAATACTTCACTTCTTACTAACTTTCCAAATTCTTCCACCTAGTAATGAACTTTTCCTCTCTTCACCACCTTCTGCACCCATCTCCCCTCCTCCTCCAAATATGTTCGCCAATTTCAAATTTGCTACGAAAATTGCTGTTTCAGCTTGCGATCAGAAACCCTTTGTTTTGGAAAAAGTTTGAAATTTGAAATGGCCCTAAAACTTTCCTGAATTTTTGGGTGCAAAGCGCTGGCCGGAAGACCTGCTGGCCGGAAGTAACACCTAACCTTACAGTTACAATTGTTCCAAGCCATTAGGTTTACTGGCTTGTTTTAGCTGTGGAATTTTTTGCACCTTTAAAGTATTTTTTTTTTAAGATTCTTCGAGTTTGCAAGTGTTTTGACACCTGCAGGGTGTGTGTTTTTAAAATATCGCCAGAAATGCTAGCAGCTGTGAAGTCCAGGAACCTTATATTGTCCCTTAAACATACATTTTTTTGGGAGCACAAGGCTTTATTATTTTTATCACACACTATGGCACCACAGTCCACTTGCTTTTGGGCAGTTGGGATAGTCCGTATAGCTCAATGACGCTCCCTTCTTGAACTCTAGCAACCCATTTGTTGATAATTGTTTTTTATGAGTCTCAGTCTTTCTGCTATAATTTATTACATAATTTATTACATTTTTAGTATAAAAGTGCTTTCACTCATAAAGGTATACAACCTCTGTTTTTACTTCTTATAACATTTTAGCTGGTTGCTATATGCTGTCTGACAGTCTTTGTATCCATTACCTACATGCCCTTTTTTCAAAAAGAAGGTAGACATCTGAATAAATTAGAATATAGTAAAAAAGATAATATATTTAAAAATAATAATAATATAATAATAATTCAATGCATAAAGTGAAGCTTATATAGAGTCATTACAGGAAAGTAGATATAAGAATAGGGACTTGTGGCCACGCTCTCGCTCGAACAAAATCCAAGAGTCAAGGATTATTTGAATTCATATGGTGGTGTTTATTTCTACACGTACATCCCATTGGTGTGGTATTCCTGAGGAAGGGGTTTACCCCGAAACGCGTAGAAATACACACCACCATATGAATTCAAATATTCCTTGGCTCTTGGATTTTGTTTGAGCGGGAGCGCAGCCACAAGTCTCCATTCTTATATCTACTTTCCTGGACTACTACTGGAGGGAGGACTGCTGCAGACCACGAAGAAAGCTTGACATCTTAAGGTGTCACAGGCACAAAGGGTGGTTGTGATGTCTCACAACCGAAACAGGTAAGCAAATCCACCATTTATTTACAGAATTTTTGCAGACAGATATATATTGTGCACCGATCCTTCTTTTCAGCTGTTTATCCCACAGAGTCATTACACGCAGAGTGTGTAATCTATTTCAAGTGTTTATTTCTGTAAATGTTAATGATTATCGCTTAAGTTACCTTTACACACCGCCACAGTGCCTAGCAACAGGTATCCATCGCACGTGCATGCACACGTTTTTGACGGTTGATACCGATCGCCGATGCCGCATATACACGCCGCCATTGCGTTGTCAACTGAAGGTATCTTTGTTCCCTGGAAGTTCCGACAGATCCTGCGGATAACTTCCTGTTGAATACCTTCGCTGCTTCACACGCCGCTACCACAAAGGAATATGGGCGTACATCTTTTGCGCCGCAAGTACATAGGCGTGACAGAGTTGTGTATTCCGTGACGCTAATACGCTGATTGGACAGCCTGCGCAGGAAGGCGGGCTAATACATGACGCCATTCTAATTGTGGACTGTGAATTGATTGCTCTTTAAATATGGCACCCTGAGAAGGGACTGCCAATCGTAACACAGTAGCCCCCACGAATGATCGCTGATGAAGCGTGGTATCCATGACGCTGTGGCACGCCCCTGTGAAATCACTAGGTATGTGTTGCCTTGGGTTTTTGAGTACGGCTCAGAAACAGGTATCTGAGTCAACTGCAGGAAACCCGATAACTTTCCCTATTTACACACCGCCATTTCGTAGCAATTTCATGGCAACAGGCACAATTATCCCATTTCCAGGCAGTTGCTACCACGCAGTGGTGGCGTGTAAAGGACATTTACTAACAATAAAAAACCAAAAGTCATTATCTCACAAAATTTGTATAAATAACACAAAACACCTGGAAATGCTTACTAAGCATTTAAATGGTCCCTTTGTTTGGATCAGTAGGCTACACAATCATGGGAAAGACTGCTGACTTTAAAGATGTCATAATAATAATAATAATAAGTCATAAAGGCAGTCATTGACCCACCCCACAAGAAGGGTAAGCCACAAAAGATAATTGGAAATCAAGGTCCCAAAGTAAGGAGGAAGATTGGAGAGGTACACAATCCAAGCTGCTTGAGGTCTAGGGTGAAGTGTCTACAATCAGTGATGGTTTGGGGAGCCATGTCATCTGCTGTTGTAGGTCCACTGCATTTTATCAGGACCAAAGTCAGCATTGCCGTCTACCAGGACATTTTACAGCACTTCATGCTTCCCTCTGACGACAAGCTTTTTGGAGATGAAGATTTCATTTTACAGCAGGTCTTGGCCCTTGTCAAAAGTACCAATACCTGGTTTAATAACCACAATGTCACTGTGCTTGATTGGCAGCAAACTTGCCTAAGCTAAACTCCATAGAGAACCTATGAGAGACACCAGACACAACAATGCAGACAAGCGAAGTCTGTTGTCAAAGCAACCTGGGCTTCCATAACCTCTCAGCAGCCACAGGCTGATCGCTTCCATGCCACATTGCATTGGTGCAGTAATTCATGCCAAAGGAGCCCTGAACAAGTATTCAGGGCATTTGCTATACATGCTTTTCATTAGGCCAACATTTATGAGTTACAAATCATTATTTCAGCTGGTCTTGTATAATAGTCTAATTTTCTGAGATAATGACCTCTGGGTTTTCATTGGCTGTAAGCCATAATCATCAACATTTACATAAATAAACACATGAAATAGATCCCTCTGTGTGTAATGACTCTATATAATATATGGGTTTCACTTTATGTATTGAATTACTGAAATAAAGTAACTTTTTGATGATGTTCTAATGTATTGAGATACACCTGTATGTATGTGCTTGAATCCATCCTCTGTTTCCACTTATATTTGTG
Organism: Allobates femoralis; assembly: GCA_033576535.1. Taxonomy (NCBI): domain Eukaryota; kingdom Metazoa; phylum Chordata; class Amphibia; order Anura; family Aromobatidae; genus Allobates; species Allobates femoralis. The sequence goes on along the minus strand of JARQOC010000004.1, from coordinate 26,070,311 downwards.
ATTTTGCCCTGGTGAAGGAAATATAATCTGAGAACCACATAGACCAATATAATCACAATCTAGACATTCCTCTAGTACTTTTTTTCATGGCAGCACGGAGTTAACCCTTTTTCTTCCTGCCTACAGTCTATCGACCCCCAGTAACACTCCATTATTATAGACAAGGAACAATAAAGGGAGTGTCATAAAATTTGCCCTATTAATAAATAAAAAAGACTGTGAGTTTTTTTGCAAAATAACCGATGAGTGTGCGCTTTTCTTTTTCCTTAAATTACAACGTGGGTTCATCAGAACACTCAATCGGCACCTCTACTTGTGAAACAAGTCTCAGAGTGCACGCCCTCTTATCACAGCTATGTAACTGACACAAGACAAGTCATACACATCAATTAGAGGAGAGGGATGACTTTTAGGAGCAGAGAGAAGGAACAGACTCTCAGCGAGGATGCCCATCAGACCGGACTATCCTCATTTAAATACAGCATGGGAAGAATCAAATGGCATTATTGAAGAATAGGAAAAGGTGAGCATGCCCAACATTCGTACATTTTTATCATATAGTATTTTAGTATAAAGAGGAGTCAGGAAACAATGTAATGATTTGTAGAAGGCTTACAGTGGGAATGAAAAGTATTCAGACCCCATTAAATTTTTCACTCTGTTTCATTGCAGCATTTGATAAATTCTTAAAAGTTCATTTTTTCTCATTAATGTACACTCTGCACCCCATCTAGACTGAAAATACAGAATTGTAGATATCTGTGCAAATTTATTAAAAAAGAAAAACTGAAATATCCCATAGTCATAAGTATTCAGCCCCTTTGCTCAGTATTGAGTATTTGCACCTTTTGAGCTTGTACAACCATGAGTCTTGTTGGAATTTATGCAGTTTTTCCCCCTGGATTTGGGGATCCTCTCATTCTTCCTTGCAGATGCTCTCCAGTTCCGTCAGGTTGGATGGTGAACGTTGGTGGAGCCATTTTCAGATCTCTCCAGAGATGCTCCATTGGGTTTAGGTCCGGGCTGTAGCTCCAGTCAGGAATGGTCACAGAGTTGTTGTGAAGCCGCTCCTTGTTATTTTAGCTGTGGCTTAGGGTCATTGTCTTGTTGGAAGGTGAACCTTCGACCAAGTCTGAGGTCCAGAGCTCTGGATGAGGTTTTCATCCAGGATATCTCTGCACTTGGCCACATTCATGTTTCCTTCAGTTGCAACCAGTTCAACAATTGGTAAAACACTGGAGCTGTGAGAGAAAAGGAAGCAATTCTGGAAAATTTGTAGAACACTTGAATGGAACAACCAATGAATGGAGTCATCTTAAAAGAACCATCAATGAATGGAGTCATCTAGTGAGAACCATTACTGCCTTTTGGAGATCCTTCTCTAATCACCATTTTCTATCATTTTTCTTAAGCAGCATTTCTTAATAAATTGTAATATGTATACCTATGCCTACTGTATATAATACTTAAACCTTTTAGCTCTACATTGGCTTAGACTTTGAAATTGGCTCATGACTAATGATTAACTGGCATTTACACCTAAAACCGCAATTTTCCTAGGAAAGAAATGAAATTCTAAGTTTTACTTTATAGATACTGCTGTATATGGAAAGCAAAAGAATCATATTGACTTTAAGATTTGTGCATATCATTATGTCAACATACATAGAGTAAGACCTACTTACATTTGGAAGGTAGTCTTGGGCGGCCAAACATTGAAAGTCAACTTTTGATAGATCTTTTTAGAGTTAATAGGTAGTAAAGCTCCTATCATGATATCTCCAGGTTGTCTTAACCCCTCCTGGTCTGACACAGTCATCAATCTACATGTGTGATTCATGGAATTTACAAATAACATAAGGTGTAATAGAAGAGTTTTAATAAATGCTATATATGTTTGAACCATATTACAATAGCTTTCGACTGACTCTACTGGACAGAAATATATATTACAGACTGAACATTCTACCATATGTAAGTATTATAAAAAAGACAAGGGGGGGACAGTGCTCCCTATGTATTTCCTCCAGGACTGGAAATGGCATCTTCTTTTCCAGACTCATGGTTTCTACAAAAATAAGCTCTACACAACAGACGATCAGCGCCCTGGCAGAATCTCCTACAGGATCTCCTTTAGATCCAATCAGGGGCGTATCTAGGGGGGTGCAGCCGGATCCTTTGCCCCGGGCGCAACTCAGGGGGGGCGCTGGCGGCACCCCACAGCCCCCCCCCCACCCCGCTCCTCAACACCAATGCTGCAGGGGCGGCGGGGCTGAAAGCTGACAGCTAACCCACTGGAAGGGGGGGGGGGGCGCCAGAATAGATCTTTGCCCCAGGCGCCATGAAGTCTAGTTACACCGCTGGATCCAATGTTCATGTAAGTATTAGATATGATTTCTTAAAGGGAATTTGTCATCAGGTTTTTTCTATCCCATCTAAGAGCAGTGTATAAGAGGATCAGAAACCCTGATTCCAGCAATGTGTCAGTTACTAGGTTATTTGCTGCAGTTGACGGCAGCGCGAACACAACAGCATTTTGTCCAACAGATCTATTTCCTGCAGTTTGGCTGCTGGAGATCTACCAGATCTCTAAATTATAACTCTACTCACAACTCTGATTGACAGTTTTCTGTGTACACAGTGCATAGGTAGAAAGCTGACAATCAGTGGTGGGGGGAGCTGAATTATACAAAGCACACAAATATGGAAGAATACATAGTAGCAGGATTACTAGTCTTCTAGTGATAATCACCTGCTGATAAAATGGTGATTATATCAAAAGTAAAGTATGCAGCCCAATGTGACACATCTTTAGAATAGATGTCCCTTAAAGGGGTTGTCCACTACTCAGACAACCCCTTCTGAATCAACTTGTTACCCCAAGTTAAAATAATAGACCCTGTACTCACCTCAAGTGCTGCCACTCACTTCCTGTTGATAACTCGTTTGGTCCAAAGGCAGGGAGAGAGAAGCCGTAGTTGATTGGATATGGGAGTCGTGTGACATCACAATGTCACATGATCCCTGTGCTGCAGTTACCAACAGGATTGGCGGCAGCATCGGAGGTGAGCATAGGGTCCATTATTTTAGCTAAAGGAAACAAGTCAATTCATAAGGGTTTGTCCTAGTAGGAGTAAGTATAAAATGTTATTAAAATAACTTAAAACACATTTTAAAATTAATAATTTATTTTATTTTATATTTAACAGTATAACAAATTTATTACATTTTAACCAATATCTTAAATTTGTTAAATATTGATAATAAAATTTAAAGTAACATTAATAAATAACTATTACAACACAAAATATTTTAAATACATTGTGTCTAATCATTTATTTTTTACATTTGGTTCCCAAACAACACATGTAACTATATGTCTTTTACATAAGATACCATATCTTTTTTATATTTTGTTTTCCATTTATATATTTAACTCAAATTCTGAATAATATAGTGATTGTTGATTGTCAGAAAAATTTACAGAATGTTAAGTTTTTCTTTATCACAATGTCTTAAAATTGTGCATATTAAAATAATTTAAAAACGTAGATTTTTTTAATAACTTTTCTATACTTATTGCAATTAGTATATGAACATCGTGAATATACTTTTGCTAAATACTTTTCTATTAATTACCTATTCTCTTTTTATTCTATATATTTTTTTCAGAATCTTTATATTATTATAAAATTTAAGGAAAATAACAAATGTGTACAATTTGTATTTCTTATTAACAACTATGCTAAAGAATGAAGGATAAAAGATTGTAAAAATAGCAAATTAAAAAAACATACTTAAGGTACTGTCACACGTAACAATATCGTTGCCGATATCGTTCAGAAGTCACGTATTCTGTGACGCTTGAACAATGTCGAAACGACATAGTTGCGTGTGACACTACAAACAATGAACGATCAGTCGGCTGATCGTTCATCGTTTGATTTGAGGTCCTGTCCTCAAATCAATCGTTGGTCACCCGGTGGACATCGGGAGACAACCGATAAGCCAGCTCCCAGCGCCTCTCTGCAAGCGCTGGGAACTAGTATCCAAGGTAAACTTCGGGTAACTAGGCAGCGCGTGCTGCCTAGATACCCGCAGTTTACCTTGGAGACGAGCCTGCTCCCACTTACTGGCCCCTTTACACACAGCTACAGGTAACAGGTTTTCTACAGGTAACTTACTGGCTGAAGTGAAATCATGGAGACATGGTTCTATCTTGTTGCTGTGTACAAATGGAACTATGTCTCCATGATTTCACTTCAGCCAGTAAGTTACCTGTAGAAAACCTGTTACCTGTAGCTGCGTGTAAAGGGGCCATACCGCAGGCTGGCAGTGGGAGCAAGACATCGTTGAAACGATATTTAAATCGTTTCCACTATGTCTTTGGTCCATTGATCGCTGTTGAGTCTGCCTGTGTGACAGCTCACCAGTGATCTGAACGATATTGTTAGCGATCGCGCGTGCATGTGATCGTTAACAATATCGTTCATCGCATCGCTGCATGTGACGGCACCATTAGGCTAGGGTCACATTAACGTCATAGTGGGCTTGCATTAAAAACATAAACGCGGTGTTAGTGCCGCATTAATGCTGACAATGTTGCCCTATGGAGACGTGGCCTGTAGCGTGGATCCAATGCGGCCATCTGACTGAAATCTCGCCTTATTTTCTAACGCGATAAAAGACACTGCTGAAAGCATCTTTTCTCACGTTAGGAAATAACACAAGATTTCAATCAGATGCCGGCGTTTGAGCCGAGCTAGGGGCCGCGTCTACATAGGTTAACATTGGCAGCGTTATTGCGGCACTACCATGGCGGTAGCACCGCGTTTATGCTGCCAAAACCTATGTTTGTAACGCAAGCCCTGATTACTGTTAATTTGACCCTAGCCTTAAAGGGATTTTCCCATAAGCTAAAATAATTTGATATTTCAGCATTTGGCAATCACTGGTTTTAGGCAAAAAAGGGCTTTACAGTACAAACTGAAGAATTTGACAATCACTGGTTTGAGGCAAAAATATGCCTTATTAGAGGAAAAGGGGAAACTGAAGGATTTGAAAATCACTGGTTTGAGGCAGAAGAAATGCCTTTCTTGTACAGTTGAAAGGATTTGGCAATCAATGGTTATAGGAAAAATACAGCCTTTTTAGTACAAAGTGAAGGATTTGGAAATTACTGATTAGAGGCAAAAAATGCTTTTTATGGGGATATTAAAGGAATTGACACTCACTGGTTTGAGGAAAAAAACCTTTTAGTGGAGACTGAAGTATTTGGCAATCACTGGTTAGAGGTCTAACACAGCCTTTTTAAGGGGAAACTGAAGGATTTGGCAATCACTGATTTGAGTCAAAAATGCCTTTTTAGTACAAACTGAAGAATTTGGCAAGTACTGGTTTGAGAGAAAAAACCTTTTAGGAGAAACTGACGTGCTTGGCAATCAGTGGTTAGAGGCCTAACACAGCTGTTTTAAAGGGAAACTGAAGGATTTGGCAATCACTCTTTTAAGGCAAATAAATGCCCTTTTAGTACAAACTGGAGGATTTGGCTGGTTTGAGGCCAACAGAGCCTTTTTTAGGGGAAGCTGAAGGATTTCTCAATCTCTGGTTAGAAGCAACACACAAGCTTTTTAAGAGAAATAAGAAGGAATTTTGCAATCACTGTTTTGAGGCAAAAAAATTACTTTTTAGTACATACTGGCGGATTTGATAATCACAGTTTTAAGGCAAAAATATGCCTTTTAGGGAAAACTGAAGGATTTTGCAATCACCTCTTTGAGACCAAAAAGGCCTTTTTAGTACAAACCAAAGGATTTGGCAATAACTGGTATTAGGTCAAACACAGCCATTTTGGGGGAAACTATAAAAAAATGTAATCTCTGGTTAGAGGCAAAACTCAGCCTTTTATGGGAAACTGAAGGAGTTTGCAATCACTGCTTTGAGGCAAAAAAAATGCTTTTTAGAACAAACTGGAGGATTTGACGATCACTGGTTAGATGCGAAACACAACATATGTAGGAGTAACTGAATAATTTTGTCAATCATTGATTAGAGTCCAAAGACACCTTCTTAAGGGAAACTGAAGAATTTTACAAATATTACTTTGAGGTAAAAAAAATGCTTTTTTAGTACAAACTGTTGAAGCTGACCTTGAAGCTCACTGAAGAAAGCAATAAGTTTAGCTTGTATTTGAGGCAAGAAATGCCTCTTCAGTACAAACTGAGGAATTTATCAGTCACTGGTTTGAGGGAATAAAATGCATTTTTAGGGAAAACTGTAGGATTCGGCAGTCACTGGTTTGAGACAGAAAATGCTTTTCTAGTACAAATTCAAGGATTCAGCAATCACTGGTTTGAGGCCAAACATTTTTTTTCTTTATTATTATTGTTAATTAAACATAGCCATTTTAGGGAAAACTGAAGGATTTCGCAATCACTACTTTGCCTTTTTAGTAAAAACTGTTGAAGCTGACCTTAAAGCTCACTGAAGAAAGCAAGAAGTTTGGCTTGTATCTGAATTTGAAGAAGACCAAGATAATGACTACTGCCAGTGAGAAGGTGAATTTGAAGTCAGGCAATGAAGAAATTGAAAGGGTAGGCAGTTTTATTTTTCTGTAGTCCCTCACTGATTGTAACTGCAGCACTAAATCTGAAATCAGGCAGTATCTTGCTATTAGTCATGTGGAAATGATGAACATGGAGCCTCTGTGGAAGTGCAAAGACATCTTGATCCCCACTAAACGATGATTAGTCACAGCCATTGTATTCCCCATCACATTGATCGGGTACGAGATCTGAACTTGACAAAGGGTGATCAAAGAAAGAATTTATTCCTTCAAACTTTGATGCTGGAAGAGACTTCTACAAATGCCATGAACAGCTGTTCTGAAACATGTCAATCTACAGATGTTCCTTGATCTGCGGCTCCACACAAGATCTCACTCTGTGGGATCAAAATGATCTCAAGAACGGTGAGCAAAAATCTCAGAACTACATGTGGGGGACCTAGTGAATGACCTGCAGAGAGCTGGGACCAACATTACGTTACACAGGTTACCATCAGTAACACACTATGCCACCAGGGACTCAGATCCTGGAGTGTCACACATATCCCCTTGCTTAAGCCATTACATTCAGCCATTCAGGCACCTCTGAAGTTTGCTAGAGAGCATTTGGGTGATCCAGAAGAATATTGGGAGAATGTCATATTGTCAGATGAAACAAAAGTAGAACTGTTTGGTAGAAAAACAACTCATCGTGTTTGGAGGAGAAAGAATGCAGAGTTGCATCCAAAGAACACCAGACCTACTGTGAAGTTTGTGGGTGGCAACATCATTCTTTGGGGCTGTTTCTCTGCCAAGAGACCAGGAAAACTGTTCCGTGTATATGAAAGAATTAATAGGGTCATGTATCGTGGGATTTTGAGTGTCATCCTGCCATCAGTAAGGGCATTGAAGATGAAATGTGGCTGGGTTTTTCAGAATGACAAGCAACTGCCAGGGCAATGAAGGAGTGGCTTCATAAAAAGTATTTCAAGGTTATGGAGTGGCCAAGCCAGTCTCCAGATCTAAACCCTATAGAAAACCTTTGGAGGAATTTGAAAGTCCATGTTTCCCAGCGACAGCCACAAAACGTCACTGCTTTAGAGGAGATCTGCATGGAGGAATGGGCCAACACACCAGCAACTGTGTGTGCCAACCTTATGAAGACTTACAGAAAATGTTTGACCTCTGTCATTGCCAACAAAGGAGATAGAACAAAGTATTGAGATGAACTTTTGTTATTGGCTAAAAGCTTATTTTCCATCAAATTTGAAAACAATTTATTTTCAAATCAGACAATGTGATTTTCAGGATTTGTTGTCTCATGCCGTCTCTTGTAGTTGAGGTCACCTATGATGTCAATTACAGGCCAAACTCATCTTTTTAAGTGGGAGAGCTTGCACAATTGGTGTCTAAGTACTATTTCTCCCACTGTATATATATATATTCTCTTTTTTAAAAATGTATATTGGAGATTGTAGAATACGAGCAGTGAGATCACATCTGCTTAGTTATCAAATAATTACCTTTCTATTCCTGAAGTAGAAAATAAGTTAACCCAGGTCTCTGACTATTATAATTATGTTTTCATAACCGCAATCAATTACAATAATTGCACCGCAGTTCTCCTGTATATAAGACACTTCTCTAAGAACCTTGGCTACATAGATCCTGGTGAGGACTGGAGGATCGTGGGAATTGTAAGTAGAGAAATTACTTTCTTTGTAACTCTGTCTCACAACTATTTCCATAAACTTACGTTAATACTGTATTATATAATCCTGCTGCCACTACACCGAACTTCATATACAGATAAATATTGCTGTTATTTATTTTCAAATTATTTCTATCAAATGGCATTTTGTTTCAACTTACAAAATAAAACAAATTTATATTTAAATATTAAATTTTTTTAAAATTTGCTAATATTACAATCTTTTATCTTCTCTTCTTTGCCATAGTTATTAATAAGAAAAACAAATGTAGGCCGGTTTAAGACTAGCGTTCGCCACCGCTACATATTGCGGAGGGCAAATGCGAGCTGACCGCAAGCACCGCCCATCCCTAGGGATGGGCGGTGCTTGCGGTCGACTCGCGTTCGCTCGCCACAATAAGCAGCGGCGGCGAACACTAGTCTGACACCGGCCGTAATACATTTGTTTCTTTTCCTTAAAATTTGATACTGATATTAATGTTCAGAAAAAATAAATAAAATGTAAAGAGAATGGGTAATTAATATAAGTATTAAGCAAAAGTATACTCAAAATGTTCTTATATTAAGTATAGAAAGGTAAAAGAAAATGTAATTCTGTATTCTTAAATTATCTTTAATATTCACATTTCTAAAAGATTGTGAGAAATTTAATGCTTAACAATCTCTAATGTTTCCTGACAATTAACAATGAATATATTATTCAAAATTTGGGGTAAACATACAAATCTATAACAAAAAAGCTGAAAAAAAATATTTTATGCAATATGGTTAATTGTGACTCAAATGTAAAATATAAATGATTGGATGCAATGTATTCAAAATGATATATAGGTTAAAATTTAATAAAATTGTTACATTGTTCAATATAAAATAAAATAAAATCTCGATTTAATTATGTGCTAAAGTTCTTTTAATTACATTTTCTGCTTACTCATACAATTAAAGGGGTTGTCTCTTACTAGGACAACGCCTACTGAATTGACTAAAATAAAGAATAATGGACCTGTACTCCGGTGCTGCCAGCATTGTCGGTAACCACAGATCGTGGTTCATATGACATTGTGATGTCATATGAGTCCCATAGCCAATCAACTCTTGCTTCTCTCTCCCCGACTTTGAACCAAATGAGCTGTAAACAGCAAGAAAGGGGCAGAACAGGAGGTAAGTACAGGGTCTATTATTTTAACTTGGGGAAACAAGTATATTCAAAAGGGGTTGTCTGAATAGTGGACAAACCCTTTAAAAGCAACCAACCAGCTGGTTTTGGGGCTATAAAGTGAAGCCAGTGCCTTACATGGGATGATGAGTGCAATCATACCTTTACTTCAATGATTACATGTATGATTGCAGAGAAAACTACTATTAAATGCTGGGAAAACTGTGCAGCACATTAGCATAAATGCAGCACGTCATTATGTGGGTCCAGGTTTCTTTGTATTACTCCCCTATTTACTCTAAGCCAAAACCTCCTCCCTCCCCTCTCTCCATCCTCTCTCCCTCCCTCCCTGTTACTATATAGGAGGCACATTATGTCTGATTTTGTGCATGGTGATGTGAAATAGAAGAAAACAGAAAGGCGCAAATGGGAGGGATCCGTGGGTATTATTTAAAATCACACTGGGGTGACGAGGGTATGGCCTCTCACCTGCTTAGGTTGTGCTCGCCTAGTACAACCTCAGTTACTGGCACCTCTGCTGTGATCTGCGATGTCTCTGAGCTCCGGGATCTCAGGCTGGGTTCTGATCATGTGGTCCCGGTCAGCTGATGTCGCTACTGACGTCATGCCAGGTCCTATTGCAAGGTTCGCAGGTCCTGTCCCAGGCTGCTACACACGATCTCCGCCGGGAGATGAAGACAATGGATTCAGAAGTTTTTTTTGTGTTAAGGAGCGCTCCGGACACAAGAACTTCATATGAACGGGCTCTCCTGTGTGGCCATGCTGTGTACAGTGTCTGCACTCAACACGGCCACACAGGAGAGCCCCTTCATATGAAGTTCCTGTGTCCGGAGTGCTCCTTAACATGAAAAAACTTCTGAATCCATTTGTGCACGGTGATAGCACAATGTCAGGCGTACTATGTGCTCATCACTCTCTTCCTCCCTCGCCTGCGACTCTCAGGTTTCTCACTGCTTCTTCTGTCTGTGATTGGTCATCGGAGTACAAGAGAAGGCCCTGCCCCCTCCAGTCTCTGAGATGCACAGCGGAAGTGGAGTCTTCTTTTGCACTCTGGTGACCAATCATAGACAGAAGAAGCAGTGAGATGTTTTCCCTGCCATCATACATGTAATCATTGAAATAAAAGTATAATCGCAATCAGCATTCCACTGCCTGTAAGATGCTGGGTTCACTTTATAGCCCTAAACCCTGCTGGTTGGTTACCTTTAAGGGAAATCTGTCACTAGGTCATTGCGACATTATCTAAGGACAGTGTGACTTTGGGGCTCTGATTCGAGACATGTGTCACTTATTGGGTAGCTTACTTTACTTTTGACATAATCTTTTATATTTTTATGCTTTGTATAATTCGGCCCCCACCACTGATTGTCAGCTTCTGCCTATGCACAGTTTGTACAGAAAACTGTCAGTCGGAATTGTGGAGGGGCTATATAGATCTTAGAATTTAGAGAACTGGCAGGTCACCATCAGATAAAACAGTGTTTTTATCAAAACTGCAGCAGGCAACCCAGTAAGTGACACATTGCTGTAATCAAGGTCTCTGCCCCTACATTACATTGCTCTTAGATGGGATAGAAAAATACCTGGCGACAAATTTCCTTTAAGAAATCATATCCAATACTTACATATGGACTTTGGATCCAAAGGAGATGCTAAAACATATTCAGATACTTTGGGGGCACTGATCGTCTGTTGTATAGAGCTTCTTTTTGTAGAAACCAGAAGTCTGGACAGGAAAATACCACTTCCAATTCTAGAGATAATACAATAGGAAGTACTGTATTCCCTTTTTCTTTATTCTAATACTTGCATATGGTAGAATGTCTAGGTGATATATATTTTCTGCCCGGTAGAGTCGAAAACCACCGTAATATGGTTCACACATATATAGCATTTATGAAGATTCTTTTATTACACCTTATGTTATTTGTACACTCCATGGACCACAAATGTAGATTGACATCTATGTCAGACCCGGAGGGGAAGAGACAACCTGGAGATATCATGATAGGAGTTTTACTACCAATTAACTCTGAAAAAATCTATCAAAAGTTGACATTCGTTGTCCAGCCACCCAAGACCACCTGTAGACTGTAAGTAGGAATTACTACATGATGTATGTTGACATAATAATATGTACAAATCCTAAAGTCAATATAGATGTATCAATAGAAAACCAACTTAAAATGTCATTATTTTTTCTAGGTGAACTGAGGTTTAAGGTTTAAATCCAAGTTAATGATTGGTCACGAGCCAACTTCCAAGTCCAAACAAAAGTAGAGAAAAAAGATTTACGTGTTGTATCGTTATAGGCATAATTGTAAAAATGTATTAAGAAATGCTCAAGAATATTTATAGGAAATGGTGAAGGAGAGAAGGATCTCCAAAGGCATTTGTCATGCTTTCGGGGGAAGGCGCCCTAGAGTGGACCCACTGGGCCGTGGTACCGAATGCCCCTGGGTGAGCTGATCCTAGTTTACCCAACCCCTATACAGGGATTGCCAGGGGCAAGCCCAGGGGGTCTAAATACCACAGCAGCTAGTACCAGGGGGACGGCTCATAAGGTTAGCCTATACTAAGGAACAGAGAAGTATTCCAGGTAACAGGGTACAAGGCTAGGAGACCAGGAATGGTGCTACCGGAGAAGAGCACAGCAAGGGTTCCAGGAAACAGAGTATAAGGCTGGAGGACAGGAATGGTGCTACCGGGGAAGAGCACAGCAAGGGTTCCAGGAAACACAGTACAAGGCTTGAGGACAGGAATGGTGCTAGCGGGGAAGAGCACAGCAAGGGTTCCGGGACACAGAGCACAAGGAAGGCCTGACCAACAGTCAGCAAGGCAGAAGCAAACTGACTTAATTATCAGGCACCTCCCATCAGAGGAGGTGGCCTGATATACCATGGGAAGAGCAGCTATTGGTCAAGGGGAGTGTCAGGTTGGACCTTGCCAGCCCCTAGAGTCACAGGGAAGGAGTGCACCTAGTGCGCCGCTGATTGGTCATATGAATACGACCATAGTAATGTGCTCATGTGCAAACCTGGAATGGAACATGGCGACGGCTCCGAGCCACAACACGCCTGGATGCCGGACGCCCGGTCGGCAGAGGAGCAGGAGATGCCGACCTGGGAGAGATGAGCTGGGAAGCGGTGCCAGGGGGCCTAACAGCATTGATGGTTCTCACTAGATGATTCCAATCATTGGATCCATACAAATTTTCTACAAATGTCTCAGAATTGTTTCCTTGTCTTTCTTTTACATCTGTTGAACTTCTTATAAATTGTTTGCAGTCTTGACACTTAGATTTCTAAGAATATTGCTTCTGAGCTTTTATAAACAAGTCCAGTTGACCCAATGTGAAGCTGAGTGATACAAGTCTGACTTAAGAAAACTAAGAAGCAGCTTCTGCTGTAGCCAAAACATAGTATGGTATGCCAGACAATTTAATTGTTGACAATGTAATATTCTAACAATGTAAAAACCCATGGTTAGGTTAACTGTTTAGAGCTCATCACAACATGTGTTGTGGGTTCAAGTCACAACCACAACTTGGTCCAACAAATATTTAGGAGATAAGATTTATATTTCCATCTGAAGTATTTATGGCACATCCACAAAAATGTCTTTGTAAATTATTTTGGGGTATTATTGACTTACGGAATAACTCTGTCTCTGACTTCAGATGGCTGAATACTCCTAGAAAATTCAGCACAGTGTTCTGAGTCTTCTCTCATTGCGAATAATGATAAATGCTCCATTGGTTGTCTAGGGCATAGGAACTTTTATTTTGGTCACATTCTGTCTTTTAGGATAGGGTCATATTTGGGACTTGCATACGTTGGAAGGATGCGTTAAAGGATGCTGTTTTTTCCCATGCCATTTTATGACATTTTTTTTTTTCATTTTTAGCTCTAGCGTTAACGCCTGCATTATATATGTACCATGCGTTAACCTTAGCGTTTCCCATAGACTCCCATGTTAGAAAAATGCTAGCGTTTTTGCAAATGCCCCCAAAACTCAGCAGACCACGTTTTTTGGTGCTTTTGCAAAAAGACATAGCGTCAAACGCGTTGCACTTTTGCAATGCGTTTGTTGCATGGGAGCCTATGGGTGCGTTAACGCTAGCATTTTTTTGCATTTGCAAACGTAAATAATGCTGGCTTTTAGCACATGCATGATGCTAGTCTGACCCTAGCCTTACTGTTGATTCGGCATTAGATGGCTTTAAGAGATGGTATCACATATACAGTGGGTATGAAAAGTATTCAGACCTCTTTAAATGTTTCACTCTTTGTTTCATTGCAGCTATTTGCTAAATTCAAAAAAGTTCATATTTTTTCATTAATGTACACTCTGTACCCCATCCTGACGGGAAAAAATAACAGAACTGTAGATATTTGTGCAACTGTATATAAAAAAAAAACTGAAATATCACATGGTCATAAGTATTCAGACCCTTTGCTCAGACACTCATATTTAAGTCACATTGGAGCCCAGCTGTGTTAAATTAATCTGATAGGACTTGATTTGGAAAGGCACACCCCTGTATTTAAGACATCACAGCTCAAAGTGGATGTCAGATAAAAGATCAAATGAGAATCATGAGGTCAAAGAAACTGCCCAAGAAGCTCAGAAACAGAAATGTGGCAAGGCTCAGATCTGGCCAAGGTTGCAAAAGAAATTCTGCAGTACTCAAGGTTCCTAAGAGAACAATGGCCTCCATAATCCTTAACCCCTTCATGACCCGGAAATTTTTCTTTTTTCATTTTCGTTTTTTGCTCCCCTGCTTCCAAGAGCCATAACTTTTTTATTTTGCCGTCAATATAGCCATATGATGGTTTGTTTTTTGCGGGACGAGTTGTACTTTCATATGCAATCATTTATTTTACCATATAGTGTACAGGCAATTGCAAAAAAATTCTAAATGCAGTGAAATTGCAAAAAATTGCAATTACACTTTTGTTTTTTTGGGTATTTTAGTCGCCATGTTCACTATATGGTAAAACTGACATGACAGGGTGATGCCTCGGATCGGTACGAGTTTGTAGACACCCAACATGTATACCTTTACTGGTATCTAGGTGGTGAAAAAAAAATTCAGAAGTTTGAAAAAAAAACAAAAATGGACTTTTTGCCCCATTTTCTTTGATCCGTAGCGTTCTCATTTTTCAGGATCTGGGGCTGTATGATGGCTTATTTTTTGCGTCTTGAGCTAACGTTTCTAATGATACCATCTTTGGGGGAATCCGCAGTTTTGATTGCCTGTTTATAGCCTGTTTTATAGCAATGTTGCGGTGACCAAAAAACGGAATTTTGGCTTTTGGACCATTTTTTCCGTTACGGAGTTCACGGCTCTCATTAACAGATTTAATACGATAATAGATAGGGCGATTCTGAACGCAGAGATCCCAAACATGTGTATTTTTTTTCTTTTTTTAATACTTTTATTGTGAATGGGGTAAAAGGGGGGTGATTTGAACTTGTATATATATATTTTTTTTTACAGGTTTTTAAAAACTTTATTTTTTCATTCATTCTTATTTTTACACTGCCTCTTTAAGAGGCACCTTTCTACACAGTCCGATTGCTTCTGGGAGATACTGATGAGCTGCAGCTCATCTGTATCTCCCAGAATCGCGGACCTGCTGTGGTTGGCAGCGCCTGCCAACCACAGCAGGAAACTGCTCTGTGACAGCATCCGGGGTCTAGCCAGGACCCTGAGCTGTCATGTGAGTGACGGGGATCCCGCGATACTATTGCGGGATCTCCGAAGCAGGCGGGAACGCGGCTGCCTTGGATAACGCTGTCAGTGATTGATAGTGGGATCCAAGGGCTAAACATTGCCGATCGGATCCCAGATCCGATCGGATCTGTTAGCCCGACATCTCAGCTGATCACATCAGCTGAGATGTCGACTGTTTGATGTGAGCACCGTGCTGGAGTTCACATCAAACACCCCTTACCCGCCCATGACGTTGTATAACGTCATAGGTCGGGAAGGGGTTAAATGGAAGACGTTTGGAACCACATGACCTAGATTCCTAGGTTCCTAGACCTGCAAGTCCAGCCAAACTGAGCAAACATAGGATAAGAGCCTTGGTGAGAAAGGTAAAAAAGAACCCCAAGATCACTGTGGCTTAGCTCCAGAGATGCAGTAGGGGGATGGAAGAAACTTTAACAAAGTCAACTATTACTGCAGCCCTCCACCAGTCAGGCCTTTATGGCAGAGTGGCCTGACGGAAGCCTCTCCTCTGTGCAAGACATTAGATAGCCTGCATAGTGTTTGCAAAAAAAACACATGAAGGACTTCCAGAGTATAAGAAATGAGATTCTGTGGTTTGCTGAGATGAAGGTAGAACTTTTAGATGATAATTCTAAGTGGTATGTGTGGAGAAACCCAGGCACTGATCATCACCTGCCTAATACAATGCCCACAGTGAAACATGGTGGTTGCAGCATCGTGCTTTGAGGGTGATTTTCGGCTGCATGGACAGGACAACTGGTTGCAATTGAAGGAAACATGAATGCAGCCAAGCACAGAGATATCCTGGATGAAAATCCCTTCCAGAGTTTACTGGACCTCAGACTTGGCCAAGGTTCACCTTCCAACAAGACAATGACCCTAAGCGCACAGCTAAAATAACAAAGGAGCAGCTTCAGAACAACTCTGTGACCATTCTTGACTGGCCCAACCAGAGCCCTGTCCTAAGCCCAATTGAGCATCCCTGGAGAGATCTGAAAATGACTGTCCACCAACGTTCAGCATCCAACCTGACGGAACTGGAGAGGATCTGCAAGGAAGAATGGCAGACGATCTCCAAATCCAGATGTGAAAAACTTGTTGCATCATTCCCAAGAAGACTCATAGTGGTACTAGCTCAAAAATGTGCTTCTACTCAATACTGAGAAAATGGTCTGAATACTTATGACCATGTGATATTTCAGTTTTTCTTTTTTTAATAAATTTGCACAAATATCTACATTTGTGTTTTTTCAGTTAAGATGGTGTACAGAGTGTACATTAATGAGGAAAAAATAAACTTTTTAGAATTTATCAAATGGCTGCAATGAAGCAAAGAGTTAAAAATTTAGAGGGGTCTGAATAATTTCCAAACCTACTGTAGTATTACCCAACGTAGCTGACCCTGACAATATCATGTTTAGGACTCACCACTACATGTCTTGGATTCAAGTCAGAACTTGGTCAGACTTATATTTAGGAGAGATATGAGCGATATTTCCATCTTAAGCATTTGCAGTGGGGGAAAAAAGTATGTAGTCAGCCACCAATTGTGCAAGTTCTCCCACTTAACAGATGAGGTCGACCTGTAATTGACATCATAGGTGACCTCATCTGTCAGAGACAAAATGATAAAACAAATCTTGAAAATCACATTGTCTGATTTGGAAAGAAATTGTTTTCAAATTTTGGTGTTAAATAAGTATTTTGTCAATAACAAACGTTAATCTCAATTCTTTGTTGTATATTCTTTGCTGGCAATGACAGAGGTGAACATTTTCTGTAAGTCTTCACAAGGTTGGCACACACTGTTGCTGGTATGTTGGCCCATTCCTTTATGCAGATCTCCTCTAGAGCAGTGATGTTTCGGGACTGTCGCTGGGCACAACAAACTTTCCACTCCCTCCAAAGGTTTTCTATAGGGTTTAGATTTGGAGACTGGTTAGGCCATTCCAGGACCTTGAAATGCTTCTTACGAAGCCATTCCTTCATTGCCTTGGCGGTGTGCTTGGGATCATTGTCATGCTGAAAGACCGAGTTATGTTTCATCTTCAATGCCCTTGCTGATGGAAGGAGGTTTGCACTCAAAATTTTACAATACATGGCCCTACTTATTCTTCCATGTACATGGATCAGTCGTCCTGGTCTTTTGGCAGAGAAACAGCCCCAAAGCATGATGTTGCCACCCCCATGCTTCAGAGTAGTTATGGTGTTCTTTGGAGCAACTCAACATTTTCTATCCTCCAAACACGACGAATTGTGTTTCTACCAAACAATTCTACTTTGATTTCATCTGACAATATGACATTGTTCCAATACTCTTCTGGATAATCCAAATGCTCTCTAGCAAACTTCAGACGGACCCGGACATGTAATGGCTTAAGCAGGTGGACAAGTCTGGCAATGCAGGATTTGAGTCCCTGTGGCGTAGTGTGTTACTGATGTTAGCCTATGTTATGTTGGTGCCAACTCTCTGTAGGTCATTCACTAGATCCCCTTGTATGGTTCTGGGATTTTTGCTCACCATTCTTGAGATCAGTTTGACTTCACAGGGTAAGATCTTGCGTGGAGCCCCAGATCGAGGGAGATTATCATTGGTCTTGTATCTTTAATTTTCTAATTATTGCTTCTACAATTGATTTCTTCACACCAAGTTGCAAGTCTATTGCAGATTCAGTCTTCCCAGCCTGGTTCAGGGCTACAATGTTGTTTCAGGTGTCCTTCGACACATCTTTGGTCTTCACCATAGTGAAGTTTGGAGTGTGACTGTTTGAGGTTGCGGACAGTGTGTGTTTAATACTGATAACAAGGTCAAACAGGTGCCAGTACCACAAGTAATGAGTGGAGGACAGAGGAGCCTCTAAAAGAAGAAGTTACAGGTCTGTGAGAGCCAGAAATCTTGCTTGTTTGTAGGTGACAAAATTCTTATTTTCCACCAAAATTTTTTTTTTTTTTCCAAACCAGACAATGTGATTTTCAGTATTTGTTTCCTCATTTTGTCTCTCATAGTTAAGGTCACCTATGATGTCAATTAAAGACCTCTCTCATCTTTTTAAGTGGGAGAACTTGTTGACTAAGTACTTTTTTTCCCCACTTTATGCGACATTCACAAAAATGCCTTTAGAAATTACATTGGGGTGATATTGATTTCCTGAATAACTCTGTCCCTGACTTTGGATGGCTGAATTCTTCTAGAAATCCACCACAGTGTTCTGAGTCTTCTCTAATCATGAATAATGATCAATGCTCCCTTGGAGGTCTTGGTAACTGGCACTTTTATTTTGGCAATATTCTGTATTTTGATGATGATTTGGCACTAGATGGCTTAACATAGTAACATAGTTTTTAAGGTTGAAGGAAGACTTTAAGTCCATCTAGTTCACCCCATAGCCTAACATGTTGATCCAGAGGAAGGCAAAAAAAACCCATGTGGCAACACTAAGCTCCACATTGGGGAAAAAATTCCTTCCTGACTCCAGATACGGCAATCAGACTAGATCCCTGGATCAACTCCCTATCAAAGAATCTAGTATATTAACCGGTAATATTATAGTTTTAAAGAAAGGCATCCAGGCCCTTCTTAAATGTTAGTAGTGACTCCCTCATTACAACATCATGTGGCAGAGAGCTCCATAGTCTCACTGCTCTTACAGTCAGGGGCTGGCTGGCAAATTTTGGCCTGGGGGGCAGTCACAAAGCAGAGGCCCACATGTTGCGGCCCATCTTTCGTTTGCTTATCTCTGGCTGCTACATTAAAGCAGCAAAGGTGAAAGGTTTTAAAAATAACAGTGGCTGGGACATAGATACAGGAAAACTATTTATCTGCAGCTGTAGGTTTAATCTGCAAGTAAATAGCGTTTTAAACCTGGTTAGCCGATTTACTGGAAAAGCCTTGGCTACAGGGAGAAAATGTAAGGTTTATTCCCCCTGCTGCCACTCGCTTCCTGTCATAGGCTCAAAGCAAGGAGCCACATCTTTACCCGATCACTAGTCTCTATACTATCTCCCTAACTGCTGATGTGGCACCCCAAGGGTTAATATGCCACAGAAACAACACAGGTTTAATCCCTACACAACACTACACTAGAAAGTGGGAGGAGCTTAGCTGGCACCTGCACTAGTGGGAGGAGCTAAGTTGTTTACCTCTGAGCAGAAGTGACAGTTAGTTCAGTCAGAGGAGAGTCTAGTCTGGAGCAGAGCCAAGTGTCAGTGGAGGTCCTGAGAGGTCTGAGGAAAGGAGACAGAGTAACAGAGGAACATACCCGGGATAAAGAGTTACCCCAAAAGCTTGACCCCGGGGAGGCGCTCAAGATGGATACCGGATCCAAGACTGTGCCTGAGACAGACAGGACAGTAAACACCGGCATAGTGAAGGTCCACCATCTTCACCACACCATAGCAAAGCAACACGAAGGAGTCAGTGACACAGAGGACTCAAGTTGCCCAGCATATTGGTACCCGTGAGCAGAGACAGGGCCAGCAGTATAGCTACAAGCAGCAGCAGGGCCACACACAGCGTTTAAGTAGGAAGCCAAGGACCCGGTCAGGGTGAGAGCAACCTGGTACAGACTCCGTGGACAATACTGTGTAATACCATCTGCAAGTAAAGACTTGAAGAACAACAGAAACCGTGAGTGTGTGTGTCATCCTTATGCTGAAGCCCCACTTGCCCTCATAGACTGCCATTGCCTCTACTCTTATCATCTCTATTGCTACCCCTACTCTCCTGCAGCATCAATAACATCCTCACAAACTTTAACTACCTCTACCACTGCCCCGGGGAACTCAGTTCTGCCCACAGGAACTATTCCATCCAAGCTGCTAACCCATCATCCCCGGAGGTTCTGCAGCAGCGGCAGCCCCATTACTGGCCGCATATAGTGGGTGGCGTCACGAGTGACAAATCCCCTGTAAATAACCCCCCATTTTATTGTGCGGGCCCGGGACACGGTCCGGACCAGGACCGCCGTGACATCCCCCAGCAGCACCCCGATCCGGCACCGAGTGCCCCGTCCCAGTGGGGCTCCACACTGACAGTGCACCCTGCCTGCCCCCAGATATCCCCCTGCGGTACACACATTTTATAAAAAAATACCATATAATTCTATATACACAGATATGCACGCACACATTTCACTGACCAGTACACATACAGTACGAAGACATGCAGACACACCTGCAGATAAGCACATACACACATGCATGCACATAAACACACATAACCAAGAAAAAAAGAAAAGACAGTATTTAAAGACATGAACACACCAGAAAATAGGTAGGTAGTTATCTAAAAAAAGAGAAAAAAAATCAAACTTTATTATATATCAAAGGAACATATAAGAACATGTAAAAACAAAATATGATGACACTCCCTATAACCCCAATAGGCAACTGCAGAAACAGCCCTGTGAGCATAAATATAATAATCACAGGACGATACAATAAAGCAGCACCACTGATGGGTAACTAGAGCAGTCAGTGCTCATAGAATTCTATGGAGGGTCAAAACCTATAAATACAGGACTATAAAAATCTCGAAAATAACAATAAATGAGCAATGAAAGATACCTGATCTGTGTGCTGGAATGAAAAGGGCTGTTTCTGCAATTGCCTATTGGGGTGATAGGGAGTGTGATCATATTAAGTTTTCATATGTTTAATATATAATAAAGTTTGATTTTCTTTAGATACCTACTCTCTTTTCTGTTGGGCATCTTTTAAGTGCTGTCTTTTCTTTTTTCTTGGTTATTTTTGGCATTTTCTACTTGATGCAGCACCTGCAGCATACATAATTATAGGGGTATGTGCACACGATCAGGAGACACTGCATCTTGGATGCAGCGTCTGCAGACCTGAGTATAGCCGCGGGTGAAAGCAAGGAAACCGAAGCCACCCTGTGCCCACGATTTGCGTTTAGTGCAGAGTGACTTTTCCCTGTGTTCACCTGCTGGTGATCGCTTCTGACTCTGACATGCTGCAGACAAGCAGTGGCACGAAAAGCCGCCCCTCAGGTCAGTTTACGCTGCGGAGGAAAGAACAGTGGGCACAGGATTTCTGTAAATCCCATCCACTGTGCTTGTACTGTATAATGCAGCCAGCCACCACACACACACGCAGCCAGCCATGAACACACTCACGCAGCCAGCCATGAACACACACACGCAGCCAGCCATGAACACACACACACACGCAGCCAGCCATGAACACACACACACACGCAGCCAGCCATGAACACACACACACACGCAGCCAGCCATGAACACACACACACACGAAGCCAGCCATGAACACACACACATGCAGCCAGCCATGAACACACACGCAGCCAGCCATGAACACACACCACGCAGCCAGCCATGAACACAGACACACACAGCCAGCCATGAACACACACACACGCAGCCAGCCATGAACACACACACGCAGCCAGCAACACAAATGCACACATACACAGCCAGCCATGAACACACACACACACAAAGCCAGCCATGAACACACACACATGCAGCCAGCCATGAACACACACACACACGCAGCCAGCCATGAACACACACACGCAGCCAGCCATGAACACAGACACACACAGCCAGCCATGAACACACACACACGCAGCCAGCCATGAACACACACACACGCAGCCAGCAACACAAATGCACACATACACAGCCAGCCATGAACACACAGAGATGCAGCCAGCCAAGAACACACACACACGCAGCTAGCCATGAACACACACACACGCAGCCAGCCATGAACACACACGGTCAGTCATGCACACACACACAACCAAACATACATGTACACACAGCCAGCCATGCATACGCATACACACAGCCAGCCATGAACACACACACAGCCAGCCATGAGCACACACACATGCAGCCAGCAACACACACGGACACATACACAGCCAGCCATGAACACACACACACGCAGCCAGCCATGAACACACACACACGCAGCCAGCCATGAACACACACACACGCAGCCAGCCATGAACACACACACACGCAGCCAGCCATAAACACACACACACGCAGCCAGCCATGAAAACACACACACGCATCCAGCCATGAACACACACACACGCAGCCAGCCATGAACACACACACACGCAGCCAGCCATGAACACACACACACACGCAGCCAGCCATGAACACACACACGCAGCCAGCCATGAACACACGCAGCCAGCCATGAACACATACACACAGCCAGCCATGAACACACACACGCAGCCAGCCATTAACACACACACACACGCAGTCAGCCATGAACACACACACGCAGCCAGCCATGAACACACACACACGCAGCCAGCCATGAACACACACACACGCAGCCAGCCATGAACACACACACACGCAGCCAGCCATAAACACACACACACGCAGCCAGCCATGAACACACACACACACGCAGCCAGCCATGAACACACACACGCAGCCAGCCATGAACACACACACGCAGCCAGCCATGAACACACACACACGCAGCCAGCCATGAACACATACACACAGCCAGCCATGAACACACACACACATGCAGCCTGCCATGAACACATACACGCAGCCAGCCATTAACACACACACACACGCAGCCAGCCATGAACACACACACGCAGCCAGCCATGAACACACACGCAGCCAGCCATGAACACACACACGCAGCCAGCCATGAACACACACACACACGCAGCCAGCCATGAACACACACACACGCAGCCAGCCATGAACACACTCACGCAGCCAGCCATGAACACACATACACGCAGCCAGCCATTAGCACACACACGCAGCCAGCCATGAACACACACACGCAGCCAGCCATGAACACACACACGCAGCCAGCCATGAACACACACACACACAGCAGCCATGAACACACACGCAGCCAGCCATGAACACACACACACCGCAGCCAGCCATGAACACACACACGCAGCCAGCCATGAACACACACACGCAGCCAGCCATGAACACACACACGCAGCAGCCATGAAACACACAACACGCAGCCAGCCATGAACACACACACGCAGCCAGCCATGAACACACACACAGCAGCCAGCCATGAACACACACACCACCAGCATGAACACACACCGCAGCCAGCCATAACACACACACACAGCCAGCCATGAACACACACACGCAGCCAGCCATGAACACAACACCAGCCAGCCATGCTCACACACACACGTGAACACACACACACGCAGCCAGCCATGAACACACCACACACATGCAGCCAGCCATGAACACACACGCAGCCAGCATGAACACACACACACCGCAGCCAGCATGAACACACACAGCAGCCAGCCATGAACCACAGACACACACAGCCAGCCATGAACACACACACACGCAGCCAGCATGAACACTACACACGCAGCCAGCCATGAACACAACACATGCAGCCAGCCATGAACACACACACTCAGTAAGTCATGCACACACAACCAGACATACATGTAGTCACACAGCCAGCCATGCATGCACAACACACAGCCATGCATGAACACACACACCAGCCAGCCATGAAACACACAACATGCAGCCATGCAACACACATGCACACATACACGAGCCAGCCATGAACACACACACAGCCAGCCAGCCATGAACACACACACACAGACGCAGCCAGCCATGAACACACACACAGACGCAGCCAGCCATGAATACACACACAGACGCAGCTAGCCATGAACACACACACAGACGCAGCAGCCATGAACACACACAACGCAGCCTAGCAACACACATGCACACATACACAGCCAGCCATGAACACACACACAGACGCAGCCAGGCATACACATGCACACAAACACAGCCAGGCATGTACACATGCACACAGACACAGCCAGGCATGTACACATCACACAAACACAGCAGGCATGTACACAAGCAACAGACACAGCCAGGCATGTACACATGCACACAGACACAGCCAGGCATGTACACATGCACACAGACACAGCCAGGCATGTACACAAGCACACAGACACAGCCAGGCATGTACACATGCACATTAGTTTTAGATAAAGATTAGAATGATCGCTCACCTCCCTTTTGATGGTGTCCCATTCAGCTCCTCCATGGCGGAAATCTAATGGAGCAGGGCGCGCTGCGTGATGTCACAGCTTGCAGACATGGCCACTGCTCAGAGCTCTGTCTGTCAGCAGTGACTCAGCCGGCCCTGCTCAGAAACAGAAGGTGCCGGCCGACCAAACAACAAGCGGAGGGTCCTGCGGGCAGCCATAAAGAGCTGGGAGCCAACATTGGCGGAGACCAGCCCAGCCTGCCCGAGAATGGTGCCTGTCAAGCGCTCCAGTCTTGAGGGTGAGTGCAATGTAAGCACTCCTCAGGACTTTGCTGCAGCCAGCCTATGCCGGTGCATTAAGGCTGTTGTTTGAATGATAAATCACCGGTGGCCGCATCCCGCACTAAGAATAGCCGCGGCCCCCAGTGATTTATTTTTGCATTGGTGTTAACAACACACCCGGCGGCCCTGAACTGTTGCCGGCCCGGGGGGCAAATGCCTCCCTGCCACCTGGCCCAGCCCGCCCCTGCTTACAGTAAAGAATCCACGTCTGTGATTATGATTAAACCTTCTTTCCTCCAGACGTAGAGGATGCCCCCTTGTCCCAATCTCAGGCCTAAGAGTAAAAAGAGACGGTATCACACATATTTATTATTATTATTATTATTTTTTATTTATATAGAGCCATTAGGTTCCATGGCGCTTTACATGAGGATGAGGGAGACAAGAACAAGTACACTAAATCTAGGCGATCAGGACGTACAGGTACAGGAGGGGCAGGGACACATAGTATTACCCAACATAGCTAGCCATGACAATAACACTATTATAGATCATTATATAAGGAGACAAACCACGAAAGCAGTGGAGCTATAAAAATAAAAGAGGAGAAATGTACAAACTGTAAAAAAATAAGTCCTCAAGAAATTTTTCTTCTCTTTTTGCTTTTTGAAGATTCAGCCTAGAATATTATCATCGGTTTCAGACATTGCTGTTTACGGTTGAGGAAATCAACAAAGACCCAAATATTCTGTCGAACATCACAGTAGGATTCCAGATGTACGAAACATGTAATATACCTCACTACGAATTACAAGGGGCTTTACAGTTCCTGACTGACTCTAGTACAACAATATCCAGCAATGAGTGTAATTCTAGACCGATGTTCTCTGCCGTTATTGGGTCCACAGTTTCTGCCAATTCAATCATCTTAGCTCATGTTTTGGGAACCTTCAGATATCCACAGGTAAGAAGCTTTTAAAAACAAGCTTTGAAAGGCAGGAGTTTATGGCACATAGCATTGTCAAAAATGCTGGGGAACCTTTCAAATTTGTCTTTTTTTTCTGAAGTAGAACTACTCATTGGAGGTAGAGGTCAAGATAAAGTCTACAAGACCAAGCAAAATATCAGTGAGAGCTGCTCGTACTATTGCTATAAAGTGAAATCAAAACCCCCCTGATAGCAAAAGACCTTCAGGAAGATTTAGCAGACTCTGGAGTTGTGGGACATTTTTCTACTGTTCAAAGACACCTGCACAAACATGACCTTCATGGGAAGGGTCACCAGTATATAAACTACTCCTGTGTTCTCATGTGAAAATTCTGCCTTGGAAGTAGGCCTAAGAACATCTAAACAAGTCGATGCATTTTGGGAACAAGTCCTGTGAACTGGTGAGGTTTAAATAAAACTCTTTGGCCACAATGATCAAAGATATGTGTGGAGAAAAGAAGGTCCCAGAATTTCTGGAAAAGAACATCTCACCAATCATTAAGCATGGGAGTGGATTAATGATGCTTTGGAGTTGTGCTGCAGCCAATGGCAGAGTGGACATTTCATGGTAAACAAAAGAATGAATTCAATGAGAGGCTGAAGGTGGAAAGAGGATGGCTTCTTCACATGGATAATGATCTTAAACATACATTAAAATCCACAATCAATGACCTAAAAAGGCGCAAGCTGAAGGTTATACAGTGGCCCTCATGGTCTACTGATTAGGGATGGGCGAATCTACTCGCGAGGACTCGTAACTCGGCGAGTAGTAAGGGACTCGCAGGACTCGGTACTCTGCGAGTTTCCCAGCGATTACTTGCACAGTAAACGAGTCCAATGCAAATCAATATCAATCCTAGTTTTGTCAGAGACTCTGACTTGCATTGGTCTGATTACAGTGCGAGTAATCTCTGGGAAACTCGCAAAGTAACTGCTGTTACTTTGCGAGCGAGTCCAGCTGTCTGCTCTGTGTGCAGGCTGCCTCAGCTCCAGGGTCCTAGAGCCCACCTGCTCACAGAGATGATGTAGCAGTGCTGAGATTGTTCTCAGTCTGCTCATTCCCTGTGCATAGACATTTATATCTATGCACAGGGGATGTAGCAGAGAGGACATCGCGTTTTGGACTACGTCGGACGGAAGAGGATTTTTTTAATTAAAGATGGAGTCCCTAATGGCTTTTTTTTTTTATTTCTAATAAAAATTTTTCTCTGTGTTGTGTTTTTTTAACCCTTTATTGGAGATTCTTAGTGGCTGGGTCAAACGTGGCCTGACATTAAGAATCTCGGGCTTAATACCAGCTTGTATAACAAAGCTGGTATAAACCCCTTTATTACCCAGCGTGCCACCGCCACCAGGGCCGCTGGAAGAGCAGGGTTCAGCGCCAGAGGATGGCGCTTCAATGAACGCACCATCTTCTGGGGCGGCTGCGGGCTGCAATTTGCAGCGGGGGGTGCCCAGAAAGCTTAGGCATCCCTGCGCTGCGGATTCCAGCCCCCAGCTGCTTAGCTGTACCTGGCTAGACATAGAAATTGCGCGGAGCCCCACACATTTGTTTTTTATTATTTCATGAAATTCATGAAATAATAAAAAAAAGGGCTCCCCTATATTCTTGTGTCCGGCCAGGTACAAATAGGCACCTGGGGGTTGGGGGCAGCCCGTCGCTGCCTGCTGGATCTGGCTGGTTCCAGAAATACGGCGAAGCCCACGTGAAATTTTTTTCTGACAAATCCATAAAACAATGTAAATAAAAGGGACTGCATCTTTATTAACCCCAGGACCATGGGCGAGGGGTTAATAAAGATGCAGTCCCTTTTTTAGGATTGTTTTATTGATTTTTCAGAAAAAAAATTACATGGGCTTCGCCGTATTTCTGGAACCAGCCGGATCCAGCAGGCAGCGACGGGCTGCCCCTAACCCCCAGGTGCCTATTTGTACCTGGCCAGACACAAGACTATAGGGGAGCCCTTTTTTTTTATTATTTCATGAATTTCATGAAATAATTAAAAAAAAATGCGTGGGGCTCCGCGCAATTTCTATGTCTAGCCAGGTACAGCTAAGCAGCTGGGGCTGGAATCCGCAGCGCAGGGAGGCCCAAGCTTTCTGGGCACCCCCCGCTGCAAATTGCAGCCCGCAGCCGCCCCAGAAGATGGCGCATTCATTGAAGCGCCATCCTCTGGCTCTGAACCCCGCTCTTCCAGCGGCCCTGGTGGCGGTGGCACGCTGGGTAATAAAGAGGTTAGGGCCAGCTTTGTATTATCAGCTGGCCCTAAGCCCGAAATTTATGGCGGTCACGCCAATATTAAACATGACCGCCATGAATTTCTATTAAATTGTTTTAAAAAAAACACAACACAGAGAAAATTTTTTATTAGAAATAAAAAAAAAGCCATTAGGGACTCCATCTTTAATTAAAAAAATCCTCTTCCGTCCGACGCAGTCCAAAACGTGATGTCCTCTCTGCTACATCCCCTGTGCATAGATATAGATGTCTATGCACAGGGATGAGCAGACTGAGAACAATCGCAGCTCTGCTACATCAGGCAGCAGGCGGGCTCTAGGACCCTGGAGCTGGGGCAGCCAGCACAGAGGAGACAGGACTCTTATCTGTGTGAGTTTCCCAGCGATTACTTGCACAGTAAACGAGTCCAATGCAAATCAATGGCAAAACTAGGATTGCTTCAGGCTGAAGCTTCCGAGACACATCTGTGATTCGTAAATCGCACACTACTCGCTATTACTCGCTTCCCCATTCATTAACATTGGACTCGCTAGACTCGCAACGAGTAGCGAGTCATGGGCTCGGACTCGCTAGAGTCAAGCGATTCCGAGTAATTTAGGATTCGCCCATCACTACTACTGATCTGAACATCATTGAAAATTTGTGGCTATATGTCAAAAGAACAGTTCATGCAAGATGACCCAGGAATGTCACAGAACTACAAGACTTTTCCAAGAAAGAATCAAAGAAAAATATCAAATAACAATAGAAGATTCTTGGCTGCTACAAAAAACACTTACAAGCTTTGATACTTGGAAAAGTGGGTGGTACTAGGTTGATCTGATTGGCCGACATGGGCTTCTAACAGCTGTGGGCTAATTGGAGATGTTTTGGCACATGGCACTAGGTCAGAAAGAAAAAGGTTTTATAAATTTCTTGATAAAATTAAAAAATACTGCTAAAATTTTAACTCTACTTGCATCCCAAAAAAAGGAAATAGCACTGTAAAGTACACCCATGCAAAAGGTCATTTAGAAATTATTTTCTACACCATAACTAATTGGTTTAATAAAATAAAAAAATGAAATATTGAAAATTGAGAATTTTTAAAAGTATTTGCCAAATCACGTAAAGTGTTCTGGTCAGGCTTCGTAAAAAAAAAATTGTCTATTTCACAGAGGGGTCACATTTCCCCTTCCAATATTAGATTTGCTCCAGAATATAATTAGTATAATTAGTTGAAGCTTTTTCATGATAAAACCACATAAGGAGATTTATCTAGATACTTCAAATTACACAATTTATAAAATAATTGCTGCAAAATCTAAAAATGAAAATTAGTTGTGATAGGGGGTTGGGTCTTTCTACTACAACTATGATGGCGAACCCGAATTGTAAAGTTCGGATTTGTACTGAACACCTAGTGTTCGGGCTCAGATCTCAAACACAGACTTTCCTGGAGTTTCGTGTTACAGTTTGGGTTTGGGATGGGGGAGCTGTAAAAATACAGAAAATAGTTATTATTCAGCATTATACTTATCGCGTCCCACCCCCCTCCATCCTGCTGCAACTACTTTTAGTGCTGCTCTAGATGTTAACTGCAGAGGCAGTGGCGACCCTGCAGCCTGGGCCCGATGCAGTGGTTCTGTCCAGGAAGCGGGGTTGTGAGTATGGCTGCACCCGGTCTCCGCATGACGGAGAGAGAGAGAGGCGGATCACTTCCAGAGCTTCCGCCGCTGAACTTCTCTACACACATCGCGTCTCCAGCCCTGCGAGGGAGGAGCCCCAAGTCTGAGGTCCTAGCCATCGGCCGGCACTGAACAGCTCACGCGAAGTTTGACCTGTGCAGAGGGGCCATCCATCCAGATGTTGTACAGAGATTGCATCTGCTCACAGAGATAGCAGCAGAGCTGAAGATGTCCCTGTGGATTATGTCGATCAGGTTTTTTTTTTTATTAAAAATGGGAAACAGGGTTGTCTTATGTTATTTCTTAATTTTTTTTTGTGTTTTTTTTTTTTTTATTGCTTACGCTATGAATTTCAGCTTAGTGCCCCAGCCAACACATAGCTAGCTTTAACCCCTTTATTACCCTAGTGTGCCAATGCAACCAGGGCCACTGGAAAAGTCAGGGTACAGTGCCAGAAAATGGCACTTCTATGAATGTACCATTTTCTGGGTCTGCTGAGAGCTGCATTTCACAGCGGTGAGGACCCAAAAAGCATGGGCCACCCTGCACTGAGGATTCCAGCTGCCTAGCTTGAAGCAAAAATATGGCAAAGCCTCATGTCATTTTTTTAAATTATTTCATGAAATTCATGAAATAATTAAAAGAAAGGGCTTCCCTATATTTTTGGTTTCCTGCCAGGTAAAAATAGGCAGCTGGTGATAGGGGGCTGCCTGAACCTGCCTGCTGTACCTGGATGGCATACAAAAATACGGTGAAGCACCACATCATTTTATTAAAAAATATTTCAAGGAATAATTTTATAAAAAGGGCTCAACTATATTGCAATTTTGGTGCTTTTTTGGGCCAAGAGATGCAAATGAACACATTGAACATAATGAATGCAGTTTTATGCCAAAATTGCATCAATAAAAGCATGACATCTACTGCAAAAACCATGTTGCAGTTGTGATGCTTTTTTTGGGCCAGGAGATGCAGATTAACACATTGAACACAATGCATGCAGTTTTGTGCAACAATTGCACCAAAAGAGCATGAAATCCGCGGCAAAAACCACATCATGGTTTTGGTGCGCCAATTCTCTGTGACAGCATCTGTGATTGGCTGTTGGGCCCCTCTGCAAAGAATATCCAGGAAGTTAATGAGCGACCCCGGAAGTACAAGCGAGTGGACGCCAATAAATATAATTGCTGTTTAATAACTATCTTCTTTCGTTTCTGAAGTGTGGCCAGCACAACCCTCTGGTGCCGTTGGTCATAGATTTCAACTCTGCAGTCACTGCAGGATCCTGTGTCCCGCACAGCGTCCAGGCAGCCCTCCGGTGCACACTTCCTTTGTACTAAGGTATGTCACTTCCAGTGCATTAAGATAGATGAAGCCGCACATATTCGGTATATGCCCAATCCTTTATTCAGCCAGTGGGTAATTCACATGGTGAGGGTGTTAGGTGGGAGGACGGGGGGGTGGTACAACGGCCATTTCGCTACTGCAAGAGGAGCTTCAACGGGTAAAATCCTCTGGAGGCTGAATAAAGGATTGGGCTTATACTGAACGTGTGCGACTTCATCTATCTTAATGCACTGGAAGTAACTATCTTCTTTTTTTCACAGCATCCTAGCCCCCATCGCATAGATTTACATTCCGAGTTTGGGTTCGGACTCAAGTTCGAGCCACTTTCGACCCCGAACCCGAACTTTAAATAAAAGTTCGGGAGAGTTCGTTGACCCGGACACCGGCGGGTTCGTCCATCACTAAACACTACATGTTTGTTGCCTCATGATTCTGTGGATACTGTGTGATGTTTCATTTTTTGCAGTGATGCTGAAGGAAATAGCGTTCTTACTTATGGGTTCCACAAAAGAAAACAATAGATCACTATAGGAGAAATCTAGAATCTGGAGACTTTTAAACATTAGATCTTCTAGATGACTCTATAATCTACCTAAATATTGTACATTATTTGAATTTCTATCTAATTATATTACATGTTGTATTTTTTTTCCAGATCAGTCATATGTCTAGTGTTTCCATCTTAAGTAACAGAAAAATGTTTCCATCCTTCTTCAGGACAATCCCGAGTGATATTGTCCTGTCTAAGGGCATGGCTCAGCTAATTCTTAGATTTGGATGGACTTGGATTGGTCTTCTGGCTCTTGATAGTGATTATGGCCTACAAGGAATTAAGCCTTTAAAAGAAGAAATAATAAAGCTGGAGCATGTGTGGCCTTCATGGAATATATTAAATTGGCCAACCTGATCGCAATGCTCCATACATAGTCAAAGTCATAAAAGAGTCCACCGCTACTGTTGTAGTTGTTTTTGCTACTGATGTTGAATTCATTCATATTTTAAATGAGATGGTGAAGCAGAATGTCACAGGGAAGATTTTTATTGGGAACACCGGTTGGGCAGGTTCGCTGTTATTGTCCATAAGTAAATATTTTCAGTTGTTATCGGTAGTCTTAGTTTAACCAGCGATGATATCATTGTCCCAGGTTTAAGCCAATTCCTGGCCAAGATCCATCCATCTACGTCAACAACGACAAACTGGAATAAGATGATGTGGGAGATGGTGTTTAACTGCCAATTTCTTCCTGAAAATCAAACAGTTTCTTTAGGAACCGTGAAGATTTGTACTGGATTAGAACATGTAGAAAATATCAAGAACAATACCAACTATATCTCCAGCTTTAAAACAACTTATTTTATGTTTGCTGTTGTTCATGTGTTATTCAAAGCCTTAAATGATTTGAAAACCTGCAAAACTGGGGAGGGACCATTTTCTAAAAGGACCTGTGCAGACATTTGGAACTTCAAACCATGGCAGGTAAATATACATATATGCTGGGTGTTCTGCCCATTCAGGAGCAGCTAAGAAAGTATTTATAGAGTTATAGTAGAGTTATACTAGTTACAACCTGTAGAGGTCATTAGTTGCATGTTTACGTTGTTTAGGTATTAAGCATGATCTAGCAGAGCTCTTAGTCTGTCCCCTTTAAGAATAGTGTGTGCCAAGGGACCGCCCCCATCTTCCTCTGGAAGAAAGAGATCCTTTTAGTGAGTTTCCCAGTTCTTCAGTGAGAAGATAAGATGTGTGTCTCTGGCTCTCCATTCCTTACAACTTTCCTCTCGTCAAATGATTCCAGTAAGAGCAATGCAGTTACATGTTTGGTGTAGAATCTGTGTGTATAGGTTATAATCCAGCCATTAGTACAGAGAGAACTGTGTGATAGGAGATATGTTATACCCTGTAATTCTTCATGCTAGCATGTTTGCATTGTAGGAAGATAAAGGTATTTCTGTGTAGAATGCTGTAAAGTGAAGTGTATTTTGCTCTGAGATACACTATTTGAGTTAATGCCTTTTGCACTGTATGCAGATAGATATATGTTTTCTGTATAGAATACAGCCTGCTGCAGTGACCTTTACCCTAGTTCCTCATGTTGACTGTAGCCTGTGTTATCACTGTGTTAGTGCTAGTTACTTTAATGCACCCAGTACTGACTGTGATTATCCTGTACTTGTATTATAGTTTTTTCCACATTATCGTTCATGCAATCAAGTTCATCACCTTAATAAATATAGACACCAGAAATCCTACAGTCTGTTGGGGAAGTGAACGAGGGTTAAGCTGTATGCTTGATATCCACAGCTCCACATGTGGAAGAAGACAGAACACTGGGTCGAAAAACATTACTTATATCTATATTCCCATCTTAGACATATACAGAGATGATTGAAAGTTTGTCATCCCTGCCAAATTTTCTATATTTCTGCATACATTTGACCTAAAACTGTCAAATTATCAAACATATTCTAAAAGAAGATTAAAATAATATTCAAAAAAACAATTAAAAAATATTAGAATTTAGTATTTATTCTGTTCTGGAATAGAGATGAGTGAACCCTCCCTAAACCTGTTTGCCAATTTCAAATTTGGCCCTAAACATGGCTAAATCAGATCGGGATCAGAAATCCAAACTCTTTTTCCAAAGTTCGGCAAATTCGGCTTTGTTCGAAAAATAAGTTTGAAATTTAAAATGGTCCTAAAACTTTCCCTGCTTCTTTGGACAAAAATGCTTGCCAAAAAACCCGCTGGTTGGGGACAACACCTAATCTTATGGCTAGGAGTGTCCTCAGCCATCTGATCTACTGGCTTGTATGAGGCTGTAGAACTTTTAAAACTTGTAATCAATTTTTTAAGCCTCCTGGAGTTTGCAGGTGCTTTGACATCTGCAGGGTGTGAATTTTGGAAACAGTGCAAGATATGGCAGCAGCTGTGAAGCCCAAGAAGCTTACAATGCCCTGAAAACATCTGTTTAAGGGAGCTTAATATGTTTCAGAGATTTTCTTAAAAAGATTTTATTATTTTTTATTTTACTATTTATTTTTATTATTATTGTTATTATTATTTTTGTTGGGGAGGGGGAGCAAACCTTTATCATTACAGAGGGCTTTCACTGTGTGAGACCATCTCTTCTACACTTATGTGATACCAATTCATATAAAAATAGCATATAGTGAACATTGTAAATAATAAAATCCAAAAGCCTTGTGGAATTTTCCTTTTTTTTGCCATTTCACTGCACTTGGAATTTTTTTCCCGTTTTCCAGTACACTATATGATAAAATAAATGTTTCACTCAAAAGTACAACTCATCTTACAAAAAACAAGCCCTCATATGTCTGTATTGACAGAAAAATAATTAAAGTTATGGCTCTTAGAAGAAGGGGAGGGAAAAATGAAAATGGAAAAATGGTAAA
The DNA here is from genome assembly GCA_033576535.1 of Allobates femoralis. Classification (NCBI taxonomy): domain Eukaryota; kingdom Metazoa; phylum Chordata; class Amphibia; order Anura; family Aromobatidae; genus Allobates; species Allobates femoralis. The sequence continues at coordinate 26,036,155 of JARQOC010000004.1, read as the reverse complement.
TTTCCTCGGGGGCGAGTGGTTAACTCTTCTTTTGTATAATTGTGAGCTTTTGATCATTTGCTTCTGCATGACTTACATGCTCATAAGATTCATCTCAAGATAAATAGGCAGCATTTTCCTTTAGACATGGCTCTTTCCATTTACTTATATGGGAGTTATAAAAACTGCCAAGCAAGCATGCCCAAGAGTTTTCCGAGCTTCAATATGGCTAGGGTCACACTGGGTTATGGCCTCCATTTCCAGCTAGTGCTGAAACTGGATGGCGTTAATGGCATGTGCTGGCCGGAAACGGAGGCCCATAGCAACCATTGCTTACCTTAGCAGCCACACACAGAGTTGCTGGGCAGCCACTTTGCAGGAGCGCACAGGAAACGCTGACTGCAGTGTTTTCCTGTGCGTTGAGGAAAGCAGCCGGCCAGCAGCTTTGTGTGCTGCTGCTACTAAAGTAAGCAATGGATTGCTATGGTCCTCCGTTTCCAGCCATCGCATGCTGTTAACGCTGTCCGGTTTCAGCGCTAGCTGGAAATGGAGGTCCATAACTCAGTGTGACCCTAGCCTATCAGAGGATTTGGAGATCTGCTTCCCCACTGATAGTAGCATAGGTGATGACAGGTCATTTCTTTTGAACCCCATCATCATGACATTAATGGCATGACATTTGGATATCCTATTAGTGTTCCTTTAATTTGGATTTCTTACATCAGACCTTGATGATGGTCATTTATCCACAGGATTTATTTTTATTCTTCATAAAGAAAAAATGTTGAAAAATGTTCACCATCTCCTAGAAGCTCCAGACATATAAATCCACGACCGCTCTCAGTGTCATAACAAGTATGAATGTGGTTGTTGAAAAATTATTGATGGTGAATTCTTATAATAAAACTTTTAATTACATATATCCTAATGTACTGTAGCTCACCTACTATATACGGAGGGTTAAGGTTAACATTAATTTGAAGGATGAAAAATATTTTGATGAGTATGGGGATCATCTTGGAGCCTACGCTATTGCAAACTGGCAAATGACGGAAGGCGGGAATCTGGCACAAATGAAGATTGGCCTCTATAATAATAGCGCTCCACCTCCTCAAGATCTGACCCTGAACTCAACTCTGATTGTGTGGAATCTGGGAAGTAAAAAGGTGGGTGGAAATATGAATAATAACATATAGAATAGCTAAATATAATATTGGGATATGATTAATACTTAGGCTTTGTTCACACTCAGTTCTTTTCAGGAAATCAAAAACCATAAACATATAGCACAGGAAACTCTTGGAAGGTTGTGGAGGAATTTTTCTTCTTAACCATGATATAGGCTATGTGCACTTGGCATTTTTAGAGGAGTCTTCAGCAGGAACTGGTTCTTATTTACACCAATGACGTAGTTTTCGCTCATAAAGAAAAAGCCATCAATGAAGCGGGGCTGTCAGCGGTTTTTTCCATAGCTTTACTGTGTGTTTTTACTATATCTTCTACTAAGTCAGGAAAAGGGTAACTCACCTGAAAAATGGACATGTTAGGCTAGGGTCAATTACCGTTTTTAGCTGTGCCCCGTGGGGTCATGTTAAAAACTTAGACATTATATAAAAGAGGTTATTTGGGGGCACTACCGAAAGTAAGGTGGTGAATGGGATCCACCCCTGCAAGCTGTGAGAAGCAGTAATTAAAGAAGGAGAAAAAAGCTGCTTGTGAAAAACGGGTGATCACCAGGTCATAGAGTTCTAATCATTTTATGTAGCCAAAAAACATGCATGTAGGCAGACAAAATGAGTTTAAAAACAATTAAAAGGGCTTTTCACAGAAAGCCTACAGATGTATCCCCCTTAAGAAGTGGTGGAAAGCATATACAGCACCTTTGAAGAAATGCAATATCAATATAATGTGTATACATATATATATATATATATATAATATTGGTAGATAACCATAATTTATATCCCTTCCAATTTAGAAAAAGAGCAGGGCTGCTCACAGGATAAACGTGCTCATTCCATTTATTGCATCACAGGGGTGTTACAGGTGGGGGTGCATAGGAAGGAGGACCAAGTAGCCCCGATGGTACAACGAACGTTTTGCGCTCAGCTGGCGCTTCTGCGAGCACAATCCTCCATTGTACCCACAGAAGCGCCAGCTGAGCGCGAAACTTTCGTTGTACCATCGGGGCTACCCAGTCCTCCTTCCTATGCACCCCCACCTGTAACACCCCTGTGATGCAATAAATGGAATGAGCATGTTTATCCTGTGGGCAGCCCTGCTCTTTTTCTAAATTGGAAGTGACATATCGCTGTGTAGAGGAAGTGTGCACCAGGAATAGCAACTCACAGTGTGTGGGACCTGCATGAGAGGTCCCAGGGGATCCTAGAGAGTTGCTGGAACTGACAGAGACGCACGGAGGGAGTGGTGGTGCTGGCTTCAATCTGCAAACTGTAAGAGCCATAATTTATATACTAGGTGCAAGATATAGGGAGTTAGTGGGATAGAAGGGTTATAGGAACAAAAGGCATTGTGAGAGCAGAAGGAGCTTTATGGGCTAGGAAATGTGGAAAACCTGGTAGGTGTAAGTTGACAGAAGGTTGTTGATGGGTGCCACTACCTCCCCTGAAGAAGTTACTTTATAATGATACGCGTCAGGCGTACCATGATAAGAGGTGGTCCCCCTTCCCTTCTATCTACCTGGACTTTTTCCCCAGTAGATTTTTCTTTATTTCTGTTTATTATTTCTCGAGAGCATTTGTGGTCTGTGGTAGCTGTTTAACCTTACGACACCTCTTGAACTGACCATGAACTACTTTTGACTACAGGTTTGTGGTGATCACCAGACCCCCATATCTCAATTGAGAACATTCATTCCATCCCCTTCTGTTTTTTATTTCACACACAGTTTTCCTAGGCTGACTACAACACAGCCAGTGAACCAGGCACCCATCAGCAACCTTCTGACAACTTACACCTACCAGGTTCTACTTTTCCTAGCCCATAAAGCTCCTTCTGCTCTCACAACATTTTTTGTTCCTATAACCCTTCTGTCCTACTGGGGTTAAACCCTTCCACTAACTCACTATATCTTGCACCTAGTTTATAAATTTTAGTTATTTACCAATATATAATATATATACTCTCTATTGATATTGCATTTCTTCAAAGGTGTTGTATATGCTTTCCACCACCACTGAAGGGGATCGTTCTGTAGGCTTTCTGCAAAAAGCCCTGTTAATTGTTTTTAAACTCATTTTGTCTGTCAACATGCATGTTTTTTTGGCTAAATAAAATGATTAGAATTCTATTACCAGGTGATCACCTGTTTTTCGCAAGTAGCTTTTTTGTCCTTCTTTAATTAAAAACTTAGACATTGTCAGCAATAACGCAGTGCTAACGCCATGTTAGCAGCACGTTACCGCTGCCAATACTTACCTATGGAGATCCCGCCCCTAACGCGGCTCCAACGCCGGTATCTAAGTGAAATCTCGCGTTATTTCCTAACGTGAGCAAAGACGCTGCAGAGCACATATTTGATCGCATTAGGAAATAACGTGAGATTCATTCTGAGACCGGTGTTGAAGTCACGTTAGGGGCGGGATCTCCTTAGGTAAGTATTGGCAGTGGTAACGCTAACATGGCGTTATTGCTGACAATGTCTAATTTTTTAGTGCGGCCCCACGGGGCACAGCTAAAAATGGTAATCTGACTCTAGCCTTACTTCTATTAAATGTTTCTCGGTTTTTAAAACTTGCACACCCAGTTGTTTTTCCACAGACATGGATATGTTCATTCTTTTGAAGCTTTTTGATAAGTTTTTCAGGTGTAAACTGCCTGAAAAAGTCGTTGTGTGGAAACTGTCCAAATCTTCATCTACATATTACAACTTGTCATAAACTTTGAGTTTATATTTAGAATAGGGATGAGCAAACCCAAACTAAAAAGTTTGGTTTTTGTTCCAAATAACTAGTGTCCAGTGCTGAATCCTAAACATGGACCTCTAACTGTACATCTGTGTTCCAGTTCTGGTTTTCTATCTGAATAAACTTGATGAAAGGCTGCAGAGCAGAGAATCAGCCAGTTTTTCTGATGTGGGCACTTCCAGCCTCATCACAGCAATGTCAAATTTTGTCATGGCTATCATTGGCCGGCACACCACTTGAAAAAAAATAAAAATAGATTGAAAAAAATAACGTTTGATGCCACCTATTTTTGATGATTCTCCAAGGTAAAGCAGACCACTGGTGGTTGGTATTATCATGGTGGGAAAGCTCATGGTCATTTGGCTCTTACCAGCAAAAGTATGCCAGCTTACAGCTGCCCCAGATTTGATGCATCCATTGAATACTCCAGTTTTGGCACTTTGCTGGACTCTTTCCAAAAGCCCTGCTGTGGTGGATATTGGGTTAAGGAATTAATGGGGTTGATATCAGCTGTGAATTGAAAGCTGAAATCAAACCCAGAGGGAAGTAATGGATGGGCAGGCATCTATCAGACATCACTCATTCCTAACCTGGCAAGTGAATGTTTAAAAACGCATAGGAAAAAAAATACTTTATTTGAATAAAGTCTCCTCTACATTGCCTAGTTAACCAATATATTATCAAAAAAGGTCCTACAACGCTCTGATTAGAATATTAATGGGAACTAAGACCTCATTCACATCACAATTTTTTCCTGTTCGTAGGGATACTGTTTTTTGCAGGACCCCCCCGGACAGGAGCGGACAGACCAGGAGGTGAACTCCGGATGCCATTTCTGTGTCTGGATCAGGGATTTTGAGGGATCCGAACACAGAAAGAACTGGGAGGATCCCGAGCCTGCAAAGTGAAGGCACGTGGTGTCGGCGCTGTGATGTCACAAGGGGGGAGGAACAATCCTGTGTTGCTCCCCCATGTCACCAATCGGGGCTGAAGTTTTGCTTTCCTTGTCTATCTACATACACTGTGAAAACAAAATAAAATATGAATAAATGTATAAAAATAAAAAATAAAAATGCTCAGCTGTCCGCCAGCTGTCCGGAACCCGAAGAGAAGACATTTGATTGCTGCCAGGACCTTAAAGATGTGATTGGTTGGTAGCGATCATGTGATATGTCACGTGACATACCACCTGATAGCTACCGGGCAAAAACATTTTATGGTCCTGGCAGCATTCGGATGTTTTCATCTCGAGTCCCGGACAGCCAGTGGAGAGGTGAGCATTTATTTTTTTATTTTTAACACATTGCTTTACTTCATTTCACTTTAGCAGTGTGTGTAGATACACTGCTAAAGTGAAATTACACTGAACCAAGCAGTTTTAGTGTACTGAGCATGCTCAGTACACTAAATTCAGATTCGGGAAATGAAACTGTTTTTTCCCGGATCCAAGCTTCCCAGACCCCCATGTTATTTAAATCGGACAGCTTTTCGATGCTGTCTGATTCTGTTCGCTATGCCCAAAATCAGAGCAGTCTCTGATTTTGGGGACGTGAAAACAGCAAATACAATCAGATACTTGCACACATGGATGGCCATTAAGGACCAATCCGTGCCCATCCATTCCCATAGGATACATGGGGGCCAAATCAGACCCATGGCTATCAGTTTTACAATGGATAGCCACGGATCCACACAAATCATGATGTGAAGGGGACCTAAGGCTACCCTATATGTCCACAAATTTATTAAATAAAAAATCCTGTAAGTTCCAACTAAAATCCAATAGGTAATGTTCGACGAGGCCCCTAAAGTCTTATGGATTCTCACTCTGAGAAAGTTCACAAAACGAACGTCCATAAGTTAACTCTCAGGCCTCGACTTTCCCATGGGCTCTGATGTCAGTAACTTTACATGACCTCACTCCTTGTGGGAAAATACAGGTCTAGCACTGTTCTCTGCAACCACGATAATCAGTGAGAGTAGTGAGGTCATATAAGGTTACAGACGTCATTACTGATCTCACCAGGTATTTTGGTCCTGGAGGGCTGCGCTGCCTGCCGGCAAGAGCGGATACCCAATGTAAGCGTCTCTTGCCCCAAATTCTTGCCCCTTCTCGTAGTATTGCGTGAAGCCAGGGCGTCATATCTGGCCCGACGCATTGTGGAGCTGATCACGTGGGACGGCTAGGCTCCCAGCGCATGCGCAGTGTGCATATTAAAGCCAGGCCATCCCACATGATCAGCCCCACAATGCATTGGGCCGGATATGATGCTCTGGCTCGGCATAATACTACGAAAAGGGGCGGGAATTTATAAAAATAGGAGTATTTTCAGAAGTGAATGAAGATGCCCTTCAGGGCATGATAAAGAAGGATCGAGGTGGGGAAAGGGAGTAAAAGAGGATGCCCAGGGGGGCTAATAACAGTAGCCCCCGTTTCATTACCATACCCGCCTTTAAGTAGAAAATGCTTTTATACACCATCACAGCACACAATTAGGACAGAGAGGGATAGTTAGAAAAGTAATAGGAAGGAGCAGGGAAAGGGAGTGACATCTTGGGGCGCTTAAACTAGGTGACAATAAAAGAAAGGGAAGGGAACAAGAGGCGCAATAGTGCCCTATCACTTATGACACTAGACATATGGGTGGTGTATAGGGAATCCACTCACCTATGTCAGTTGAGAGACCCACAACTGGTATGCTGGCATGTAGTAATAATATCCTGATGGCTGCTGCTGGACTTCCACCGACCACTAGCACGTGGAACCGTGAGAAAGGTGCCAGGAGGGCACTGAAACGCGTCGGAAACAATAAAAAAAACCTGTTTGAACATCACTTACCCGTGTGTTCCTTGATGTAAGTGGACCTTGGCAGCGCGGACTGTTGTACACCTTTATTTCCCTACATCTTCTAAACTAGGTGACAGGTTTACTTTAACCTTCCAATAGGGGGCGGATTCTCGAGCACATTCAAATGCCGGCATGTAAATGATTTCAAACTCCAGCATTTACATGCCAGCATTTGAATGCTCTCGGTAGTCTGTCCCCCATAGGATTCTATTGGCAGCTTTAATGCAGCGTTACATTATGGTTACGCTGCATTAATGCTGCCAGAATCTTACTTTTTGATGGACCTCCCTGGACGGAATGCCAGCGCTAGTGTGGCCCCAGCCTATGCCTTCAAATGAAAAATGTGCGCTCATACCTCAGTTCTCTATTCAAAACTACTAATCCCTGAACTCTTTGTGGTTTTGAGGACCAAAAATTCAACAAAATAACTCAGTGTGAACACATTTTAAGAAGGTTCCCATGTTTGAATTGTATATTTATTTCTCTTGTGTCAATTACACAAAATCTTAAAATAATAAAATGAATATTTTTTTTACAGGTCCCACTTTCACGTTGTAGTAACAGCTGCCCCATGGGATTCTGGAAGACCGCTATGCAAGGGAAACAATTGTGCTGCTATGCCTGTGTTCCGTGTCTACCAGACGAAACCTCAAATCAGACAGGTGATATTCCACAGCAGTGAAACCATTACTTAAATTGCAAGCACATATCCCTTAAAGAGATCCTGTCACCTCCAAAATGCCTCATAAGCTAGCAAAACATGTCCCTGCAGCATATTATCACTAATCCCACACTCCTTTTGTCTCAAAAAAGCATCCTGGTAAAGTGCATAAAAACGTTTTATAACTTACTCATTAGCGATGTTAATTAGTTTGGGCTATATTCTTTAGCCCCTAGGGCGGGCCATCTTCGTTATAAGATCACGCCCTAATAGGCGTGCTCTTCTATTCATATTCTATTCAGCGCATCCCTGCTTTCCTCGGCACTGCCTGGGCTCTAATGGGGCTGTAATGACGCAAATCGCTTCATTTCCGGCATCGGGTGACGTCAGTACACCCATGCCGCATGTGCAATGCGGTGCAAGAAGCCTACAGAGCGGCGGGTGTACTGACGTCACCCGATGCCAGAAATGACGCGATTCGCGTCATTACAGCCCTATTATAGCCCAGGCAGTGCCGAGGAGAGCAGGGAGGCACTGAATAGAATATGAATAGAAGATCATGCCTATTAGGGCGTGGTCTTATGACAAAGATGGCCCGCCCTTGGGACTATAAAGAATATAGCCCCATCTAATTAACATCGCTAATGAGTAAGTTATAAAACGTTTTTATGCACTTTACCAGGATGCTTTTTGGAGACAAAAGGAGTGTGAGATTAGTGATAATATGCTGCAGGGACATGTTTTGCTAGCTTAGGAGGCGTTTTGGAGGTGACTGGATCCATTTAATTCTAACTGTCATACTTAGTCTTAAAATGGATAAACTGGATGCACACTCTTTCCTTAGAATAAACCATTAAACTATGTTCTATGTTAATGTAGGAAGTCAAATCAGCTCCACAATTTGCTGGAACACTATGGTCTCTGGATAGTTTATGCAGACATAGAACCAAAAATACTGGTTTCTCAGGTACGCAAAGCAAAAGGTGGGTCTCATGCACTGCTAATGTGAAACCAAATAATGTACCGTTGAAACAAGATTAGTATAGATGCGGTTTATTTTCCACATATTTCGAAGTTAACCAACTTCTACTGGAAAAAATACAAGAAGCTTAAGAAGTTGGTTGACTTAAAAATGCATAGAAATTAAACTTCACTGAGAGAAACCATATTTCATTGATTCAACGTTGGGTTAATTACCAGCGTAGGAAACCCATCTTTTTCTTTACCTACCTAAGATTACATCGGTTACTTTGTAGTGGGTTTCTGAATGGAATTTTTGGTTTAGCATCTTATTCTAAGGGTCCCGTCACACTTGGCGACGTTCCAGCGATCCTAACAACAATACGACCTGGTAAGGATCGCTGGAACGTCGCTACGTGGTCGCTGGTGAGATGTCAAACAGTCAGATCTACTCAACGTCGCAGCAACGATACGGCTGTCATGAGAGGCCTTCACACCTTTCGGGTGGGCTGTCCTCTTAAGTGTCTGCCGCGAAATTGATGCTTTGTCTAAGTGTGTGCACACCACCGATAAGAACCACGCTGACAACAAGTCAAAGTAGAGCTTAATGACAAAGACCTTTATTAAGGGAGGGGTAGCCAGTTTTATACGGCTCCTTAAAGGGATATTAAAGGGGTGTTACATTTGATTCTGAAGAGAACATTCAATCATATTTCGTGTGTTAGTTAGCAATTCAGTTTAGCCTTGGTTAGTACATTCGGTACGGGAACATCTTCAGCAGATGTAGCACTGCTGAAGAAGAAGAAGCACTGAAGAAGAAGAAGGAGAAGAGATAACTAGAGGAAAGTGCAAAGATTTATATAAACATGCTGTTGGAAGATTTCTGAATGACTTCAATAAACTTATATAAATTATTAACTATTTATTGCCATGACACGGCGACCCGTATAACGACCTTGGCGGTCGTTGGGACCCTATCACACAGCAGCTAGTCTGAATACTCAGACCTATGTGGCTGAGTTCTGAGTCACTAACGAGATCGTTGTGAAGGCGTCAGACAAACCGATGTATGCTGCCCAGCGGGAACCCGACGATCAAAAAATGCTCCAGGCCATTCCGATACGATTGGCGATGTCACGGCGGAGACCCGGTTGCTGCTACGTGTCAACCATAATGACATGCTGGCGAGGTCGCTGTTACATCACAAAACCTGTGATGCAACAGCAATCTTGCTAGCGATCTCACTATGTGTGACAGGGGCTTAAGTCATGTGGTAAGGATTAATAAATGCTTGATATTGACCGTTAGAATTGACACATCAAATAGGTAGTGCCAAAGAATAAGCTGTCTGCTAATAATTATTATTATTTTTTACATTGTTGCTTGTTCCCTATTTTCCAGCAAAATGGCATCCATCTGAGTGCCATTTTGCTAACTTTGTGCAGAGCGAATTGCAAAAAAGTAAGATTAAGAAGTATCAGAATTGTTTAAAATTTAAGATGAATTCAATTCTGCTCAAACACATTTGCTCAGTCTTGAGCAATCTTGGAAAGATTGAAACCCATTTTTATTCTCTAAAAAACATTTCAGAGTTACCTACAAAAAAATATCTAAAAATGCACTATTTTACCTTTAATGAAGGTGTTCACCTCAACTTCCATTTTCAACATGGTAAAGAAGCTTCATGATCAACCTTAAAATTGGCAAAGTCTTTTTGCTTCCTTCATACACTGTGTCCTCTTCATACTATCGCTTCCTCTGCGTACTGCACCTCTATGCTGTTAAGGATCTAGATCGGCCACAGTCTTATATTTGATGACCCCTTAGTTGATCTACCACAGTAGTGACAAGGTGATACAAACTAAATATATTTTTCTTCTTTTTAGATTCCTTGATTTGCCTCAGATGTCCATGGGACCAATGGCCGAATCCTGAAAAATCCAAGTGTCTCCATAAAGCTACAGAGTTTCTTTCTTATGAAGATCTATTAGGATCTAGTTTAGCTGCAATCACCACAATTTCCTCGATTATTCCAGCTCTTATCTTGGGTTTATTCTTTCATAAAAACAAAACACCACTTGTGAAGGCGAGCAACTACTCCCTAAGTTGTCTTCTACTGATATCCCTCAGTCTCTGTTTCTTCTGCTCTTTAGGGTTTATTGGTTACCCTGATCATGATAAATGTCTCCTACGTCAGGTGTCTTTCGGTTTGGTCTTCACTCTCTGTGTTGCGTGTATATTGGCCAAGACAATCATGGTGGTCTTTGCTTTTATGGCTACAAGACCGGGAAGTAGCCTGAGAAAATGGACGTCCCTGAGAGTCTCCTACTCAATTATCTATATGTGTTTCCTTCTACAGCTAATATTGTGTGTTACTTGGGTATCAATAGATCCTCCATTTCCACAACTTAACACAGAAGTCAAAGCAGATCTCATTATTATTGACTGTAATGATAGGTCCATCGCATTCTGGGCCATGCTCGGTTATCTCTTTCTTCTGGCCACCATCAGCTTCATAGTGGCTTTCTTGGCTAGAAAACTTCCAGATAGTTTTAATGAAGCTCAGTTTATTACCTTTAGTATGTTGGCATTTCTTAGTGTTTGGTTATCTTTTATTCCGGCCTCTCTCAGTGCTCAGGGCAAATATACAGTCGCCATGGAGGTGTTTGCCATCCTGGCATCCAGTTGGGCGTTGTTGATCTGTATGTTCTTTCCTAAATGTTTCATTTTACTGTTCAGACCAGAGATGAACTCCAAAGAATATCTGATGAGAACTAAAGATAAAGGTGCATTAAGCAGATTATAGACAGAAATAAATCTTGATGTTCCTAGAAGATCTTAGAAAAATCATTTCATCACCCCATATAATAAATATCCTGCAGTTTTATGAAGGGTTTCCATGCCAGGTCTCCAGAACTGAACATGGTGTTGAAATTACTAGAGCTTTGTATAGAAAGCTCATATATAAAATGTCCTTCGAATTAGGTATGTAGATTTAGGTATTTGCTTTACTTACTGTCTTTCCCTTATTTTGGACTTGTTTTAAGGACATTTCTCATCAATAAATCACCAATTATATTAATCTGATTATTATGTGTGAGTTTTTTTTCGTTTTGATTTTATTTTTCAATTTTCCATGTCTTTATCAACAGATCTAGCAAAGGATGAATTGACTCATAAAACACAGAAATGGGAAATCATGGCAAATTGAAATTGTACTTCAACGTTCAACTTGATATTAGGTAGAGATGAAAAACTCTGACCAAACAAAACTTTGCCAAACCGCAGAAAAATTTGGTTCAACGTGGAGTAATTCTCTCCTTTGTTTTCTCCAGAACGAAGAGCATGAAAACCATAAGATGTAGAAAACATAAAAATCCTTATAGTCACTCACCTTACTGCTCACCTTTCTGGCCCTTCTGATCCTCACCGGTTCAGTTCTCATGTGCAACGATTAAAATATCACAATTACCTTGCACTGAACTGTCCTGCACCTCATGCACCTCATGAGAGGTGGACGTCCCTGCCTATGGTGAGGAGACTTGAGGATCCAGCACTTGGCTGGGTGTTAAGATGTTTGAACATATAGACAGAGAATGATGCAGGGAGTCTGGAGAGGTGAGCAGTAAGGTGTGTATAAGCATGACAAAAAAAGGGGACACTCACCATCCTAAAAAACACCTGTTGTTAATTAATTAGGTAAAACATGGATACAGGATAATACAAGCAACATTATGGACGATGGTTGTTTCACACACAGCAGCGCTTCAACAGGACTAATCAGGATCAGTTTTAGACCCGTTGAAGCGCAGCTGTCATGTATTGACAGCCTTTTGCAGTTCTGTAGTGTTGCTGCTCAGCCTCTCAATTGAGTTTTTTTTTCCTTTGTCTGCTGCTGGATGTGTGATGGGCGGCTCTGCAGGTGAGGAGTTAGTCATAGATCAGGTGGAGGTGAGGGGTATCACTGAGTTTTCTGCTCTTCACCTCTCAGCCTTAAGTAGTTCTGCTTCCCTCCACCAGATGTCGCAGATTCAATTTATTTCTGATCTACGACGCTTGCTGTGAAGTCATGCTCTTCTGATTGTGTTGTGGCTGCTGAGTTTTCCTTGCCCATAGGTGGAGGTAGTGGGTTTTAGCATAGAGTTTTTCAGGACCTTACGAGAAGGGTGGTGACTCGGACCTCCTCACCTGCAGAGGTACCTCAGAGAGCATGGTGAGCCAGTGACTCCCAGTATAAGAGTCAGATTAGCTCCCCCTGAAACCCTTCACCCACCTTACCATCCAGTTTTTAGATTCCCTCAGCTTCTAAGCGTGACAACAGCTTTGCACAAAATATCTGTCATCCATATTGCTGTCAGCATTCTCCTGTGTACATGTTATTACCTGAATAATGTGAATTAGCAATAAAAGTTATTTACGGGACAGTGAATGCTATCTTTTTTGACCACCTCAATAGTTCTACTGTTGGATACTGCTTTCCTGCCTCCCACAATAGGAATATAACTAGTTTGATGGTGCTGGAATTTGTCTTCTTTTTTTTTTGGTTATAATGTGTGTATAACTATTATTACATTTTTTATCCTTTTGCCTATTATGGCACGTTCCCATGATCCGGGGACACTGCATCCTGAACGCAGTGTCTCCTCTCCTGCAGAGATGCGAGTGTTCTCTACAGTGCCTGTGCGATCAATTAGTGTTTTTGGTGCATCCAAAACACTGTAAACACTCCTCATGGGAACGTACCATAATGGTCCCTTTACACGCGGCCACAGGAAGGTACACACCGGCAGGCATCGGACACAATTGTGCCTGTTGCCTTGAAAAGACCTCGATGTGGCTGTGTGTAATTCAGGACTTTACTTCCTGTGTCTTCCCTGAAGGAAGGAAAGTCCTGAATTACACGCTGCAAAATCGTGGTCTTTTCAAGGCAACAGGCACAATTGTGTCCGATGCCTGCCGGTGTGTACCTTCCTGTGGCTGCGTGTAAATGTACCATAACAGTTCAAAAAAGTGGCAGCCAGATGGCCACAGATTTGTTGATTCCTCATGGAAGTGCATTACAAATAGTCAAGTGGCTGCTGAGGACATGCAGTATAAGGCTAGGGTCACATTTACGTTTTGACCCTAGCCTACCAGATTGCGCTTTTATCTTAGTACTTTTCCCAGTACCACATAGCGTTACCGCTATGCGGTGCTGGACAATGCTGCCCTTAGTTACCCGATATTTACCTTCCCAACCAGTCACACAGGAAGCTGCTGTGAGTTGCGCTTTACAGCGCAATCCGGTAGGCTGGGGTCAAAACGTAAATGTGACCCTAGCCTAAGACAAATAATCGGCTAATTATCTAGCATCAAAATAGCAGGATTACTACATTTTTCTAATATAAAAAGTGATATGAAAATTTTAAAAAATATATTTAAAAAACTACATTAATTTAAAAACCTTTTTTAAACAAGTTTTTTTTTGATGATACATTCCATTTCAAAGATATCTATCATTTTAATTTTATTTAATAGCTAGTTCCTTCTTAACATGATTCAGGTTGGTTGAGATCTGGATCCAAAGATTTAATTTATCACTTAAGGCCCTGTTACACATAGCGATGTTCCAGTGATCCCACCAACGATCCGAATAGGCCGAGATCTCCGGAACATCGTTATGTGAGATGCCAGACAGGCAGACTTACCAGCGATGCGCTGACACCCGAAGGTCATTGGGATCTCTCAGGTTGTCGGCCGCAGAATAGTGATCGCTGGTCGTTGCCCCTGTAACACACCACGATGCAGCATGCCCAGCGGGAGATCGCCGATTGAAAAATGGTCCAGGCCATTCATTAACCATCAGCGGGGGGCCGCTCGCTGGTGTGTTTCACACATGCTGGCGAGGTCGCTGCTACGTCACAAAACCTGTGACGTTGCAGCAATTTCGTTAGCGATATCGCTGTGTGTAACAAAGCCTTTAGAAAACATTTTGCAGCAATCTGATCCACAGGCAGTAAGGCTACGTTAACACGCGGCATAATAGCCGCGTATTCTTGCTCTTACGTGGCGCTTTTGAGCGCTCGCGTAAAAGCAGTGCTAAAGAAAGCTAAATACGCCTTCCAGCAAAACCTATGGCTTTTGCTGGAAGGTGTGCAGACACGGCGTGTTGCTGCATATTTTTGTGTGGGCGCTTTCTCTGCAAAAGCGCCTGCGCAAAAAGAATTGACATACCAATTCTTGATGTTTTTTTTCGGCGCACTTTCTGCATAGGGTACATGTTAACATAGCCTCAGGGAAAGCGCGATGAGAAATGCGCGATGTTGGCATGCAGTAGCTCTTGCCGATTACGAGGCAAAATGCACCGCGTTGTGAACAAGGCCTAATGCTGAGGTCTTGCAAGAATCTGCAAACAAAGAAATGCACAAAGTCAGTGCAATGTTCTTGACTAACGAAGAGCGAAACTTCAATGCTCGGGTGCTCGGTACTTTTAAGGAGCAGTCAGATGCTCAGGCAGGTCCAACTCATGTTTGAGTATAACGGAGTCAATGGGGAACGTGAGCTTTTTTTTCGAGTATCTTAGCCAAACTCTTTTTGAACCATCCATGAGAAGGATTCACCCAAACGTAGATGTTAAAGAGAGTTTGTCACCAGTTTTTTATTTTCTCAAAAGTGCTACAATATTTATCTGCTGTTTTCATGCCTTCTACAAATCATTACATTGTTTCCTAGCTCCCTCTGTATACCACAATGACAAATGTTGGGCATACTCACCCATTTCTTTCCTTCAACTATACCATTTGATTTCGTCCCATGCTGTGTTTAAATGGGAGTGGTGCGCCCGCAGCCTTTCCTCACAACATCATTTGCCTCTCCTTCCAAAGCCATCTTCTCCACCATGACAGAAGAACATCTCTCCTCCCTTCTGTCAAAATCTCAGCTCACCACCAGCACCCTTGATCCAATTCCATCCCATCTCATTCCCAGCCTCACCACAGTCCTCATCCCAGCCCTAACCCATCTGTTCAACTTATTTCTCACTACTGGTGTATTCCCCTCATCCTTCAAACACGCCTTGATCACACCCATCCTCACAAAGCCCTCCCTTGACCTATCCTCTGTTTCCAACTACCGCCCTGTGTCACTTCTCCCTTTCGCCTCCAAACTACTGTAACACCACGTCCACCTCGAGCAGTCCTTCCACCTCTCCTCCTCCTCCTCCCTCTTTTACCGCTTTCAATCTGGCTTCTGACCGAACCACTCCACTGAAACAGACCTAAACCAAGTGACTAATGACTTAATAACCACCAAGAGCAAACATCACTACTCCGTTATCCTTCTCCTTAACCTATCTTCCACCTTAGACACTGTAGAGCATTCCCTTCTGCTACAGATCCTTGCATCTCTTGGTATCACTGACCTGGCCCTCACTTGGATCTCTTCATACCTTTCAGACTGGACATTCAGCGTCTCCCTCTCCCACACCACCTACTCACCTTACTTCCTATCTGTCGGGGTCCTATAAGGCTCAGTTCTCTGACCCCTTCTTTTCTCCGTCTACACACTTTGTCTGGGACATCTCATCGACTCCCTCAGTCTTCAGTACCACCTCTATGCTGACAACACCCAGATCTGTCTCTCAGGACCTTACATCTCCTCCTTGTTATCCAAAATCCCACACTGTCTGTCCGCTATCTCATCCTTCTTTTCTACTTGCTTTCTGAAACTGAGCATGGACAAAGCTGAACTCATTGTCTTTCCTCCAACCAACTCTCCCCCCCTACCTTACCTATCCATCACAGTCAACAACTGCTCAATTTCTCCAGTTCCCCACGCTCGCTGTCTTGGGGTTATCCTCTATTCTACCCTCTCCTTTAAGCCAGACATCCAAACCCTCGCCACCTCCTGCCAGCTCTAATTCAAAAATATCTCCCAGATCCATTCTTTTCTTGACCCTGACACTGCAAAAACACTTGTTCATGCCCTCATCATCTCCCGCCTCAATTACTTTAACCTCCTGCTCACTGGCTTCCCCTACTGCTCTTTTGCGCCACTCCAATCTATCCTACACTCCACGGCCCATCTAATCCACCTGTCACCCCGCCATTCCCCTGTCTCTCCACTCTGCCAAGCCCTTCACTGGCTTCCCATTTCTCAGAGAACCCGGTTTAAAATCCTGACCATGACATTCAAAGCCATTCTCAGCCTGTCCCCCCTGTACCTCTATGACATGGTTTCCCGCTACCAAACCTCATGCAACCTGCATTCCTCCCAAAATCTCCTTCTCTACTATCCCCTTATCTCTTCTTACCACAGCCGCATTTAAGACCTCTCCCATGTCTCCGTCATACTCTGGAATGCTCTGCCCCAACACATCAGGCTTACACCTACTCTAGCAACCTTCAAAAGAAATTTAAAGACTCACCTCTTTCAGCAAGCCTACAACCTATTGTGAGCTGCGGTCAACCACACCACCACAGGACCGGCATTACCCTCTCCTATTGTATCCTCTCCCCCCCCTCGAAGATTGTGACCTGGCGTGGACAGGGTCTCCACTTTGTCTGTACATGTGTACCTCATTTTGTCTGTTCCTTGTTCATGTCTTTATGTATTCTTCCAAATGTAAAGCGCCATGGAATCAATGGCACTATAACAATAAATAATAATAATAATTCTAACGGAAATACTGCCTGATGGTGTTGAGCCCTGCCAGCATAGTAAGGAGGTGTGCTGGATTCCTTCTTCACAGTTTGAATGTGTTTCACATTACCAGACAGGATTTGGGCGTAGGTGAAGGAGGCAGAAGCAGTGGAGAAACTTCTACATACAGAGGTTTGTCACACAACCCGTGGGAATGGCAAGACTTGTACAGTAGCACCTTCTCATGCTATCACCATAGTCACGCAGTGCCCAGTCAGCGACATGTAACACCCCTGTCCATGCTTACTCATCCAGGTGTCTGTGGTGAAATGCACCCTGTCACACACATTTCTCAAGGTAGTGGTGATGTTGTGTGCAACATGCTGGTGTAGCGCAGGCATAGCTTTCTTCGAGAAGTAGTGGCAACTGGGCATCTGGTACTGGCGCACTGCGATGGCCATAAGGTCTCAAAAATTCCTCTGTATCCACCAACCAGAAAGGCAGCATTTCCATAGCTAACAGCTTGCAGAAATACTCAAACTATTGATTTTTTTGCCTCTACTCAGTTTTTGTTTAAACATTTTGCAGATAACATGATTTGGGCCATCCTTTGTGATCTGAAAAGAAGCCAGGCTAGGCAAGGCTTTGCGCCCATGCAACCTGTAGAGCCACCACAGCTTCTGCACAGAGGCAGAGTTGTAGCTGAGGACGCAGTTGTTGATGTGCTTCCAGGACTCCTTCTCTGTCAAGGAAGCTGCAACCTTACCTCGTCACTATCATCCTCCTCCACCTCCCCTGCTGAGCTCATCAACTGCCTGCCTGTGGGTTGACAGTCAGTGGGATCTCCAACCTTATCATCACCCTGTGTGTTCTCAAACCTCAGAGACAACCTCTTCCTGCCCTGAGTGCAAAGTCAAGTTGTCATTCTAATCATGTATCATGTATGAGTCTCATCATCATCTGCCTCATTGTCTCTACCAACAGGGGTTACAGTTTGGGAATGAGGGTCTACATCATGCTCGATCCTTCTTAATCTGGGCCTGGATTTGACTCACAAAGGTTTTGGGCATCACTGCAGATCATTTCCTCATCTTGACTCAGTGAAGCTTTGGAGCAGACTTCTGATTCCCAGGATATAGTATAAGTGAACAGCTCTGGAGACTCACTAATCTGTGTTAACCCATAGTCAGTATGGCGGCTGGAGACTTGTGAGTTGTGAGGAAGCAAGTGCGATTGGGGTGACACCTCTGAGCACTGGAGTGTTTGTGATGTTGAAATTGAGATGGAGGAGAGCCCACTTGATGTAGCGCTTGATATCCATTGCAGCATCTGCTCCTTTTAGGCCCCATCTACAAGTTTTAGCGATGCTCTGCTGCGTAAGAAAGGGTGATAGCAGATCGTCCACAAAAAGAAGTAGACATTTTAGTTTGGCTTGAAGACGGTACTAGTTTTCCTGTAATACTCCACGAAACTTATAGTTGTCACACCTGTGTGTGGCGGAGCATAACACTGAACGGAGCACTTCATGAGCATTGAGTTTATGTGGCCCGCTAGGCGTAAACAGGTCTCTGACCTACCTTTCTATTATTTACTGTAATGCTACACAACACTGATAGTGGTCCCACCTGTGTGTGGCGTGGCATAACATTAATGGGAACGCTTGCATGAGCCTTGAGTTTATCTGGCCTACTAGGCCTAAACAGGTCACTGATCTACGTGACTAGTTTTTCCTGTAATACTCCACAAAACGTATAGTTGCTAATCAATGTTTAACCTTGAAATGTTAGGCCAGGTCCTGCTCCAGACCCTGAGCCATGCACGCAGGCTGGACCATTCAACAATTTTTGCTCTGGGACAATTGATGCCATTTTTCTGTGGTGTGGCCCTTTGGGAAGAGTGAGGACTCTAATTGGGGACCCCTTGCTGTGTTTTACATGATTTGAGAAGAGTGTGACATGCCCATACCTGTGTCTCATCCTCCTTTTACTCCTCCACCTCTTTTTTCTTAATGTAGAAAACTACTGCCACTTTTCCCCTGACTATTTGTACTTTGGGTAGATTGTTGTCACTTTTCCTGGTGTTTGTTGTCTATTCTGAGCAGTTTGGCAGCTTTTGGAGACCTTTTGAAGGTGTTTGCTCTAGCCTGCCATTGATTTCAATGGGGTTTGCGGTGTTCGACGAACATTCGACGAACAAATCACAAATTCGACAAATCAAATTGAATTTAAACAATGAGGTGGTGGCTCATCACTAGCACGAAGTAAACTGTAAAAATGTTTTCTTGTTGTATATAAAATGTAAATACGTAACCTTGCAACCACCAAGCTTATGAACCTACAGAGACTTTACTGTATGAACTTTTTGAACTTTTGAACTTTTACATATTCTTGAACTTTTACCTTTAACTATGGACCATTAGCCATTGGACTGGTTGTGGTAAAAACTTTAAATATTTCCAGCCAAAGGTGGAAGGACTAATCACCAAGTGACTGATTTTTGAATTTTTTTTTATTTTTCTAGGTTTTTGTGTTTTTTATATTTTGAGACTCTGTTCAACATTTATTGTCATTTAACCTTGCATTGTTTATATTTCCTTTGAAAAAGTGTATCACAGTCCCAGAGTACTGCATTTCACTAAGGAGGAATGTGGCACCCTAGGGTCTAATTGCCAAAGTGTCATTATCGCCCCTGGGTGGCAGTGTCACACTTGAGAACAACAGAAGGTTATTCACACCAGGCAAGTAGCCACACACAACACCTTTCTGCTTCCAGGCCAGAAAGGGGAGACCTAAACCTGGCTTTAGGGTGAGCTCCCCTATAAATTCTGGTCTGGGGCGGAGCTAGTCGGTTAAGTTCCTATGAGGACCGAGGAAGACATCTTGGTGGAATGGTAGCTACACTAAGCTCGTCCAAGGATAGCCAACTCAGCGTGAGGGCCCAAGGCAAGGCCTGAGGAAGTGGAGAGAAACCTGTGGAGCGGAGCGGTATCGTGCTCACCCCGAAGGAAAGTGCCAAGAACAGACACCGAAGTGCGAGGCTGTGCAGGGCTCAATGTCCCGGCAGCCAATACTAGAAGGTCCCCCAGCCACACTGTGCCCGGAGTCAATGCAGCATAGAGAGCCCATGTGCAGCTGCCTGAACCGAGGGGCTAATAAAGGACTCTAGTTGCCTGCCATACAGGCACCTAGCAGGAAAGTGGAGGCCAGCAGCTTAGCTAAAGCAGCAGCAGGAGCCTATACACAAAGAGCAACAGGGAGTCCTCAGAACCTGTCGGATATGGAAAACCCCGAGTTGCTCTGTGGTGAAGGACTCAGTTTAACAGCAACCGGAATTACAGTTGTACCAGTAAAAGGACTGAGGAACCAACAAACCATGAGTCATCCTGCACCCTACACCTTTACCACATCCACTACCCGGGGATCTGCTCTGCCCATGGGGAGCCGATCCATCCCAGCTGCCATCCATAATCCCTGGAGTCCTGCAGCAGCAGCCACCTATAGCCACATACCACCGGTGGTGTCACGAATAACTCTCTTATCTATCACCCTTTTCTCTACCAAGCCAGAACCCCCTTTACAGCTGCCCCCAAGGCCACGGAACCGGGTCTCAACCCCTGTGACTACCCGAAACTGTATAATAGCCTGGTGCCGATGCGGGTCACTTTCTGTCATTGATTTCAGTGGGGTTTGGGGGAGCAGGGATCAACAAATGATTGTCAAACATTTTCATGAACATCCTGCTATTTAGCGAACTAAACTGAACCCAAGCCCTAAAGTGTTCGCTCATCTCTTTTACCCATCTTTCTGACAGGGGACTCTTTTAACAATACGTTTTTCTATAGCTATTGATGTTAGTGTCCTACTAACTGGTTGCAAGTTGTAGTTTTGGAATAATCCTCACACAATGCGGCTGTCACGGACTGGCAGTGTACAGGAAGTTGTATATTTTCCAAGGCTGTGTATAGGCAAGTGGTTCTTTTGTTTTCTGGAATGTCAGTGACCGCTGCATCCTAATAATTACCAGTGCTGAACACTTGAATTGATTTCCCCCCATTATAATATTTCTGTATTGCTGTCTGCTCTTTATTTACTGTCATAAGTATGGCACCTACACATTATATGCTGCTGCTGCGACCTGAATTTGAAAAACTGGCCTTTGTGGTGTAAGAGATTATCACCTATTCAAGTATGCAATGGCCGTGGTGTAACTTGAAGCTTATGGGCCCTGATGCGAATGTTTCAACGAGACCCTCAAATATTGCAAATCTTAGTGTTTTTTTATAGGCCAAAGGGTCTTTTGAGGCCTCTTAGGCTCAAGTGCCCGGGTCCAATTGCAACCCCTGCATCTCTTGTAGTTTCGCCCTGCAATAAGTTTGTTGGCTTATAAAAGCTCCTTAAGGCCCTGTTACACCTGCCGATGCCGCTGGAGATGTCGGCGGCGACTGGCGGGTGCGCGCACGTTTTTGGCGCCCCGCCAGCGTCGCTATCCCCTATTTACATGGGGCGACATCTCCAGCGGTGCCCTGGCGAGCTGACAGGCGGCATCGCCGCCGGGGTGTCTCAAAACCCCAGCGGCGATGCAGTACATTAAAAATGGTCAAAACCGGATCCGGATCCGCAGCCATAGGCTGCAATAGAAAAACCGGATTGCACTTAATGCAATCCGATTACCGCATCAGGTTTTGCAGCCTGCGGTAAAAATCATGCAGGCTGTATTTTTCGGAGCTGTTGAAAAATTGGATCTGCTTTTTTTATAACGGCCGCCTATAGCAACCGGATGATGAATGTACCTTGCGGTACCGGATCGGGTTTTTGGTGCCACAATGTTTTCTCATTGCAGATCTGGATCCATTACTGGATCCAGATCTGCAATGAGATGCCAAATGTGACGGCACACGGTAATACCGGATTCGGTAATGGATGCTGTTACCGAATTGTGCCCTCCAAATGTGACCCCAGCCTCAAACAGAGTTTGATATCTATAGTTGAATAGGACCCATACCTAACCTTTTGTGCACCTGATATATGTTGATGAATCTCTGAAAAACTACAATGGGAGTTGGATAAAATTCTATTCATTGTGTAATAACACGGCTTGCATTAAAAGTTTTCTGTAAAAACAAATCTAACAAATTAAAAACACATTTAACGTAGGATAAATCCCTTGGAAAAAAGTGATAAAGTGCTACTAAGGCCAATTGTTCCCGAGTATTGGCTGTGCTGGGTAGGGTACCTGCAGGTCCTATTAAACTATTAATCTCTTAACACTATTTTTAAGTAGGGGCTACACACAGAACCCCCCCCCGGGAACCTTCTAGCAGCAACAGGAACCTTTGTAAGTATCGTCAGTTTCAACCCTACTAAGATCTCATAGCTAGCTCCGATGTGAAATACTTTTAATACAGTTTGATATCTATGTGGCACACACCCTGGAACCTTATTCCAAGTTAAGATAGTCTTTGGGGAAGATCATAACACTGTACAGTATCTTTTTATGACTATAAACGGCCTTTTGGAACATGGAACTTTGACTGATTATGATGTGTAGTTACATCAGGCAGTGAATAATTTGATTAGACAGGTGTTTGCTTCACTTGTAGACTCAGACTTTGGCGGAGATAGTCCTTTGGGAAGTTCCTATAACTGGACTGTATCTTTTTTATGACTCTGAACTGTCTTTGCAACATAAAACTTTGATTATATTTTGCAGTTTTATAGGGCACTAAGGCTAGGATCAGATTAACATTTTTAGCCATGCTTCGGGGGGTTGCGCTAAAAACAAAGGATTTGCCATCAATAATGCGGTGCTAACGCCATGTTAGCACTGCAATAACGCTGCTAATGTTAACCTATGGGGTGGCGGGGTTTACCGTGGCTCCAACACTGGCATCTGAATGAAATCTTGCTTTTGTAAGCGTCTTTGATCGCGTTAGGAAATAACGTGAGATTTAATTCAGATGCCGGGGTTGGAGCCGCGGTAAGCCCCGTCTCCCCATAGGTTAACATTAGCAGGTTCTAACATGGCGTTAGCACCACGATATTGCTGCCAAAGTCTACGTTTTTAGCGCTAACCTTGCAAATTGTTAATCTGACCCTAGCCTAACTGATTTGTATAGTCATGTGTTTACTTTACTCATGGAAACCACATCTCAGCTGCGATAGTCTTTGGGGTTGCTCTTAAGACAAGACGGCATCTTTTTATGACTGTGAACTGTCTTTGTCACATGAAAGTTTGACTTGCTACGTTGTTCGGTGCATTGGATACTGACTGATTTGCTTTTCAATAATTTTTATTGATGGTTTAAATTTACGCTCAAATCACACTCTACAATCATAGTGCTACAAGTTACTAACTTTGCAAAGAACAGACAAAGTTGTAATACATACAAAGGACATCAATGAACATATTGAAGCAATAAGGTCGGTGAGTTAAGAAGGAAATAGTACGAAACACCATATAAATATAGGGGAGGGGAAGGGAAAAAAGGGGAGGAGTTGTTTTTATTGTGGGGGTGGAAAGGAGGGGAAAGGGATGGGTTACGGGATAACATGCCAAAAGGCAAGGACAACATTTGTCTAGATTATTTTAGGTAGGGTTCACAAAGAAGAGCTGGACATGACTGTTAAACCGTATTGTTATTTATGGGTTTTTAATTTTATTTTAGACTACCAATAGATAATTGTAAATGATTATGTCGGGAATAACATAGGCTTATTTGAGTCAAGTGGCAACAGAGAAAAGATCTGGCACATATGAGCACACCACAATTAAAATGATCAATTGTATTAGTAAATGACACAAAACAATTCAAAAATTAAAATCATATTGAAAACTTATTGCAAAGACTTTGGTTTTGAGTAAAGTGATAACGTGGAAGTGTCTGACACAGAAACCTCCTATGATATGAGGCGAAGGAGTTGTTGTATAAAGCACGCTGTTTTTTTAAGTCGTTATATAATGAAATCTTGTTTATAATTTCGGAGACCTTTGGTGAAATCGGTGTCTTCAAGGGTGCTGCCATTGTGATTTTGGTTGCTAAGAAGATATGTACAGGTACATTTGAATGAATTGCAATATCATCAAAAAGATAATTTTTTTCAGTAATTGAATTCATAAAGTGAAACACATCTATTATATAGAGCCATTACACACAGAGGGATCTATATAAAGTGTTTATTTCTGTTAATGTTGATGATTATGGCTTACAGCCAATGAAAACCCAAGGTCATTATCTCAGAAAATGAAAGTAGGGAGGATGAATATTTTAATAAATTAACTTTTTGATGATATTCTAATTGATAGGATAGCTTTAAATATTGGGTGCATTTGTTCTAAATCCAGCTAGAGAATGGCCATTAATGGGGTGATTTTCATCTTAGACTACGCAGTTTGATTAATTAATTTCTGAACATCTGACTAAAGTTTCTTTAACCTCTAGACGACAGCCGTACGTCTACAGACGTCGGAAAAAAAGGGTACTAAAGCCTAGCTGACGTCTGTAGACGTATAGCCGGAAAAAGCCCTATAGCGCCGCCCCTGTATCTAAAATCTCTAGGGTATCAGCATACCGATTGTAGCTGAGACCCTAGAGATTAGTAATTAGCTGGTGGTTTACCGGCACCTGTAATGTGATGACCGGTAAGCACCGTTTACCGATCATCACATTACAAACAGTGACAGTGCCAGTAAAAAGTACTTTCACTTTGATCCGACATGAAAACACATGTCGGATCAAATTGAAAGTTTTAACCCCTACCTTCCCCAAGACCCCCAGTACTGGGGATCATCCCCCCCACCCCCTAACCATCTAAAAATGGCGGCGGCCGGCGGCGAAACACGCCGCCTCCGCTTCATCTCTATGCAATCTGACAGGTCAGATCGCATAGAGATGTCGCCATTCTTGGGGGGCCATTGGTCCCCTCAGTGGCCCCCCAATGTCATCCCCCTCACCCCTGATCTCCCCCTCCTCCGCTCCCCTGCACCCCCTGCTGCGCTCCCCCTCCTCCCTGCTGCGCTCCCCCTGCGCTCATCAACCCGCCCCCCCCTCTTCCCCAGGTCTTCCCCATGTCATCCCCATGCCCCCCCCCGATCTGCAGCCCCCCCGCTCTGCTGCGCTCCTCCCGGGCCCCCTTCCCTGCTCTCTCATACTTACCCGTCCTGCAGGTCATCATCCCTGTGTGGTCACAAGGGGTTACTGGATCTGCAGTTAACCCCTTGTGACCACACAGGGATGATGACCTGCAGTTAACCCCTTGTGTGGTCACAAGGGGTTAACTTCAGGTCATCATCCCTGTGTGGTCACAAGGGGTTACTGGATCTGCAGTTAACCCCTTGTGAACACACAGGGATGACAACCTGCAGTTAACCCTTGTGACCACACAAGGGGTTAACTGCAGGTCATCATCCCTGTGTGGTCACAAGGGGTTACTGGATCTGCAGTTAACCCCTTGTGACCACACAGGGATGACGACCTGCAGTTAACCCCTTGTGACCACACAAGGGGTTAACTGCAGGTCATCATCCCTGTGTGGTCACAAGGGGTTACCGGATCTGCAGTTAACCCCTTGTGACCACACAGGTATGATGACCTGCAGTTAACCCCTTGTGACCACACAAGGGGTTAACTGCAGGTCATCATCCCTGTGTGGTCACAAGGGGTTACCAGATCTGCAGTTAACCCCTTGTGACCACACAGGGATGATGGCCTGCAGTTAACCCCTTGTGACTACACAGGGGGTTAACTTCAGATCACCATCTGAATGAGAATTGTCGCGGGACCTCCCACTGGACTACGTCGGACCTTCCCAATGGACTACGTCGGACCATCCCACTGGACTACGTCGGGTCACCGTAATAAAGATGGGATCTAAATATGTGTTTGTTTTTTTTTCAAATAAAAATATTTTTCTCTGTGTTGTGTTTTCTTTACAATCTACTACAGATTCCTAATGGTCTGGTCTAATATTAGCCAGACGTTATGAATCTCGGGCTTAGTGCCAGCTGCCAAAAAGCTGGCATTAACCCCTTATTACCCAGTCTGCCACCGCTACACGGCAGCTGGAAGAGCTGGATACAGCGCCAGAAAATGGCGCTTCTATCAATGCACCATTTTCTGGGGCGGCTGCGGGCTGCAATTCGCAGCGGAGGGGGGCCCAGAAAGCTTGGGCCTCCCTACGCTGAGGATTCCAGCCCCCAGCTGCCTAATTGTACCTGGCTGGCCCAAAAATATGGCGAAGCCCACGCCATTTTTTTTTTATTATTTCATGAAATAATTTTAAAAAAAAAGGGGCTTCCCTATATTTTTGGTTTCCAGCCAGGTAAAACTAGGAAGAAGGGGTTGGTGGCAGCCCGTAGCTGCCTGCTGTACATGGCTGGACCAAAGATATGGCGAAGCCCCACGTAATTTTTTTCTTACATTTAATAAAGAAATCCTAAAAAAAAATGCAGGGGAGGAGACAACCAGGACACGGTGTCTCCGTATCTTGTGCACATGCTCTAAAAGTGAGAAATTGTGTGAAAAAAAGAAAATGTTCAATATGACATTATCAAATTTTGTGAAGTAGCTGTAGGTTCCAAATGCTCACTATACCCCTAGATATAATCCTTGAGGCGTCTAGTTTCCAAAATGGGGTGACTTGTGCGGGAGCTCCAATGTTTAGGCACACAGGGGCTCTCCATATGCGACATGGTGTCCGCTAACTATTGGAGCTAATTTTCCATTCAAATTGTTAGCAAACATCATGTCGCATATGGAGAGCCCCTGTGTGCCTAAACATTGGAGCTCCCCCACAAGTGACCCCATTTTGGAAACTAGACCCCCCCAAGGAACATATCTAGAGGCATAGTGACCACTTTCAACCCCAAGTGCTTCACAAATTAGTCTGTTAAAAGGAAAAAAAAGAAGATTTTTGTGAAAAAAAGTACTTTCTCATTTTTACAGATCAGTTTGTGAAGCACCTGGGGGTTCAAAGTGCTCACTATGCATCTACATACGTTCTTTGGGGTGTCTAGTTTCCAAAATGGGGTCACTTGTGGGGGAGCTCCAATATTTAGGCACAAAGGGGCTCTCCATACGTGACATGGTGATCACTAACAATTGGAATTGTAAGTGGATACCATGTCATGTATGGCGAGCCCCTGTGTGCCTAAACATTGGAGCTCCCCCACAATTGACCCCATTTTGGAAACTAGACACCCCACGGAACTTATTTAGATGCATAGTGAGCACTTTGAAATCCCAGGTGTTTCACAAATTGAGCCGTAAAAATGAAAAAGTACTTTTTTTTTCACAAAAATCTTTTTTTCCTTTTTACGGACTAATTTGTGAAGCACCTGGGGGTTGAAAGTGCTCACTATGCATCGAGATATGTTCCTTAGGGGATCTAGTTTCCAAAATGGGGTCACTTGTGCAGGAACTCCAATCTTTAGGCATACAGGGGCTCTCCATATGCGACATGGTGTCTACTAACAATTTGAATGGAGAATTAGCTCCAATAGTTAGCGGACACCATGTCGCGTATGGAGAGCCCCTGTGTGCGTGAACATTGGAGCTCCCCCACAAGTGACCCCATTTTGAAAACTAGACACCCCAAGGAATTTATTTAGATGCATAGTGAGCACTTTGAACCCCCAGGTACTTCACAAATTGATCCATAAAAATGAAAAAGTACTTTCTTTTCCACAAAAATGTTCTTTTTCATTTTTACAGATTCATTTGTGAAGCACCTGGGAGTTCAAAGTGCTCACCACCTATCTCGATAAGTTCCTTGGGGGGTCTAGTTTTCAAAATGGGGTAACTTGTGGGGGAGCT
Organism: Allobates femoralis; assembly: GCA_033576535.1. NCBI lineage: Eukaryota > Metazoa > Chordata > Amphibia > Anura > Aromobatidae > Allobates > Allobates femoralis. The sequence continues at coordinate 26,008,352 of JARQOC010000004.1, read as the reverse complement.
CCAATGTTTAGGCACACAGGGGCTCTGCATACGCAACATGGTGTCCGCTAGCAATTGGAGCTAATTTTCCATTCAAATTGTTAGCGGACACCATGTCACATACGGGGAGCCCCTGTGTGCCTAAACATTAAAGCTCCCCCACAAGTGACACCATTTTGAAAACTAGACCCCCCAAGGAACTTATCTAGATGCATAGAGAGCACTTTGAACCCCCAGGTGCTTCATAAATTGATTCGTAAAAATGAAAAAGTACTTTCTTTTCCACAAAAAGTTTATTTTTTTATTTTTACGAATTCATTTGTGAAGCACCTGGGGGTTCAAAGTGCTCACCACCAATCTAGATAAGTTCCTTGGGGGGTCTAGTTTCCAAAATAGGGTCACTTGTGGGGGAGCTCCAATGTTTAGGCACACAGGGGCTCTCCTTACGTGACATGGTGTCCGCTAACAATTGGAGCTAATTTTCCATTCAAATTGTTAGCGGACACCATGTCGCGTATGGAGAGCCCCTGTGTGCCTAAACATTGGAGCTCCCCCACAAGTGACCACATTTTGGAAACTAGACCCCCCAAGGAACTTATCTAGATGCGTAGTGAGCACTTTGAACCCTCTGGTGCTTTAAAAATGAAAAAGTACTTTTTTTTCACAAAAATTTTCTTTTGTCCTCAATTTTTTCATTTTCACATGGGCAACAGGATAAAACGCATCCTAAAATTTGTTGGCCAATTTCTCCTGAGTACACCGATACCTCATATGTAGTCATAAACCACTGTTTGGGTGCACCGCAGGGCTCGAAAGAGAAGGAGCGCCATTTCACTTTTTGAATAGTAAATTAGCTCCAAAAGTCAAATTGCGCTCCTTCTCTTCTGAGCCCTGCCGTGCGCCCAAACAGTGGTTTATGACTACATATGAGGTATCGGTGTACTCAGGAGAAATTGCCCAACAAATTTTATGATGCATTTTATCCTGTTGCCCATGTGAAAATGAAAAAATTGAGGCTAAAAAACATTTTGTTGGAGAAATTAAAATGTCCTTTTTTTGTTTCCACTTTGCTTTAGTTGCTGTGAAGCACCTGAAGGGTTAATCATTTTCTTGAATGTAGTTTTGAGTAGCTTGAGGGGTGCAGTTTTCAGAATGGTGTCATTTTTGGGTGTTTTCTGTCATGCACACCCCTCAAACGGACTTCAAATGTGATGTGGTCACAAAAAAAAAAGGTTATGCTGGAATTTTGCTGGAAAAATGAAAAATTGCTGATGAACTTTGACCCCTTATAACTTCCTAACCCAAATTGTTTTTTTTTACAAAATTGTGCTGATGTGAAGTAGACATGTGGGAAATGTTATTTATTAACTATTTTGTGTCACATAACGCTTCGGTTCAACAGAATAAAAATGACAAATAAACACAAAAATTATCGACCTAAATTTACCACTAACATGAAGCCCAATATGTCATGAAAAAACAATCTCAGAATCGCTAGGATCTGTTGAAGTGTTCTAGAGATATAACCTCATAAAGGGAGAGTGGTCAGAATTAAAAAAAACGGTCTGGTCATTAAGGTGGAAATTGGCTCCGTCACTAAGGGTTAATCCTGGGCAGCTCCAAAAAAATGTGCAGATGACTACCTGTATTATGGCAATTTCTCCAAAATAATGGTGAGTTTTCGTTGTCCTTTTGATTTAGTCTTCCACTGACTGATTTGTATAGGAAGCTGTTTGCTTCACTCATGGACCCAGACTCAACTCTGCCTCCTGTTTGGGATTGGGCATGGGTTAAAAGACAACTGGATCTTGGCAATTTAGAAGGGTATTACTACTAGGTACATAGGCTACTTAATCCAAAAGGCAAGACCCTTTGAATACAAGCCTAACACTACAAGAAAGTTTACTCCTTCTCGGCTCAGAGGTCTCCATGGACCAGAATTTGCCACAAGGAAAATGTTACGTCATTCTGGATCTAATTTATGTAAATCTAGTAAGATCTCAATAAAATCTCACGTCTCTAAGAACATAGGATCATGATTCCAAGTTGAAGACTTGAGTGCATATCAAGGAACAGCACTATAAGCCCCTAACCCAGCTGGCTGCCTTCTGGACTAAAGGACTAGGACTGCTTATTCTGGAAGCTCTTAATCAGGTGAAGATGAACGCTTCCCAGATTGTACATTATTCCTCCACTGCTCTGCAACACCATATGCATAAACAACACTTTACACTACATGTCAGATTAAAGGCCACGTCACCCGTGGCAACATCGACGCCGATTACATAGGCGACGTAGGGGCGTGGCTTATCGGCGGAAACATTGCCCCTGCGTCGCCTAATGTAAAGGGACGAGGATGACGCCATTTACTCGTCGCCTGGTTTCAGAGCAGTGCCGATCTGGGGCAATGTGCACACATCGATCCATGTAAACAGCCGCCGACGACCTGACAGGCGATGGGAGCCATAGGCTCCCATTGTCCTGCATCGCCGCTGGGGTTTTGAGACCCCCCCGGCAGCAATGCCACCTGTCAGACCGCCGGCACGGCGCTGGAGGTGTCGCCCCATGTAAATGGGGGTGGCGAAGCTGGCGGGGCGCCAAAAAAGTTGTGCGCTCCCGCCAGTCGCTGCCGACATCTCCAGCCCTGTTGCCAGGTGTGACGGTACATTAAGGGCCTTTTCACATCTGTATTTTGGTGGCGTTTGCCTACGTTTGTATGCAATTTACTGCTACAAACATTTCCAAACGCATGTGTTGACGCACTCATGGGCTTCAATGCAAAAAGTATTGCAAATGCATGTCATTTTGCAAAAACTCAAAACGAATGTGTTTTTGCAAATGTAGCCAAAAACATGGGCTGCTGCGTCCAGGGCTGTGTTTGGAAAAATGCATGCGTTTATATTATTTGCAAAATGACATGCGTTTTTGCATGCGTTTGCAATGCATTTTGCATTACAGCCTATGGGTGCATTAATGCATGCGTTTGGATGTGTTTTTAGTGGTAAAAATGCATAAAAACGCAAACACAGGCAGACGCAGCCCATCCTTAGATGTGAACTGAGCCTAAAAGATTTAAACACACAGTGCCTTGAAAAATGCAAGAAGATTGATAGTTCACCAGACAAATGCACAAAGACAGTCCATATGATTCAGTCAGGCGGGACAGGAACTTCATGTAGACACACTGAATATAAGGAAGACGTTGTCCGCATCATCGCCAATAATCAAATTCAAAGTGTTAAAATTCCTTGTTTACTCAATACATTCTTTAACATGATAAGGAGTCTTAGGACATATTGGAGCTAACAAACCTGCAGGTCACCTATACGGGTTTCGACCAAATTAATGGTCTTAGTCATAGTAAGACCAATAATTTTGACGAAACACATATGGGTGACCTGCGGGTTCGTTAGCTCCAATGTGTCTTATGACTCCTTATCAATGTTAAAGAATGTTTCGAATAAACATGAAATTTTAATACTTCGATTTTGGTTATTGGCAATCGGTTATTGGTGATAATGCTGGACACCTTCTTTCTTATATTAGGCCGGCTTCACACTTGCGGTCACCTCCACAGTGTCTTGCGTCCGCAAGCCGAGCACAAGCACCGCCCATCCCTATGGTTATCATGGGGACTCACGGTGATGCGCTCGGCTGCGGATTGCCATGTCGCATTCATGGTGCAGACGAGAATGTATGTTTTGTACGCAAGCATCTGCATTCGTACATATCACACACGGAAGTGAATGGGTGTGCACGGCAATCCGCAGCTGTATTGTGCTGTATTGATTTCCATAGCACTTGTCAAAGGATTCTTATTAATTTGGAGTAAAAATGGCATAGAAGGAATGTATTTCGCTTGCAAGCCCAAAATGGAACTTTTAGCATCTAAATTCAAAATAGTCTTTGTGGCAGATAACTAACACTGCACACCACCCTCAAAACACTATCCCCACTGTCACACATGGTGGAGTTAGCAGCATCCTGCTAAATACACAGCAATCCAGGACTAGAGATGAGCGATATATATATATATATCACAGATCCAACCATGTGGCAATCCTTTAGTCATCGGTAATTAGAATCTCAATGATACAAACATCAATTTACAGAAAGAAAGCACTCATGTGTTGGATGCACCCATGAATCCCAAGTCCTTGTTGTATTGGTGCCACCATAAAAACGCCCCCCCCCCCCGCCAACCTCAGACAACAGAAAGGGGAATCATTTTGTCCTCATCTCCTGACAGTGCTGTGTCCATCACCTCTTCATTCTTGTCCTCTTCCATCTGCTCCTCACCTCCTGCACCTTTAGTACCACTTTGGCACCATGAACCCCACTCTGTTGCTCTAATCCACTCTGCCTTGCCACCTAGCTGTGTGATATTGATATTCTTTCTGTATTCTCCTCTTTTCCCCCTTCCTCTTTCTGTGGTATCACTACCACTTCCTACAGACTTTTCAAAGTGTCCTCCAGCAAGTAGATTACCAGAATATTGGTACTGATACAGCATCATCAAAATTAACCATCTTAGTAGTCATTGGAAAACTTCAGAAGGGTGCAGAGGTCCTTGATCTGTATCCACTGTGCAAGTGTCATTTGCACCACATTTGACTTGGTTTGAGTCACTGTATGCATCATTACATACTGCACTGGGGCTTGTCGCTGCTGACACAATTGATGCAACATGTGCAAGGTGGAATTCCACTATGGTAGCACATCACATATCAAATGGTTAACCATTTGTCGGAAAGAGCTCTGTAAAAAAGCTAGTCAATTAGCCATGAAGTTAGAATGGTAGAAGTGAGCACACAGCGACCGTGCCTTGTGCAGCAGGGCATCCAGATCGGGATAGTGAAATAAGAAATGCTGGACAACCAAGTTGAGAGTGTGATCCATGCAAGGCATGTGTGTAAGTCTGCCCTGGCATAGGGCTAGCACAAAGTTCTCACCGTTATCACACATGGCCTTCCCTGGCTCCAAGTTTAGTGGAGACAGCAATTGATGAAACTCGACCTGCATAGCTGTCCACAACTCTTCAGCTCTATGACCCACATCTCTAAGGCATTTTAATTTCAACACTACCTGATGACGTTGAGCCCTAGAAGGGCAGTTTGGAGCTGGGGTGGATTTTGTCTTAACTGTTGCAACATTAAGGGATAGGTCGAGGGCACAGCTGGAGGCCCTAGAGGAGGCACACGATGCAGAAGCAGTAGATGAAGAGGTTCAAGCAAAAGCTTGTGCCAAAAGTATTGGGGCTTTTAAGGCTTAGGGAGTAGCACCTTCCCTTCCGGGCACCGCTACCAGAGTCACCTAGTGGCCAGTGAGGGAGATGTAATGCCCCTGGCCAGGTTTGCTCGTCCCAGTGTCAGGGATGATATGAACCCTGTCACATACACAGTTTCTCAAGGAATGGATTATGTTGTCTGTGACATGCTGGTGAAATGTGGTCACAGCTTTCTTTGAGAAGTAATGGTGACTGGGCAACTGATACTGGGGGGCTGCTACGGCCATCAGCTTTTGGAAACCATCTGTATCCACCAGGCTGAAAGGCAACATTTTTGGTGCCAACAAATTGGAGATAGTGAAGTTCAATCTCTTTGCTTTGGGATGTGTAATAGGAAATAATGTTTTCCATGACCACAACTGCGGGACCGATGGATGGCAGCTATGCTAAGAGAGAGTATAGCAGACAAACTGCTGCGCTGTGAGGCAGGAAGAGATGTTTTGATTGTTTGACAAACAAGTGCTGTGCTCGATGTCTTAGATTGGTCAAAACCAACACTTTTTTCCACTTCCATAACAGCTGAGTGGCTGTCACTCACCCCAACTGCATCGGGTAAAAAAGTGGAGGTTTTGCGGCCTGACACCTGTCAAACAACACGTAACAGAGAAGGAAGAAGCAGCAGTTGCAGTTAATGGGGTATAAAGGGCTTAGTGAGGCAGGGTTTTAGTGAAGTGATTTTCAAGAGTAAAGTACGATGCAGAGCCATGTGGCAGTTAATGCATATACTAGCAAATTGTTGTTTTTGCCTCTACTGATTTTTTTTTACAAATTTTGCAAATAATGTGAGTTGGGTAATCTTTTGTGGTGTCTGAAAAGGCCCAGCTAGGCAACCCATCCACTTCTGACCACTACAGACCTGCTGATGCCCAGAGCCAGATTTGTGGCTGAGGATGTAGTGCTTGTCATGCTTGCAGCCCTCAGTCTCTGTGCTGTTACATTCAGCCTAACCTCCTTGTCTTCCTCTTCTTCCACCTCCTCTGCTAAGCTATGCAGCCTGTGACTCTGGGTTGATTCCAGGTGGAGTATCAAATCTCATCATCAACCTCTCTTTTGTCCCACTCATCATCATTAGGGTCACTGTCCTCCTCTTCCTGCCTTGAGCGCACAGTATAGTGCGAGTGCTCCTCAGGCATGTGAGTGATGTCTGGTGATGAGGGTCTAGATTCTGCTGGTATCCTACTTTGTCCATTCCCGGATCCAATCCTAAAGGATTTTGGGCATCCATGTAGATGGCTTCCTCCTCTAGAGAATACGAATATTTGGAGCAGACCTCTGATGCTCATGGACTAGAATATGAAAATATCTCTGCAGAATCACCCATCTGTGCTCCCCCACAATCAGTTGTGTGGTTGGTGAGTTCTGACATGGGGTGACACATGGGTAATTGTGGTGCCACCACTGAGGACTTTACTGTTTATGATGTTGAGGTGCAGGGACAAGTGGACAGGCCACTTGATGCAGTGCTTGCTATGAACAGTAGCAAAAGGCTGCTAGCATAAAAGAGACTGTAGTTGGTTCTCCAATAATGGAAATTGTCACTTTGCTTGGGAAAAGGCAAGCCAATGTTTAGTCAATACTGCTTTAGTTAACATGAGCAGTAGCATCTACCACACGTACACCTTGAACACCAAGCCCCGTTTCAACAACACTTTTCCCCATCCTCATTCCAAAACAACCTCAGGATTTCCCACTTGTATTTTATGCATACAGAATTGGAAAGCATTTGTTTGAGGCCAAACACAGACATTTTATTACAAACTGAAGGATTTGACAATTACTGGATAGAGGCTAAACACAGCCTTTTAAGGGAAACTGAAGGCTTTGACAATCACTGGTTTGAGGCAAAAATGCATTTAAAGGGAAATAGAAGGATTTGGCATTCATTGTTTTGAGACAAAAAAAATGCCATTTTAGTACATACTGAAGGATTTGATGATCACACAGCCTTTTTAGGGAAAACGTATAGATTTGTCAATCATTGGTTAGAGGCAGTTAAGGAAACTGATTTTTTAATCACTGCTTTGGACAAAAAATATTTTTAAGTACAAACTGAAGGAGGCTGGGGTCACAGTTGGCATGCGTTTTTTAGTGCCTTTTAAAAACTCATGCGTTTTAACATGCGTTTTGTCATGTCATCATGAGTTTTTTAAGGTGTGTGATGGCTCCCTGCGTTTTTGGCTGCGTTTTTAAATCTGCACCAAAAAATAGTGCATGTACTATTTTTTGGTGCGTTTTGAAAAACGCATGCGTTTTTGTAGAAAACGCATGCGTTTTTATAACATGGGCCTCTATGGAAAACGCATGCAAAAACGCATGGTACATTAGTACCTTTTAGTGCCATTCAAAAACGCATGCGTTTTCCATAGGAGCCCATGTTAAAAAAACGCATGCGTTTTTGGAAATGCACCAAAAACGCATGGTACTGTCACACATGCTTTTTTGCTATTAGGGCATGCGTTTTTTAACATGGGGGCCTATGGGTGCGTTTTTTACATGCGTTTTTGAAAACGCAGGTCTCCAAAAACGCTTGTAAAAAATGCAACTGTGACCCCAGACGGATTTAGCAAAAACTGATTTGAGGCAAGAAATGCCTTTTTAGGGGACAATAAATGATTTGGCCATCACTGGTGTGAGGCAAAAATGCTTTTCTAGTACAATCTGAAGGATTTCACAGAAATCGGATTGAGGTAAAAAAAAATGCATTTTTAGGGGAAAAAGAATGGTTTGGTAATCACTGCTTTGAGGCAAAAAATGCATTTTTAGGGAAAACTAAAGAATTTGGCAATCACTGGTTTGAGTAAAAAAATGATTTTTTAGGGTAAACACTGAGATTTGGCAATCATTGGCTGCATGCAAAAAACACAGATTTGGCAAAGCGCACAGACTTAATCAAGTAGCTAGCTATCTTTTAGTGTAGTACAGATCGAGTAGCACAGATGTGGCAATAGGAAAAAAATTCCTTTTAAGGGGAAACTGAAGGATTTGTCTATTGTGATTTAGGCTGTGGTCACAGTACCATTTTTCACATGCGTTTCTGGAGACCTGCGTTTTCAAAAACGCATGTAAAAAACGCACCCATAGGCCCCCATGTTAAAAAACGCATGCCCTAATAGCCAAAAAGCATGTGTGACTGTCCCATGCGTTTTTGGAGCATATCCAAAAACGCATGCGTTTTTTAATAAGGGGCCTTATGGAAAACGCATGCAAAAACGCATGTACAATTAGTGCCATTCAAAAACGCATGCGTTTCCCATAGGAGCCCATGTTAAAAAAACGCATGCGTTTCCGGAAACGCATGCGTTTTTTTTAACATGGGCTCCTATGGGAAACGCATGCGTTTTTGAATGGCACTAAAAGGTACTAATTGTACATGCGTTTTTGCATGCGTTTCCCATAGGAACCCATGTTATAAAAACGCATGCGTTTTCTACAAAAACGCATGCGTTTTTCAAAACGCTCAAAAAAATACTACAAGCACTATTTTTATGTGCAGATTCAAAAACGCAGCCAAAAACGCAGGGAGCCATCAGAGACCTTAAAAAACTCATGCTGACATGAAAAACGCATGTAAAAAAGCATGCGTTTTTAAAAGGCACCAAAAAAACTGTGACCACAGCCTTAGAAGCCAATAGCCTTTTTGTAGGAAATGGAAAGATTTTGCAATCTACAAAAATGCTTTTTTACTGCAAGTTGAATGACTTCAAACTCATTGGTTTTAGACCAAACACAGCTTTTTTATGGTAAGCTGAATGATTTTTTAATCAGTGGTTAAAGGCCAAGCACAGGCTTTTTATGGGAAGGATTTGGCAATTACTGCTTTACGTTAAAAAGAATGCATTTCTAGTACAAACTGAAGGATTTTGCAATAACTAGTTAGAGGGTAAACACAGCCTTTTTAGGCGAAATTGTCAATCACTTACTAGAGGCCAAACACAGGCTTTTTAAGGAAAACTGAAGTATTCTGAAATCACTGCATTGAGGCAAAAAATGTATATTTAGTACAAACTGATGGAGGATGCAATAACTGGTTTAAGGCAAAAAATACCTTTGTGGGGGAAATAGAAAGGTTTTTCAATCACTGGTTTGAGGCAAGAAAAAACGCCTTTCTAGTACAAACTGAAGGATTTACTGATTAGAAGCCAAACAAAACCTATTTAGGGGAAACTGAAGTATTTGAAAATTAACGGTTTGAGGCAAAATCACTGGTTGAGGCCAAAAAATGCCTTTCTAGTACAAACTGAAGGATTTACCACTTTACTGTTTAGAAGCAAAACACTGCCTTTCTAGGGGAAACCATAGGATTTGTCAAACACTGGTTTTAGGCAAAAAATGCTTTTTTTTAGTACAAAGTGAAAAACTTGGCAAATGCTGGTTAGAGGCCAAACACAGCCTTTTTAGGGGAAACTGAAGGATTTTCCAATCTCTACATTGAGGTAAAAAATTACTTTTTAGTACAAACTAAAAAGTAATGAAAATCAGTAGTCTGAGGAAAAAAAATGACTTGTTAGTACAAACTGAAGGATTTGGCAATCACTGGTTTGAGGCAAAATATGCCTTCTGGGTACAATTTGAAGTATTTGGCAATATCTGGTTGATGCAAAAAATGCAATATATAGGGGAATTAAAAGGATTTGCCAATCCTTGGTTTGAGTAAAAAAATGCCTTTTTAGGCAAAACACTAAGATTTGGCAATCACACGCTGCATGCAAAAAAACATGACTTTGGCAAAACACACAGACTTAATAATAACACTTGTTATCAGCAAAAAATGCCTATGTCCAGATGGACACTATCTCCCTCCTATTCTATCTAAAAAGGGATTAAGTAGCTAGCTATCTTTTAGTGTAGCACAAATTAAACAGTACGGCGCAGCATGTATGTGGCAATAAATGGTTTGGCGAAAAAAATGCCTTTTAAGGGGAAACTGAAGGATTTGTCAATTGTGATTTAGATGCCGACCGCTTATTTATAGGAAATTGAAAGATTTTACCATCACTGTTTTGAGGCAAAAATGGTTGTTTAGTGCAAAGAGAAGGATTTAGCAATCACTGGTAAGAGGCCAAAAACAGCCATTTTAGGGGAAATTGAAGTATTTGGCAATCACTGGTTACAGGCAAGAAAATGCCTTTTTAGTGCATGCAGAATGTTTTGACATCCACTGGTTAGAGGCCAAACACAGCTTTTTTGGGGGAAACTGAAGTATTTGTCAGTTGTAAATAAGAGGCCTAACAGGCTTTTTATGGGAAAATGAAGGATTTTGCAATTACTGGTTTGAGGCAAAAAAACGCATTTCTAGTATAAACTGAATATTTTTTTATTCACTGGTTTGAGGTAAAAAATGCTTTTTTAGGGGAAACTGAAGGATTTGGCAATCACTGGTTTGAGGACAAAAACAGTATTTTTAGGGAAACCAAGCTATTTGGCAATCACTGGTTTGAGGCAAAAATGCCTTTTTAGTGCAAGCTGTAGGATTTAACAATCAATGGTTGGAGGCCAAACAGCCTTTTTTGGAAAAAATGAAAAGATTTGGAGAAAAATGCTTTGAGGCAAAAAATTCATTTTAATTCAAACTGAAGGATTTAGCAATAAGTGTTTGGGCAAAAAAAAAAGCCTTTTCAGGGGAAATAGAAGGATTTTGCAATCACTACTTTTTGAAAAAAACAAAATGCCTTTTTAAAAAAACTGAACGATTTGACAATCAGTGGTTGGAGGTCAAACACAGAGTTTTTAGGAGAAACAATAAGATTTTACAATCACTTGCTGCTTGCAAAAATCACAGCTTTGTCAAGGCGTATAGATTTGGTAATCACACTTGTTATCAGCAAAACATGCCTATGTCCGGATGGACCCTCTCACCCTCCAATGCTATCTAAAAAGCAATTGAGTAAACTAGCTGCTTTTTAGTGTAGTACAGATGGAGCGACACTGCCCAACCAGTAACACTCTGAAAATGGTGACGATGACAAATCACCCCTTCTTTTATCCCAAGGGAGATGTGACTTTGGCAGGCAATGAATGAAGCTAGCCAACCCTTGTATTTTCCAACTTATGGATAATTTACATGCCCTGATTGGCTCCTAACCCAGAACATACACACATACTGTAAATGCCAGGAGTAAAAATGCAGTCTGATCCTACTCTGACCTCTCCCCACCCTCTCTCCTTATCATACACATTCCACCCGTTATCCAACACTTTCTGAAGGTAGAAGAAAAGCAAGACAAATGTAGTCATTTTTTTTATCCGATTAGTTAACGAAAAAAACTGTTTGCCAATTTTTTGTTAAATTGCTCGGGTTTCTGAACACGAACCTAATCTGCAATGTGCATGCCAAATTTGAAATTGGTGAACATGCTTGGGAGAAAGTTCGCTCATCTCTACCCATGACATCCCCACAATATGTACTCCATTATATGGAGTCTCATTATGAGAAAGAGGCGCCATAGGTCCTTTCTAATCAGTGCCAGATCTTGAGTTTGTAATGTGCTGTTAGAGACTGATATCACCAAGCCTGAGAAATTCTGGGTCTAGCTCTGACTGGAAGAGAACTAAGAAGTTTCTTTCTCTTAATAAAGCCCCATTTGTAGGAGTACGGATTCGGGGGACAATGTGGGATCATTTTGCAAAGGATTACCGTATATACTCGCGTATAAGCCGAGTTTTTCAGCCCAAAATTTGGGCTGAAAAGTCCCCCCTCGGCATATACGCGAGTATATACATATATACAGCAGCAGCCCCGGAGGTATACAGGCCCCCCCATCAAGCTCCAGGGCCCCCCCCCCCTTGCGCGGCACACCTGTAAAGGAAAATCATACTTATCACTGTCCCGCGCTGTCCCGCCGCTTGCCGACACACGATCCCGGGCTTCAATACGCGTCTTCTGTGGTCGCGGGCAATGACGTCATTACCCGCGACCACAGGAAGCCAGAAGACGCGGATTGAAGCCCGGGATCGTGTGTCGGCAAGCGGCGGGACAGCGCGGGACAGTGATAAGTATGATTTCCCTTTACAGGTGTGCCGCGCAAGGGGGGGGGCCCTGGAGCTTGATGGGGGGGCCTGTATACCTCCGGGGCTGCTGCTGTATACAGCCCTGGGGCTGCTGCTGTATACAGCCCTGGGCCTGCTGCTGTATACAGCTTTGGGGCTGCTGCTGTATACAGCCCTGGGGCTGCTGCTGTATACAGCCCTGGGGCTGCTGCTGTATACAGCTTTGGGGCTGCTGCTGTATACACCCCTGGGGCTGCTGCTATATACACACCACTGGGGCTGCTGTATACTACCTAAGGGCTGCTGTATATACCTCTGGGGCTGCTGTATACACCACTAGGGCTGCTGTATATACCTCTGGGGCTGTATATACCTCTGGGGCTGCTGTATACTACCTTTGGGGCTGCTGTATACTACCACTGGGGCTGCTGTATAGTACCACTGGGGCTGTATATACCTCTGGGGCTGCTGTATACTACCACTGGGGCTGCTGTATACTACCACTGGGGCTGCTGTATACTACCACTGGGGCTGTATATACCTCTGGGGCTGCTGTATACTACCACTGGGGCTGCTGTATACTACCACTGGGGCTGCTGTATACTACCACTGGGGCTGCTGTATAGTACCACTGGGGCTGTATATACCTCTGGGGCTGCTGTATACTACCACTGGGGCTGCTGTATACTACCACTGGGGCTGCTGTCTACTACCACTGGGGCTGCTGTATACTACCACTGGGGCTGCTGTATAGTACCACTGGGGCTGTATATACCTCTGGGGCTGCTGTATACTACCACTGGGGCTGCTGTATACTACCACTGGGGCTGTATATACCTCTGGGGCTGCTGTATACTACCACTGGGGCTGCTGTATACACCTCTGGGGCTGCTGTATACTAACCACTGGGGCTGCTGCTGTATATACCACTGGGGCTGCTGCTGTATACTACCACTGGGGCTGCTGTATATACCTCTGGGGCTGCTGTATACCAAACTGCTGGGGCTGTATACCTGTGCTGGGGTCCACCCTCGGCTTATACACGAGTCAATAGGTTTTCCCAGGTTTTGGGGGCAAAAGTAGGGGGGTCGGCTTATACACGGGTCGGCTTATACACGAGTATATACGGTATGTTTGATCTTCATGGCTTTTTATCTTGTAAATAAATTGGTAAAGTAGGGATAGTGTGGGAGAGCATTTAGTTAAATAAACAATTTTTTTCTGTTTGTGTTTTTTTAACTTTCCATTACTGGATTAGAAATGGGGTGTTTGATTGGCCCCTCTACATTACTAACCCCCGGGCTTGATGCCAGCTAAAAACGTACAGCTGACATCACTCTCATTAAAGTAATATCTTGATTGCATCTCACAATGGCAATTGGAAAGAGCCTGGGAGAAGTGCCAGAAATGGTGCAAATAAAAGATATGAAAATTCTGGGGTGGCATCTGGCTGCTATTTTAATGCTGAAAAAGGCTAAACAACAATGGGCTATTTCCAGCCTGCTAATGCCAGCCTGCAGCTGTCTGCTTTACCTTGGTTGGTTATCAAAAATCATTAGGACATCACAACATTGTGTTAAATTATTTATTTATGAATAAATAATAATAAAAAATTCCTGGTGTCACCTATATTTTTTATCACAAGCCAAGGTAAAGCAGACAGCTGGAAGCTGCAGCTGCAGCTTTCTGCTTTACCTCTGCTAATTAACAAAAATAGGATGAGGGGTTCTCACATTATTTTTAAAAGTCTTTATTTATAAATATATTATTAAAAAAAGGCCTATGGTTCACTCTGTTTTTTTTTATAGCTAATCATGATAAATCAAATAGGTGGAGGATGTAGCACACAGCTGCCTTCTTTACATTGGCTGCTCATCAATAATATAGGTGACCCCTGGATTTTATTAAATTATTTATATATTACTTAAAATCAGGCTAAAGACACCATGTAGTGCCACAGGAAAGGCACTAAAGGACGCAAGACTACAACCGTGCCTATATGCCTGCTCGAATCTAAGCATTGCCTCCTACATCAATATTCCCTGAACTGCAGTGTGATGAGCATCGTACCTATTGATGTGGTGCAGATGGCCAATCACATTAATACCAGTAGTCAACATGGATATTGCATTGACGTGATTGGCAGAAAATCCCTGTATGTTTAGTGGCTAAAACATTGCCACAAAACTCGAAGGGCAGGAACTCAAGAAGGGAGCTGGAGCACCATGACTAAGTGTGCTTGAGCACCCCGATGCTTGATCAAGTTTCGAACAGTGGCATGCATGCTTGCGCACGGCTAACCTGGACACTTCACATGGAAACCCTACATAAAACTGCTGTGCATTTGATATATGGGGTGATTAAATGCTTTTTAAAAGATCATTCAAGAACATCAAAATTTTATCTTCTATAACCTGCTTAATCCACCTTTATCGTTAGTTCTCATCAGATATTCTTTGGAGTTCATCTCTGGTCTGAACAGTAAAATAAAACATTTAGGAAAAAACATACAGCTCAACAATGCCCAACTGGATGCCAGGATGGCAAACACCTCCATTGCGACTGTATATTTGCCCTGTGCACTGAGAGAGGCCGGAATAAAGGATATCCAAACACTAAGGAAGGCCAACATACTAAATGTAATTAACTGAGCTTCATTAAAACTATCTGGAAGTTTTCTAGCCATGAAAGCCACTATGAAGCTGATGGTGGCCAGAAGAAAGAGATAACCGAGCATGGCCCAGAATGCGATGGACCTATCATTGCAATCAATTATAATGAGATCTGCTTTGTCTTTCGTGTTGAGATGTGGAAATGGAGGATCCACTGACACCCAAGTGATACACAATATTAGCTGTAGAAGGAAACACATAGAGATAATTGAGTAGGAGACTCTTAGGGTCGTCCATTTTCTCAGGCTACTTCCCGGTCTAGTAGCCATAAAAGCAAAAACCACCATAGTTGTCTTGGCCAAAATACATGCAACACAGAGCGTGAAGACCAAACCGAAAGACACCTGACGTAGGAGACATCTATCATGATCAGGGAAACCAATGAAACCTAAAGAGCAGAAGAAACAGAAACTGATGGATATCAGTAGAAGACAACTTAGGGAGTAATTGCTGGCTTTCACAAGTGGTGTATTTTTTTTACGAAACAAAAACCCTAATATAAGTGCTGGAATAAATGAGGAAATTATGGCGGTTCCAGCTAAGCTCAATCCTAATAGATCATCATAAGACAGGAACTCAATAGCTTTTGGAAGACACTTGGAGTTTTCCGGATTCGGCCATTGGTCCCATGGACATCTTAGGCAATTCAAGGAATCTATAAATAAAGAAGAACATATTTAGATTGTATCATCCCTTCACTGCTGCGATTGATCGACTAAGCATCCATAAAATATAGAACTGAGGAGGAAAATATTTCCATGAATGTAAAGTTTATGACATATATTCTTGGCTAAAACTGTTTGTGCCCTTAAAATTGTTGCATAAGATGAAGTTTTTCTCCCAGAAAATTATTGCAATTACACATGTTTTGTCTGACACAAGTTTATCTCCTTTGTGTATTGGAACAACACATAAAACTTGAAAAATAAGTCAAATTGGACATAATTTTACACAAAATCCCCAAAATAGGCCTCACATAATTTGTGGCACCTTTCCAAAATTGGGGTAAACAAGTATTTCAAACTATTTATGCTTGTTCAAACTCACCCGTGGCAAGAAATATGCGTGTGAGTTTGAAAATCAATCCTGAAGCTAATAAAAAAGGGGGGAGATTGACTCAATCTTTGCATTGTGTGTCTGTATGTGCAAAAGTAAGCATGGAGAAAAGAAAGAGTGTAAGGGTACCTTTACACGCCGCCACTGAGGGTAGCAACAGGTAGGCACCGCACGTGCACGCGCGCATTTTTAACGGTTGCTAACGGTTGCCGATGCTGCATATACATGCTGCCACAATGTGCTCCACTGAAGGTATTTGCGTTCCCCGGAAGTGCCGACGGGTGCCGCGGGTTACCTTCTGTGGAGTACCTTCCCTGGTTTACACGCCGCTACCACAAGGGAATATGGGCGTACATCTTTTGCGCCGCAAGTACATAGGCGTGACAGAGTTGTGTATTACGTGACACTTGTACGGTGATTAGACAATGCAACAGCATCATGATTGGCCAGCCTGCGCAGGAAGGCTGGCTAATACATGACGCCATTGCAAATGTGTAGTATGACTGGTCAGCTCATTAAATATGGCGCCCTGTGCAGGGACAGCCAATGGTTACACAGTAGTCCCCACCAATAATAGCTGATGGGGCATGTAATCTATGACGCAGCGGCACGCCCCTGGGAATTCGTAGGCCACGCAAATACCTGTGCCCCGATTTCACGCCGCCACCATAGGAATTGTTCCTTCCTGTTTTTGAGCACGGCTCAGATGCAGGATATCTGATGAAGTGGTCTGAAGTACCATGAAACGCTTAAGAATTAGACATTAAAGGTATTGCTTTTAACATCTTGTGATTCCTTGGATTTCTTGGAACCAACGGACAGACAGCAGCGGACAAATTACCACCTTTCATCTAATGCTTTAATCGGGGACACAGGAAGGAAATTCCTGAATTACACGCCGCCACTTCGTGGTGATTTCATGGCAACAGGCACAATTGTGTCCGATGCCTGGCGGTTTCTACCTTCCTGTGGCGGCGTGTAAAGGTACCCTAAAAGATCTGTCTGAGGACACAAGATCATCACCAGAGAGCTTGATGTTCCTTTGATCACGGTACCCATATTGATCAAGATATATACAACCAATGGCACTGTAGCTAAACTCCCTGGATGTTGACGACAGAGAAAAATTTATGAAAGGTTAAAGCTTAGGATAGTCAGCATGATGGATAAGCAGTCTTAATCAAGTTGCAAAGACGTTCAAGCTTTCCTGCAAGCTCAGGATGCATCAGTGTAAGTACGAACTATCCTTGCATATTTGATTGAAATGAAATGCTATAGCGAGACATCTGAGGCATTATGCTGTCTGGTAAATCTTCACATTTTAGAGTGGTCTTTTATTGTGGTCAGCCTCAGGCGCACCTGTGCAATAATCAAACTGTCTAATTAGCATCTTGATATACCAGACCTGTGAAGTGCATGCATTATCTCACCAAAGAAGAAGTTCTCCCTAACATAGATGTAGAGAAATCTGTGTACACTTTTTGAGGGAAAAAGACCTTTTGTACATAGAAAGAGTCTTAGATCTTTGAGTTCACCTCATGAAAAATGGGAGCAAGAAGTAAAGTGTTGCATTTAGACTTTTGTTCAGTTTCTATATATATAAATACTTCCTTCTCACCCCTGTAGGGTGGTTATTTAAACTTCCACACTCTCGGGTTCTCTACCACAGGCCTGGGAGTAAAGATCCGGGAGATTCATTTTGTATTATGATTTTATTTCTACACGTTTTGGGGTACAGGACCCCTACATCAGGAAAAATCACAGATGTACATCTGTGATTTTTCCTGATGATGGAGTCCTGTACCCCAAAACACGTAGAAATATAATCACAATAAATAACTCCAGTAGATTTATTGCAGTGTGATGGAAATCCTGGACCAAATCCTTTTTCCTTTTCTTCCCAGACCTTTGCTGTCTCTGGAGGGATACTGCTGCAGACTGTCATCGTCAGGATATCAAGCAGATATCACAGGTCTTTAAAGTTGGTTGTGACTTCCACAACCAAATAAAGTGAGCAAACCATAACTCACAACTTAAAAACTGTTCCACACAGGTATACCCTATATTACACCTTTCTTTTCCAGCTCAATATACTTTTAGAGGCCTGGACGTTTGAGGGTTCTGCGCAGGATGTTTGTTGTTCCAGCTCTGCACTTTTCTGGACAGAGCGTTCTGATGTTGCTCCTGGAATCTGTTGCAGCCATTTTTCCAACGTAGTAGTCACTGGTCCGAGTGCTCCTATTACCACTGGAATCACTGTTGCCTTCACATTCCACATTTTCTCTAGTTGTTTTTTGAGGCCCTGGTATTTCTCCAGCTTCTCATATTTCTTCTTTCTGATGTTACCGTCATTTGGCGTGCCGACATATCATTGCTATCTTCTGATCCTTGTCAACCATCATGATATCTGGTTGGTTAGCCAACACCTACTTATCCATCTGGATTTTGAAGTCCCACAGGATTTTAGGTCTCTCTTTCTCCACCACTTATTCTAGGGACTCCCACCTGGAGTTAGGGGGACGTAACCCATACACTGTACAAATGTAACTGTATACAATTCCCACTACTTAGTGATGGCATTTGTTGTTAGCTGTTCCAACATTTTGCATTATGCCACTATGTGTTGGACTGTTTTTGAGGTTTCTTTGCATAGTCTGCACCTTGGGTCTTCTCTTGTGTGGTGGATCCCTGCTTCTATGGATCTGGTACTTAGTGCCTGCTCTTGTTCCGCTATGATTAAGCAAGACAAGGCAAGAGAACCTGGATCTGATACATATATATATTTTATGTAGACTGGTTTGTCTATTTTTACTAACCGTTAATTGCAATGTTTCTGACCTATATCAAAATCTTTTGTCATTGTTTCTTGACTTATTGTAGACGTTAATACTATATGTTAGTAACATTATTTATATACTATTATACATTGATATTCTGATTAAAGAAGACCTGTCACTTGCTCTAATAAAATGAATTGAGCCCCTTTAAAAAACCCTGAACACTACATTTTTTTTAATCTTTTTACTGTATTATAGAGATATATACATCTGTTGCTTTTGAAGAGCCACATGTGGAAATCTTTGCATGCAATCCACCTGGGCAATTTGTTAGACCAGTGACACAGGGTGTGAGTTGCATGTGTGATACTTGCACGAGTTTTGCATGCCTCACCGAGCATGTTCACTGGCTCTCCTGAAAGGAGCATGGCGCTGCATGTGGCAGCTGATGCACTTCCATCCAGAAAGCTGGTAGCCATGCCAAGTGAGGTATGCAAGACTTGGGCAAGTAGCTCATATGCACCTCTCACAATATGTCACCGGCCTTTGAGTCTTCTCTGAAGATGTGTGCTTTCATCCTACCCCATATATCAGAGCTTATCAGCTGGTCAATTAGTCTATCAGTCTATGACGCTGCTGATCTTTGATTGGCGGAGTCTGGGAGGGATAACTAAAAGTGCACAGCCCCGGTGAAGACTGAAACATGCCCAGTTGCACTGCAAGAAGAGATATCACATATTGTTCTCCAATAGCAACAAATGGGAAGATCTCCACAGTGGAGTGACGTAGTTTAGAATGGAAATAGTAAGGCTGGCTTCACACCACAGTGTGATCCGATCCGGGCTGTCGCTATGCAGCCTTGGACCGGATCAGCACACAGAGCCGGAGGGCCAAATATGCCCTCCGGTTTGGTGTGCAGCCGGACTCAGCTGCCACTGCTGATAAATCATGACCGCTGCTCACAGGGAAAGAGCCGCGGTCATGATCTGTCAAGAGAGGACAGCTCCATGGTGCTGAAGTTCACCGCTAGCCGGCGCTGAGCTTCAACACCCGGTGTCCAGCTCCCAAGTGCCGCTCTGGTGCAATCCAGCGCCATAAACCCCTATGTTATGGGGCGCCGGATCGCACCGGACCGGGAGGATCCGGGAAAATCCGGTAAAATCCGGGAGGATCCGGGAAGATCAGCTTTTTTCCCCCGGACACAAAAATGTTGCACGCAGCATTTTTGTGTCCAGTAGAAAAATGCAAATCCTCCCGGATTCTCCCAGACAAATGGAAATCAGATGGCAGATAGCTGCCATCCAGGCTCCATCCGGCCCCATAGCATACTATGGGGTCGAAATCTGACCTGGGGCTGTCCAGTTTACAACGGACAGCCCGGATCGGATCTAAACATGATGTGAACCCGGCCTTACAGAATCAGAGGAGTTTGCCGATTTTTACAAGGTATTTTACTCAATTCTTGGCAATAGAGGCAGCTCTTATTGTTCAGTGTCTTTTATGCCTTTTTTTTTATTTTATTACACTCGGTGCATTGTCATTTGCAATACTGTTATTATCGTTATTTTATTTTATTTTATTTAACTGCTATTCATTATCATTTTGGTACTGAATGATACACCAGCTTTTATATGTTCATTCAGAATCAATAGCAATCTTGCCTGCTTTCCCATTTTTAATTCTTAGTCTGTTACAATTTTTCTTTTTTGGATTGATTGAAATAACAAATTTTATAACATTTTATCAAAATGTATATTCTCTAGTGCTGATATTATGTTGCTATTCTTTTTGAATTTTTTTCATTCATTTTTATTTCTCTGTGATTCTTATTTGTTGGAATAAATGTTTGGTACTTTAACCCCTTCATGACCTTGGAATTTTTCATTTTTCATTTTCGTTTTTTTGCTCCCCTGCTTTCAAGAGCAATGAAGTTTTTTATTTTTCCGTCAATATAAACATATGATGGTTTGTTTTTTGCGGGACGAGTTGTACTTTCATATGCAATAATTTATTTTACCATATAGTGTACAGGGAAATTGCAAAAAAATTCCAAGTGCAGTGAAATTGCAAAAAAAGTGCAATTACACATTTGTTTTTTGGGTATTTTAGTCTCCATGTTCACTATATGGTAAATCCGACATGACGGGGTGATGCCTTGGGTCGGTATGAGTTCGTAGACACCCAACATGTATACCTTTACTGGTATCTAAGTGGTGAAAAAAAATTCAGACGTTTGAAAAAAAAATGGACTTTTTATGCCATGTTCTGTGACCCGTAGCGTCCTCATTTTTCAGGATCTGGGGCTGCGTGATGGCTTATTTTTTGCGCCTTGAGCTAACGTTTCTAATGATTCCATTCTTGGGTGGACCCGCTGTTTTGATCGCCCATTATTGCATTTTATAGCAATGTTGCGGCAACCAAAAAAACGTAATTTTGGTGTTTGGATTTTTTTTCCGTTACGGAGTTTATGGCTCTCATTAACGGATTTAATATGTTGATAGATCAGGCGATTCTGAATGCGGTGATACCAAACATGTGTATTTTTTTTAATTTTTTTTAATACTTTTATTGTGATTGGGGGAAAAGGGGGGTGATTTGAACTTTTGTTTTTTTTTTTACAGGTTTTTAAAAACTTTATTTTTTAATGGATTCTTATTACACTGCCCGATAGAAAGGCACCCTGCTGCACAGTCCGATCGCTTCTGTGAGAGTTCTCCTTGACAGCATCCAGGGTCTAGCCAGGACCACGGCCCATCACATGAGTGCCGGAGATCCCGCGATACCATCGCGGGATCTCTGGTGCAGGCGGAGAGCAATCAGAGATTAACGGCGGGATCCAAAAAGTTAACAGCACCGATCGGATCCCGGATCCGATTGGTGCTGTTAGCCTGACATCTCAGCTGATCACATCAGCTGAGATGTCGGCTGTTTGATGTGAGTTCCACGCCGGAGCTCACATCAAGCCTCCCTTATCAGCCCATGAAGTTGTACAACATCATAGGTCGGGAAGGGGTTAATGACTGTGTTTGGTGCTGAAACACAACACTCAAAACAGTATACATGGCAAAGTAACAAGATAGTGCAAGAGCATATTATCCCAATTGCAATATTGATTATAAGTATTGGGTTCACTTGTGTATAACATAACACTAAGGTCGGTTTCACACCATGGTACTATCAGGTCCGCGGCTGTCAGGTGTGAACCTGACAGCCCCGGACCTAATTTGAAAACAGAACCGGAGGGCAAATATGCCCTCCGTCCTGTTTGTAGCCGGATTCAGCCGAGCACAGCTGTCCCCTGCGAAATGGTGCTGAACCACTTCCAGGGGACAGCTCCTTGGTGCTGAAGTTCAGCATAGCTCACGCTGACCTGCAGCAGCCGGGGTTCGGTTCCCAGATCCTCCCGGATCCTCCCGGATTGGGCGCCATAGACTCCCATGTTAAGGAGCATTGGATTGCCCCAGAACCGGGAGGAATCCAATTTGGGCTGATTTTTTGCAAGCAGCATTTTTGTGTCCGGAGAAAAATCCGAATACACCTGGATCCTCCCGGACAGATGGAAACTGAATGGCAGATAGCTACCATCCGGCTCCATCCGGCCCCATAGGGCTGCATTATGGCAAAATCGGGTCCCGGGCTGTCAGGTTCATCCCGGACAGCCCAGACCTGATAGTGCCGTGGTGTGAAACCAACCTAAGAAAGGCAAAGAAACAGTGGATTCCCACCTTTTGCAGTTCCACGGGTTAAAATAACCAATGCAATTTCAGGTAAGTCATGGAAAATACCTGATTCCTATTCTGCAGGTGTAGAATTAAACAATGAATCAATGAAACATGCATAGTATCAGCGCAGTTTAAT
This sequence comes from Allobates femoralis, assembly GCA_033576535.1. Taxonomy (NCBI): domain Eukaryota; kingdom Metazoa; phylum Chordata; class Amphibia; order Anura; family Aromobatidae; genus Allobates; species Allobates femoralis. Next base: position 25,985,736 of record JARQOC010000004.1, on the reverse strand, counting down.
TTTTATGCATTTTGAAGTCATCCAATTCTTCAATTTCTTGGCTTTCTTTTTTCTGAAGAAGACATGGATTCAGTTTGAAACTTGTAGAAAATAAACCACATTTATATTATCCATGTTTCAATGATTCATTTGGTTTCATGCCAGCTGCGCAAGTGACCTGTTTTGTCCTTTAACTTACTGAGAAAACAATAATTTAGCTGCTTACCTCCATAACCTATGGAGAGGCTATTGTTCCAGCCAGTTGTGGAGCAGGTGTGACTTCCTAAATTTTTGGATGATTCTATTGAAGAATTGCTTACTTAGGACAAACACTTTATCCATTTTAACACTATGGAAGACAGTTTGGATTCAGGCAATAGATTAAAAAAGGTTTTTCCGTGTTAGCGAGCGCTCTGGAGGCAGGAGCCAGAGGGGGTAGTATTATAAACGAATTTTATTTAAGACCACAATGCCTTTCAATGGCGGCATGCCATTTCATATGAAGGGGTTCTCACAGGATTACGTTGGTCAGTCGACCATTGCACTCGCTAACACGGAAAAACTTTTTGAATCTATTGCCTTCATTTCCCAGCGGAGATCGTGTTGAGCAGCCTGGAACAGGACCTGTCACACTAGGACCTGGCGTGACGTCAGTAACGGCATCAGCTGACCGGGACCATGTGATCGGAACCTGGCCTGAGATCCCGGAGGTCAGAGTCACCTCAGATAGCGGAGGAGAAGCCAGCAACTGAGGTTGTGCTAGGCGAGCACAACCTAAACAGGTGAGAGGCCATCCCCTCATCACCCCACTGTGTATCTGAGTAGTACCCATGGATCCTTCTCGTTTGCACCTATCTGTTTCTTTTTCTTTTCAGTTTGGATTCTGGGACACATTTTGTTTTGGAAATTGAGATGCAGTTTAATAATATCACCTGTATGATTTGAGATTTCCCCTTGTAAACACGGAACACAGGCATAGCAGCACGATGGCTTCCCTTGCATAGCGGTCTTCCGGAATCCCATGGGGCAGCTATCACTACAACGTGAGAGTGGGACCTAGAAAGGTTAAGGATTAATTTTATGTTATTAAAATTCTGTTAATTGACACTAGAGAGATAAAATATAATATAGTTCACAGGTTCCACCAGAAAGGGCTTGTCAAATCAAGCAGAAAAGAAATGGAGGGTAATGATGTCTGCAGCGTTTTCCTGTGCACTGTGATAAAGTGCACATCCTGCGCTTGGAGTGTGACCGTTGCTAAGGTAAACAGCGGGTTGCTATGGGGTTCGGTTCCCTGGCAGTGCATAGCATTAACGCTATGCGCTGCGGCTGCTTTTCAAAGATTTTAGTGCTAGCGTCATACTCAAGTGTGACCCTAGCCTTTGGTATGCATTGGGCTTGATAGCGTTAATGCAGCTGAACAAACCAATGCGTTTCCAAACGCAAGACACCCTGATGTGAACTGGGCACATGCTTCAGGAGAAGAAAATGCTCCCACATCTTTCCCGCACAAGAGTTTCAGGTGCTTTATGTTTGAAAGTTTGTGGTTTTGATCTTCTGAAAAGAACCAATTGTGAACAAAGCCTAAATATGAATCACATCCTATAATTACTTTCAGTTCTTGTAATAATTATTATTTGTATTTCCACCCACCTGTTTACGTCCTAGATTCCACACAATCAGACTTGAGTTCAGGGTCAGATCTTGAGGAGGTGGGCAGTATTATTATAGAGGCCAATCTTAATTTCTGCCAGAGTCCCATCTGCCATCATCTGCCAGTTACCAACAGCGTAGGGTGCAGAATGATCCCCATTCTCATCAAAATATTTTTCGTTCTTCAAATTAATGTTAACCCTGACCCTCCGTATATAGTACGTGAGCTAAATTAGGATATATTTAATAACAATTTTTAATAATGCCAGTTTTAAAAAAATAATTCACCATCCATAATGTGAAAATAATCATAGTTGTAATGACTCTGAGAACAGTATCGGATTTATATGTCAGGTGCCTCTAGTAGAAGGTGAACATTTCCCAGAATGTTCTCTTTTGCTAGGTCACATTTGCAACAGAATGTGCTTAAAGCTTAAAAGCGCGTAGCATTAACGTTATGTGCTGCCTGACAACGCTGACCATAGAAACCCACTGTTTACCTTAGCAGCGGCTCCACATAAAGCATCAGGGAGTGTGCTTTACAACAGTACACAGGAAACGCTGCAGCACATGGGCCTAAAGCCCACTCCCTGATGCTTTGTGTGGAGCTGCTGCTAAGGTAAACAGCGGGTTTCTATGGGTCAGCGTTGTCAGGCAGCGCATAGCATTAATAAAATTCTAAGTTTTAAGCAGATGTGCCAAGCATGGGTCACCCTCCAAGTGTGAACCTAGCCTTTCTAAAAAACATCCCGTGGGTAAATATATATGTCCTACAATAGGAATTTCCAATTAAAAGAACACTATAGAGATGTCAAAAAGACATTCCTTAAATGTCAACATGATGTGTTCTATCAGTGGGAAAGTAGCTCACCCTATCTAGTGGTATGGAAGCTAGGAACACTCTTGGAAATGCTTGCTTGGAAGTTTCATAACCTTCAAAATAAGTAAACTGAAAGACCCATGTCCAAAATTAAATTTTGGACTTTTGTCCTTAGATGAATCTTGAGAGACTCTGGGTCAACCGGTAAGACAATTACCAAAAGTTCACAAGTCGTTCTACAAAAGAATAGTTAAAGATAAAAATTGAAGTTTTGGAATGAGTAAGACAAATTCCTTACCATAGTCTTAAATGTGGAAAAACCTGAGCACTTCATATTAAAAAGCCCACCAATATAACCAAGGTGAAGCTGTTTTCTAAGGAGGAATGGGAGAAAATGTCCTTAAACTGATGTGTAAGGATGATCAAACCTTTGAAGACTAGGTTCAGTTGGCGAACAAACCCATGGATGTCCAGGTTCAGTAGCACTCATAGCCACAGCCAAGCATATAAAAAAACATATAAAAAAACACTTCTAGGAGTGGAAATTTCTCATTTTTTTTAGGTACAGCACTCTACAGTAGGTTTGGTAGCGCTGTTGGAACACTAAGGTTGGAGGCACAATATCATGCAACAAAAATGAAGCACAAACCCAATCTTGCTATTATAACTACCGAATGCTATATACATCTATATATCTATCTGTCATTACTGTATAGTCTAACTTTCAGCAGCATGGCCAAAACCATGCTACTAAATTGCACAGTGTGATGTATGGGTGCGATACTTTCATTGGCCACTCTCAAGAGAAAATCGCGTTCGATCACAGCATGCAATGATTGAACTCACATTTGACTCGCAATGCGAATACAGTGCGTTGAAAACACACAAATATGACCAGAAAGATTTATTAATACTGGTCCGAGTGCAATGCGAGTTTTTCTCGCATTGCACTTGCGTGATTCTCATGCCAATGTACCTCCACCCTTACTTTAGAACTCTAACTTGACTCGAGCCGTCACTGATTGGCCATTCAGCCCTCCGCCCACAGCCATTCATAAAAACTGTATGTGCAAATCACCAGAACTTCAGCCCTAAACAGGTTTGCTCATCTCTAGAGATTAGTGAACCTAAAGCTAGGGTCATACTTGGAGGGTGACCCACGCCTGACACCTCCACTAACAACTTAGAATTTTCCCCTGCAGTACATAGTGTTAACGAACTGGCTGCCAACGCTGCCCCATAGAAACCCTCTGTTTACCTTAACAGGAAGTGCGTTTTAGCTGAGTGCACAGGAAAACGATGCAGACCGCAATTCCTGTGCACTGTGATAAAGCGCATGTCCTGTATGGCTGCTGCTAAGGTAAACAGAGGGTTTCTCTGGGACAGCATTGGCAGGCAGCTTGTTAACGCTATACGCTGTGGGGGAAAATTCTAAGTTGTTAGCGGATGTGTCAGGCGTGGGTCACCCTCCAAGTGTGACCCTAGCCTTACTCGAACATGTTCGCCAATTTCAATTCTGCCGAACAAAGCTGATTCGGCTCGGGAATCCGAAATCCGAAAACTTTACCCCAAATTCGGAAAATGCAGCTAAGGCTAGGTTGACACTTGGCATGCGTATTTTTAAGGTGCTTTTTGGCACCCAGCGCTTTTGTATGCGTTTTTGCGGATAGGTGTGGGGCACCCTTAAAAAACGCATGCAAAAACGCATGCAAAAACACGTGCCATTTAGTGCCATATAAAAACGCATGTGTTTCCCATAGGGCCCCATGTTAAAAAAATGAATGCGTTTTTGAATAAGCAACAAAAACGCATCCCAAAAGTGCATGGTACAGTTAGACATGCGTTTTTACTATTGGGGCATGCATTGTTTGCATGGGGGCCTATGGATGCGTTTTTGCATGCGTTTTCACAAAACGCAAGTCTCAAAAATGCATGTAAAATCTGCAAGTGTGACCCTAGCCTAAGTTCGGAAAATAAGTTCAAAACATAAAATGTCAATAAAACTTTGCCTGTTTGTTTGGGGCCAAAACGCTTGCTGGAAAACCATTGGCTGGGGACCACACCTAAAATTACAGTTAGTAATGTCCCCAGACTTATGAATTATGGAAACATAGTCAGATGTGGCAGCAGCTGTGAAGTTCAGGAAGCTTACAATGTCCTTTAAACATCCTTTTAAGAGAGACTTAATATTTTTTGGGGAAATTTTTTACATTTTTTGTTTATTTTTCTAGAAGAGCACACCTTTATTATTGCAGAGAGCCAGCAACATGTAAGGCAATTTCTACAGCCTGTTTCACATCTAATGTGAACCATCACCGCGCATGCGCTTGTTGAAGCTCACCGGAAACGTCTATTGTGACATTTCCGGGTGTGCTTCAACAAGCACACGCGCGGTGACGGCGGGACATTTCACTCGCGCTTCCGGGGTTTCGGAGCGCACACTGCCTATTCAAGATAATCGGGAGGAAAGCGCAGGGCAGCGCAGAAGGTCGCAATCTATGCGCCTGTGCGCTAGGCTGCATCTGCCCCTAAATGCACCTGCACTTGCATTTGTACTGGCGCAGGGAAGGCAGGGCAGCCAAATGCACAAGAGCATTAGATGTGAAACAGGCCTACGATTATGTGATAGCAATTAATTTAAAAATAGCATATTGCCATGATATGCTTCACAACCATGATAATACAGGTCTGTTCACACTGATGGAACACCAAAAACTGATTATTGCTTATTGAAAATGTGCAATCACTATTTCATAATAATAATAATAATAATAATAATAATAATAATCATAATAATAATAATATTTATGAATTTATATAATTCTATTAATTCCATATCACTTTACATACATTTGAAACATTGTCCTTATTTCCTGCCATACATTTACAATACAGACTTTTAGCAAGTGCACAAATGTGTTATATGTATAATTCATATGAAAGTTGTCCTTGCATTGCTGCAGTGTCCACTTGCCTTATTCAGCATTCCAGATAAATTGGTGGTGAATGGTGACCATCACCTGAATAAACATACCGTATATACTCGTGTATAAGCCGAGTTTTTCAGCACAAAAAATGTGCTGAAAAGTCCCACCTCGGCTTATACACGAGTCCATATACGGTACCCGGTTGTATACAGTTCCCCCCCGTGGTATACCGGGCCCCCCCTTGCTGGTGGCAACCTGTAAAGGAAGAGATCATTATACTTATCGTGTCGCTGCCGCCGCCGCCGCTCTGTCACCGTCCGTCACCGCGCTCCTCCTGGTCTTCAAGCTTCCTTCACCGGCGCACAGGAAATGACGTCATTGTCTGTGCGTCGGAGAAGGAAGCTTGAAGACCAGGAGGAGCGCGGTGACGGACAGTGACAGAGCGGCGGCGGCGGCAGCAACACGATAAGTATAATGATCTCTTCCTTTACATGTTGCCACCAGCAAGGGGGGGCCCGGTATACCACGGGGGGGGGGGGGGCTGTATACAACCAGGTACCGCTGTATACAGCTAAGGCTGCTGTATACCCCTCTGGGGCTGCTATATACCCCTCTGGGGCTGCTGTATAACCCTCTGGGGCTGCTATATACCCCTCTGGGGCTGCTGTATAACCCTCTGGGGCTGCTATATACCCCTCTGGGGCTGCTATATACCCCTCTGGGGCTGCTGTATACCCCTCTGGGGCTGCTGTATACCCCTCTGGGGCTGCTGTATACATCTCTGGGGCTGCTGTATACCCCTCTGGGGCTGCTGTATACAGCTCTGGGGCTGCTGTATACAGCTCTGGGGCTGCTGTATACACCACTGGGGAGGCTGCTGTATACTACCACTGGGGAGGCTGCTGTATACTACCACTGAGGGGGCCTGCATACCACACTGCTGGGGGCTGTATACCTGTGCTGGGGTCCACACTTGACTTATACACGAGTCAATAGGTTTTCCCAGGTTTTGGGGCAAAAGTAGGGGGGTCTGCTTATACACGGGTCGGCTTATACACGAGTATATACGGTATTTGTTTTCATCATTATGTCTCCTACAAAGATTTTACAATAATCACTGCACTTAACGGCAACCCAGTTGTTATATCTTGTGGTCTGGAGAGTTGGATTTGTGACAGACAGTGCCATTTGCTGTGCAGCCCAGCCACCACATAGGTTAATTAGGAGCTAGGCAACAAGATTCAGCAAACATTAAAATCCGATAGTGAATGCTTTCATTTGAATCTTGTCAGTTGAAGAGGCGGGCCCTTTAAGCAAAAAACCTCACAGAACTGAGGAGCTCAGTCAGTGTTTCACCCCCATATTAACACTCCAGTGCAGTACAAGGCAGGTACACTGTTTGCTACTGCATCAGAACTTGCTGCCGTGACGGCTTTATGCATTACTTTGTTGATGGATCCCCTGCAAGACATGTCTGATCTGGAGGAAGTCATCTTCATAGCCACCCCAGGTGCAGAGGGCGCTTCATCATCAGCAGCACCAAATCCAGAGCGGCATGAACAGGACATGAGCAAATATGTTACCTGGGGTTCTACTGCACTATTCACTTTGGGTCTCCCCTGCATTGAGGTGAGGATCCTATTCTGGGCTCCTATCCCAGACGAGAACCTGATGACTCACAGTTAAGAGGTGACCCTTTCCCTATGCCATCTATGACCGGAAGCACCAAATGTCGGACTTCAAATGATCTTGCAGCATGCCTGTCTGGATTCTGGATTCCACCTGCAGCAGTTGCGCCACCTACTGTATCCCCATTACCACCAGGACCAGGAACATGATGAAGAGACCAAGGAAGAAGAGGAGAAGGTAGAAGAGCAAGAAGGCCCTATTTCCCATCTTTATGTTGTACCCTGGCAGAGATCTTTAACTGGGATAATGCCATTTGGGGATCACAACCACTTCCAAGCAACTAACCGACAAGGCATAAACATCCCCATCCTGTGTCCTTTATTGAGATTTGGCTCTCAGATGCCATTACCTAGGACTGGTTGCATGGGCCTAAGGATGAGAAGTTTGGTTTCATAGTGGAACAAAGGACTGGACAATGGCGCTACATCAACTGGCCCACCCTATTGCGTGGCAATCTTACCCAAAGAGTATGCACCCTGTTTGTTGGGGATAATGTCACTTTAATGACGGTGTTGAGCATCAATGGGGGGTTCACAGTTCACAGTATGTTTATGTTAGGTGAGCCCTGCTGATGACTCTGTAAAGTTACAGAAGAAGGCCGACTTGGAGAGAATGTGGAGTCGGGTGCAGCCCAGGTCACTCTTTGTTGGCCAGCTAGCTGCACCCTAGCACAGAGGGCCTGTCAGTGTTGCCAAAGCTGATTATGTCTGTCCTATAGAGTGTGGTCATCCCTAGTCGTCTTCTCCTCCAGTGGCCATTATGGAGTGTGCTGGGAGAGGTGTTGGAGGATAACATCTAGTAGGAGTAGCCCTGTCACTCCCCAACCGATCCAGCAGTGTAGTACCATAACCAATGCCAACATTCACCTCGGGCAAGGCCGAGAATGCTGCAAGAGAGTTTGTATGCCAAGTAAACGGGACTTTACAAAAAAAAGGCACCTTGTTTGGTCGATGACCCATCCCTTAGTTGGCAATTTGGTTAGAGAAGGACTTTTTTGAGTTATTATTTCAGTTCTTCTTTGAGGAAGGACTGTGTTTTTGATAAAGTTATATTACTCCTTCCCTTGTTTTGGGCTATTTGTGATTCCCCCTACTTGTCAGCATGTAGCCTTTGGGGTCCAAATCAAAGACCTAAATAGACTCTGCCCTTCATGGACTTTCCACCAGTTTAACAGTCTGTATGCTGCTGCTGATCTACATGGGACTTTTGTTATTTTTATATACTACTAGCTGTAGAACCTGGCATTCCCGGGTTAGAATAAGAAAGGGGGAATAATAAATGGTACAAGGCTAAGCAGAGGGGGTTGAGCCATATGCATCCAGAGGGCAAAGTTATAAAGGGAGTGTTGCCCTGGTTACAGTAATAAATGGGGAATAATTAAGAGGCAGAGTTAACAGGCATATTCATCCAGTGCATTATGAAGGGGGCAGAGGCTACTGGAGTGGGCAGAACTATGTATGGGGGGAGTATGCAGGGGGTGGGGGCCAACAGGATGGGGCAGAGCTAGGTGGAGGGGATGCTATGAAGGGGGCAGGGCATGAGGACTCCATGAAGACAATGAATATAAGTGGGAGGCTACTGAGGCATCCAGGCAGACCGCCACATTATGAAGTGGGTGGAGCAAACCAGATGGACAAAGCTACGAAGTCGGTGGGCTATATGGAGGGACAGAGCTGTGAAGTAGGTTGGGATTTTTGCATGGGAGGGGCTATCTGGAGGGATAGTGCTTTAAAGTGAGTGGAGATATGAAGTGGGTAGGCCTATCAGGAGGGGGCAGGGCTATCTGGAGGGGGCAGTGCTATGATAGATACTCACACATAAACTCAGCTTTATATATTAGATATAAAATATATGTTTGTGTTTGAGACTTATAGTCTGTGTAATAGTGTTATAGTAAGGTATTTTAAGTTCACACTCCTTGTGTGCTGTACTGTTTGTGCAAACAGGTGCTTTGATAGTGCCCTAAAGACACTAGTAAACAAGCCACAGGCCTCTGGCCTGAAACTCTGAAGTATGGCGTTGCAAGACACCACACCCACTTCAGTAGAAAAGGGCTGGTCAATTGCAGTTCTAAAGGCCGAACCAGTGCATGCTTTCAGGATTTCCTTTTCATTGCTCAAGGTGCTGGAATCATCAACTCTGCAGGTGATGAAATTAGCACTTTGCAATGATAAGGTAGTCCTGAAAATTTGCAATTTATCAGACTTTGAGGATGGAGTTGGCAACCCCTGTTGTGAATTCATTGGAGCTCCCTCCGGTGGTTGTTGCTGTGGTGCACAGGTGGGCTTCACAGGTGATGGTGATGATTGCAATCTGGTTCTTGGAGCATATAATGGTTTGAAGTGGATCAATCCTTGCCAGTTGTCTTTGGTTCCTGGAGGAGTTCACATCTCTCTGGTTTCCTCTGCGGAATTCTTTGCAAGCTAAGTGGATGGGTTTATGTTGTTTTGTGGGCACACTTTTGTGTGCTTAGGTTCTGCTTATGTTTTGTCTTATTCTGAGTTGTGGGTTTGCAATTTAGTCTGTATATTTGTTTATCTGCTCTCAGATATGAAGTTTTCTTCCTAGGAATTTTACCATTCACTCTTATATGCTATTTCCAGTTCTGCTGGCATTTGATTTATAGAAGTCTGCAGATATTGAGGGTGCCGAGTCTTAGTGACTCAGGGTAATTTTTGTACTATCTGCTGTTGGTGGTTTTTTGATAGTGTTTTATACTGACCACAATAGTATTCTATCCTGTCTTTCCTATTTAGCTAGTTTGGCCTCTTTGCTAAACCTTTTACCCCGCCTTTGTTTTTTTTTTCTCTTGCTTCCCAGTTAATATCTGTGGGGGCTTGCTATTCTTTTGGGGTTTTGCTCTGAGTCAAGATAGCTTTTCCTACATCTATCTTTAGGAGCAGTTAGGCTGTGCAGAGGTGTCTAGGTCTGGTTAGTTACATCCCACAGCTACTTCTAGTTGTGGTGTGTAGTCAGGGATTGCTGCCAGTACAGTTACCAATAACTTCTATGGAATCTCAATGTTACTCCTGAGTCATCAGTTCATAACACACCCCTTCCAAGAAGTCTCTGTGGAAGCAGCCATGAGGCTAGAGAAATCCTCAAACTTTTTCACCACAACTGCATCTCTCACTGGACCGATTTAGCTGCTGTGTCCACAGTGAGTTGTTTGATGTTTTTTTTACATAGATTTTCTGAATAAAAATCTGCATGTCTATCCTGAGGCCAGCAAAGGCAAGGACAAGTCAGAAGTGCTGTGCCCATGTTACTTATTTTTTCATTGCACATATGGTTCAAATTTCTTTTCTCTGCCACAAAGTCTGCAGAACATCTGCAAGGAAAAAAAAATCATGTTGGCTTAGCACTTCTGAACTCTCATAGACTTTGTTTGGCCTCAGGATAGACATACAGATTTTCAAAATCTGCTTAAAATGAAGCATCAAACAGCATACCATGGGCACAGCGGGATTCCCTGCTGCATGATGCCGCTGTGTAACTTAAGACAACCTTAGAGAAGTCATGATGAGGATTTATGAGGTTCATGAGCGGGCCCGCATGCATGGTGAGTGTGACAGCGGTGCTGAAGCTTGCTAAGTAGTTGTCTAGGAAGCTAATGTCTGTGCCAAAACAGCAGGACTCCACTGTAAATTGGTTTGAGTGGGTGTTTGGCAGCTTTTGAGCCCATTTAAGATGTTTGCTTGGCCCTAGATTTTGCCTCCCATTGATTTCAATTGGGTTTGGTTGTTTGGCGAACTGTTCGGTGAAATTAACCGAATTCAAACTTTCAAAGGTTTGCTCATCTCTACTCATCTCTACTGATGAGCAGGAGAAATCTACAATTAGCAGAAGTTTTCATAAGTTATTGTTGCATAAAGAGGTTACACCACATTGCTCTAATATTTTTGACTCATTTTTTTCTTTAGTTCTGTTTTTATCTACTTTTTGAATGTGTTTGATATGTTTACACAGTTTTAGGTCAAATTTATGCAGAGATTTGGAATATTCTAAAGGCTGACAAACTCTTAAGCGCTACTGTACATGTCTAAGATGGAAGCTTCTGAAAAGTAATCAAATTATAGTACATTTTAGCAACTGCAACTTTAATAATTTACAGTGATGATCTGCTTATTATGAATGTTTTACATACAGTAACTTTGTTGAACCCAGTATATATATATAGTTACCTCCCATGGTTTAAAGTTCCAAATGTCTGCACAGGTTCTTTTAGAAAATGGTCCTTCCCCAGTTTTGCAGTTTTTCAGATCATCTAAAGCTTTGAATAAGACGTGAACAACAGCAAACATAATATAAGTCGTTCTTAAGCTTGAGACATACTTGGCATTGTTCTTGATATCTTCTATACGTTCTGATCCCGTGCAAACCTTCACCGGTTCCCTGATAAAACTGTTTCATTTTCAGGAAGAAATTGGCAGTTGAAAACCATCTCCCACATCATCCTGGTCCAGTTTGGTGTTGCAGATGTAGATGGATGGATCTTATCCAAGAACTGGCTCATACCTGGGGCAGTGATATCGTCCGGGGATATATTAAGACTACCAGATAACAACTGTAAATATTTACTTATAGACAACGACATTGCCATTGCCCAACCGGCGTTCCAATAAAAAATCTTCCCTGTGACATTCTGCTTCACCATCTCATTCAAAATATAAATAAATTCGACATCAGTAGCAAAAACAACTACAACCGTAGCAGTGGACTCTTTTATGACCTTGACTACATGTGGAGCGTTGCGATCAGGTTGGCCTATTTTTATATATTCCATGAAGGCCACACATGCTCCAGCTTTTATTATTTCTTCTTTTATTGGCTGAATTCCCTGAAGGCCATAATCATTATCAAGAGCCAGAAGACCAATCCAGGTCCAGCCAAATCTGAGTGTTAGCTGAGCCACAACTTTAGACTGGACAATGTCACTCGGGACTGCCCTGAAGAAGGATGGAAACATTTTTTTGTTACTTAAGATGGAAACACTGGAAACATGACTGATCTGGAAAGAAAAAAGTAAAATAATATAATGAGATAGAAATTTTATTAATGTACATTGGTTGGGTGGATATAGAGTTGTAAAGAAAACTAGATTGCTCATAGGTGGCCGTCACACAGTTCAATATCGCTAGCGATATTGTAGCGATCACATGCAGCGCGATCGCTACATATCGTTTACATCGCTGGTGAGCTGTCACACAGGCAGACCCACCAGCGATGTGGACCAGCGAGATCGCTGGTAACTATGTAACATCGGGTTACTAGCGCCGCGCGGCCTTAGTAACCCGATGTTTACCATAGATACCATCTCCCAGCATAGGCTCTGCCGCTGGGAGATCGTTCATCGTGGTGTCACACACCACGATGCTACAGATTGATCAAGCGTTTATCGCTTGATATGAGCTCCGGCTCACCAATCTGCGATGTCACGATCAAGCGATTTTACATTGTAAAATCGCTTGATTGCACGCAGAGATGCACAAACGATATCGCTTAAGCGATCAAAAAGCAGATCACTTAAACGATATCGTTAGGGAAATTGATGCGTGTGATGGCCGCCTTAAGGTGATCTATTTTAAAGTTTTCTTTGATGGAACCCATGAGCAAGAACATAATTTCTTTGAGTAGTCTCGCAGCAGAAATTAAAAATCACAGTATCCGAAGAAAGGAAAAGCATTCAATGTAACTCATGGACGAGTTGTGATAGGAAGCCCAACCCCTTCTCGTAATAATTTATTTTATTTTTACACTTTGCAACATTTATTTTACAGACATTTTAATTGAAAATATTTAGGTAAGTCTTGTAATTTGGTCCTATCATGACAGATCTTTAATTAATTATATTCTGGAGAGAATTTAATATTTTGAACGGGGAAAATTAACCTCTACCTTTACACGCCGCCACTGAGCCTAGCAACAGGTATCCACCGCACGTGCACGCATACCTTTTTAACGGTGGATACCGATCGCTGATGCTGCATAGAGCCATTACGTTGTCAACTGAAGGTATCTTTGTTCCCCGGAAATTCCAACAGATCATGCAGCTTACTTCCTGTTGAATACCTTCCGTGCTTTACACGCCGCTACCACAAAGCAATATGGGCATACATATTTTGCTCCGCAATTACATAGGCGTGACAGAGTTGTGTATTCCGTGACGCTAATACGCTGATTGGACAATGCAATAGCATCATGATTGGCCAGCCTGCGCAGGAAGGCTGGCTAATACATGACGCCATTGCAATTGTGTAGTGTGAATGGTCAGCTCTTTTAATATGGCGCCCTGTGCAGGGACAGCCAATCGTAACACAGTAGCCCCCACCAATGATCGCTGATGGGGCGTGGTATCCATGACACTGTGGCATGCCCCTGGGAGTTCACTAGGCGACGCAACATCCATGCCTGTGCCCCGTTTAGACGCCACTACCATGGCAATTGTGCCTTTGTGTTGCCTTGGGTTTTTGAGCATGGCTCAGCAACAGGTATCTGAGTCAACTGCAGGACACCGGGAGGAATTGCCCTATTTACACGCCGCTATTTCGTAGCAATTTCATGGCAACAGGCACAATTATCCCCAGTGCCAGGCAGTTGCTACCTTCCAGTCGTGGCGTGTAAAGGGGCCCTAAGTGACAGAGTTAATGCTGACCTTATTGACCAAGCCAAATTTTTAAAGTCTGACCAGAGACACTTTATGTGGTATAAACTCTGGAATGCTTCTACATGTCACAGTGTTTCTGAGAATGTTTTATTCCGTGACACATTGTACGTTATGTTGGTAGTAAACTTAGGTTGAAATATTTTGGGTTATTTGTAAAAATAAGATTTGGCAAAATATTTTTACCAAACTCTCAATTTTTAAACCCAATATGTTTAACCCCTTCATGACCCGGGAATTTTTCGTTTTTCATTTTCGTTTTTTGCTCCCCTGCTTCCAAGAGCCATAACTTTTTTATTTTTCTGTCAATATAGACACATGACAGCTTGTTTTTTGCGGGACGAGTTGTACTTTCTGATGCAATCATTTATTTTACCATATAATGTACAAGGAAATTGCAAAAAAATTCCAAGTGTGGTGAAATTGCAAAAAAAGTGCAATCACACGTTTATTTTTTGAGTTTTTTAGCCGCCATGCTAATATATGGTAAAACCGACTTGATGGTGTGATGCCTCAGGTCGTTACGAGTTCGTAGATATGTAGATGTATACCTTTACTGGTATCTAAGCGGTGAAAAAAAAATTCTGAAGTTTGGAAAAAAAAAACCAAAACACACGTTTTGCGTCCTGTAGCGTTCTCATTTTTCGGGATCTGGGGCTGTGTGATGACTTATTTTTTGCGTCTTGGGTTGACCTTTCTAATGATACAATTTTTGGGTGGATATGCTGTTATCACATTTTATAGAAAACGTAATTTTGGCATTTGGACCATTTTTTCTGTTACGCAGTTTAGGGCTCTCACTCTTTGATTTTATATTTGTTGATAGATCGGGCGATTCTTAACGCGGCGATACCAAATATGTGTATTCTTTGAATACTTTTATTGTGAATGGGGGAAAAGGGGTTGATTTGAACTTTTATGTTTTTTTTTTACAGGTTTTTAAAAACGTTGCAGCTCATCAGTATCTCCCAGAATTGCAGATGTGTTGTGGTTGGCAGCGCCTGCCAACCACAACCCAGATGTCCTCTCTGACAGCATCTGGGGTCTTGCCAAGAGCCCGGGCTGTCACATGACTGCCGGAGATCCCGCGATATTATCACGGGATCTCCGATGCAGGCGGGGAACGGAGATTCAGTGATTGACAGCGGGATCCAAGGGGTTAAAAGCCCTGATTGGATCCTGGATCCAATCGGTGCTGTTACCCTTACATCTCAGCTGATGAGATCAGCTGAGATATCGGGGCTTTGATGTGAGCTCCGCGCTGGACACGGCCCATGACGTCCTCTTACGTCATAGGTCGTGAAGGGGGTTAATGTTCCTAAACCATGGTGTAGCAAGTAATTAATATTAACATTTCTCATATATCTGCTTCCCATCTGCATTATCTTTAATGGTACCTTTACACGCCGCCACAACAGGATGGATACAACCCGCTACAGGCTACAAATGTAGCTTGTAGCGGGAAAATACCCCGTAGTAGCGGCATCTGAAGACGGGACGACACAGCCGGCTACAGATACCTCTGTATCCGTGCACTGCCCATAAACAGATGGCTACATCGCCGATTGTAGCGAGCTGTATCGGCGTGTAAAGAAGCTACAGAAGGGAACTCTGGACACCCGGCGATGTAGCTGCAATGTAGCTAAGGCGTGACACAGCCTCCGGGATACTACGCCCCTTCAGCGATCATTGGAGGAAGCTCCTTCGTTGCGATTGGTTGTCGCTGCACAGGGCGGCATATTTAAGAAGCTGACCAGTCACACTACGCAATTGCTCGGGCGTCATGTATTAATCAGCCTCCTGCGATGCCGGGCCAATCATGGGTTTCTTGCTTTGTCCTATCAGCGTACGGACGTCTCGTACTCCACAATTGTGGCACGCCTATGTGCTGTCCCTGCTGCACCAGGTCCGCCCATATTAGCTTGTTATAGCGGTGTGTAAATGAGGTACGCTGAGCTACAGACGGCTACTTGCGACACCCGGCGATGTAGCTAGCTGTAGATGTAGCGTAGCGTAGCGCACCTAGTGGCGGCGTGTAAAGAGGGTGCGTTTCCCGTTGGTAACCGTTTGGGCGTGCTCGTGCACGTGAAGTAGCCGTTGGTATCCATCCTGTTGTGGCGGCGTGTAAAGGTACCATAAGTGTTATTTTGTAGGATGCTAATAGGGTTAAAATTTTAGCAGCAATTTTTTTTTTTCATGAAGTTTAAAAAACCTTTTTCTTTTGGGACCTATTAAGATTTAAATGAGCTTTGAGGAGTCTATACATTAAAAGCTCCACAGAAGTGATACTATTTTATAAACTGTACACCCCTCAAAAACTTTAAGGCTGCTGTCAGAAATAGTATTAAGCCTTCAGGTGCTACACAGGAATTAATGCAAAGTGTAATGATGAAAAAATGTAATTTTTCCTCTAAATGTTGCTTTAGCCTCATGTTTTCCACTAAGTAATATTACAAGCAAATGGACGCTACAATTTTTTTATTTAGATTCTTCTGAGCACGATGATAGCCCACATTTGGTAGAAAACCTCTGTTTGGGCACACGGCAGGGCTCGGAAGAGAAGGAGCACCATTTGAATATCGAAACTCAAATTGTAAATAACCTGCAAACGTGAGATAAATGCGCATAGGGTCTTATCCTTTTTTTTAAAGGTTATATCGGTGTAAATTAAGAACTGCTCACCTGATTCAGTTGTGTCACCCACAACCAGTATAATCGCCTGTAAGATGGCTTATAAGATGGCTGCTGCAGGGCCGCACCTTCACGATAAACGTGGAAACAGGAATGCTGTAATAGGAACAAATGCCGGAATGCCCGCGCTGCCAAACAGGAATCACCAGGAAACGAAGAGTTAACTGGGCAGATTTTTCTTTATTTCATTCTACGCGTTTCGGAGCCTCTATCCGAGCTCCTTCCTCGGAGAACAACCTTCCCCGAGGAAGGAGCTCGGATAGAGGCTCCGAAACGCGTAGGATGAAATAAAGAAAAATCTGCCCAGTTAACCCTTCGTTTCCTGGTGATTCCTGTTTGGCAGCGCGGGCATTCCGGCATTTGTTCCTATTACAGAAACTCAAATTGTGGCCTATGTGATATTTTCAGGGCCCTTAAGTTGCCTAAACAGTAGAAACCCCCCAAAATTTACCCCATTTTGAAAACAAAATCAATCATGAATTTTAAACAGTGGAATAATGAGCATTTTGCACACATGGGGACTACACAGAATTTGATAACAATATGTCATCATATTGAAAGCTTTCATTTTTTCCCTACACATTGCTAAAAAGTTCTGTTTCGGCACATGGCAGAGCTCAGAAGACAACAAGTGACATTTGGAGCATAACTTTGGCTGGAACAAATTGCAGACACCATGTCTTATTTGCAGTGCTCCTGAGTGGTGGTGAGCGAACTTTCCCCAAATATGTTTCAATTTCAAATTCTGCCGAATATTGCAGATTCTGTTCTTGATATTGACCAGTTTACCAAAAAA
Organism: Allobates femoralis; assembly: GCA_033576535.1. NCBI lineage: Eukaryota > Metazoa > Chordata > Amphibia > Anura > Aromobatidae > Allobates > Allobates femoralis. Next base: position 25,968,517 of record JARQOC010000004.1, on the reverse strand, counting down.
TCGATGAACACGGCTTTGTTTGTGAAAAAATAGTCCAAATTTATAATGTCCCTAACCTTTGGCCTTGCTGATAGCTGACAAGCTGACATTTCTCAGCTGTCATCAACTCCAAATACCATAGCCCTGTTTGCCAATGCATCTAGACAGCGAGAGAGCTGGGGGGAAGTGCCAGGAGTGGTGTATCTAATGGGGGCGCCCACTCCTGGGATAGCTGCAACCTGCCAAGTTTTTTCAAGATTTTTAAATCTTTTAAAACCAGTAAGGTTACTTATTTTTTAGCTGTTCAAATAGATGGATAGGTGGATAGATAGATAGATAGATAGATAGATAGATAGATAGATAGATAGATAGATGTAAAGCCGCCGTCACACGCTACGATATCTTGAAAGATATCGCTTGAACGCGGCAGATTAAACATCGCTTGAACGATGTCTGTGCGTGTGACGGCAAGATACGACGAACGATAAATGATCAAATCGCAAGATCGAGATCTGAGCTCCGGACCTCACATCTGACGATGTCGACTCATTAGATAAACAGAATCGACGTGTCTAAACTACCGATATCGTCTACACGTTAGGATCTGAGCGATGCCTAAATCTAGCACGTAGGCGTGGCATGATTTTCTCATTGTGTCGCCTCCTCAGTAGTGATTAGTTAACCTTAATGGTTTCGGATTGGCTGCTTCTACATTAGCTCGCATTGGTGGAAGATGATGCGTTCCCATTGGCTGTCCTCAAAGGGCGCCATATTTGAAGAGCTGCCTTCAGCACCACACATAGGCGTCGGCTGCACTATCACGCATTTGTCATGTACAACTTAAATGTGCACCCACAAGTTCGTCAACCTGATAAAAGAACCTGCGTGATACATGAGGCTGCTATAGTGTTCACCTTGTCATACACCCAAACAATCTTGACAGACACCGCGCACACAACGCGGCGCTACGTCACGCCCATGGGATATTGTCCTGTAGGTGACACAGAAGTGGTTATTGCCGTGTTGAGTCCTTAACGGATCGGCAAACCGGCAACCATTGAGCAACGCATAAGTGTTCGGATTGTGCACGCCGCACAAGGGGAATAGCGGTTTCTAGCTTTTTCAGTAGTAAACATATTTTTTTTGGTATAGCACATCGTGTTTACACATGTACATTGCGAGGCACATCACAGGACATTCTGAAGATGAGGCCGCCATGCTTCCAAGGACATCTGACCAATGAGGACGCAGTACTGACCACCAATGATGTAGTGAGGGGCGCGGCTTGTAAACCATGTAGCACGCCTATGTGCTCCAATTTAACCTTGGAAAACGCCCAAATTTAACCCAACATCGTTTACGAGGTTTCTGTGTGACTGTTTGCTGAACGATGTGCACAGATGATAAGTGCATCGCTCATACGACCGCTGGATCGCTGCATCGGAGAATCGTCTGTGCGATATCTGTGGGTGTAGCGTTGTGATGAACGATCTCACACATCGGTCGGGCGATGTGCAAATCCGACATCGTTTATAACATCGTTATCTAGATCATAGCGTGTGACGGCCGCTTAAAGAAGAGCTAGATTTATAGATAGATGAAAAAATAGAATTAGAGATAGATAAATTGATGTCAAACAGCTATAAAATGTCTCACCCCTCTATATATTGTAAGCTTGCGCCCTTCAGTGTCTTTCAGGTTGCACTAAAGTGTGTTTTAGCCTTGTATTAAGCTTTAAAAGATTAATTAATTTTATAAAAAGGAGAAAACCATGGGGCCCCCTCTTTTTTAAATTTTATTCCACTAAAATATTGTTAAAAACACAACATTTCTAATTTACAAGATTTATATTAGGAGAAAATGGACCCCATAATTTGTTATTCATTTTCTATTAAGCACAGTAATTCCCTATATAGGATCAAAAGTTAACTGGGCACATAGCAAAACTCAAACAGCAAAGAGAACTTTTCAATTTCTGTAATGCAATTTTGGACACCATGTTGCGTTTGCTAAGCCCCTGAGGTGCCAACATGTAAGAAACACCCACATGTGACTCTATGTGCCAAACCAAGTCCCGCAATGAAATTATCTAAGTTGCATTGAGCACACCCACAATCAACACAGAATTTGTACGACTGGCTTGTGAAAAGGAGCAAATTCATTTGGATAGGACATCGATATTACTAGACTGGATAAAGACTTCAAGGGTATGTGCAGACGATCTGGAGACACTGCATCATTGATGCTGTGTCTCTGGAACTGAGGGAAGCCACGGGTGAACGTATGGAGATTGCAGCCGCCCTGTGCCCATGCAGCGTTTGCTGCTGGGTGTTATTACCCTGCATTAACCTGCAGGAGATCGCTTCCAACTTTGCAGCAAAAAATGAACATGCTACAGAGATGCAGTAACTCACATCACAGCTAAAATAATGCTATGGATGGAAGAAGCACATGATTTCTAGATGATTTCAAGCAATTTGCCATCCGCTGTACTTATTTTGTTGAACTCAGCAGCAGAAATACGCTCCATCCAAAAGCCTGCTATACTGATTGTGTGCATGAAGCCCAATAAGTTTACATAGCATGCTTTTTATAGTGGACAGCCTTTTCGCCACATGGATCTCTACGAATCAGGCACGATTGATGCCACTCAATATACAGAGTCTACAATAGAGGAGCGGAGCAAAGAAATAGAATAAAAAAGGGAATTGGGCTTGGGAGTAATCTTACTCCAGGGAAAATAACGGAAGGAGCTGAAAAAATAGTTAGACCTCTGTGCCTCCATCATGGTACAAGTTGGAAAGGTTCCCCTGCTTTTTAGACAATGCTTTGTGCCATTAATTCCTGCCTTTCAAAGCTTGTTTTTAAAAGCTTCTTACCTGTGGATATCTGAAGGCCCCCAAAACATGAGCTAAGATGATTGAATTGGCGGAAACTGTGGACCCAATAACAGCAGGGAACATCGGTCTAGAATTACACTCGTTGCTGGAGATTGTTGTACTAGAGTCAGTCAGGAACTGTAAAGCCCCTTGTAATTCATAGTGAGGTATGTTACATGTTTCGTACATCTGGAATCCTACTGTGATGTTCGGCAGAATATTTGGGTCTTTGTTGATTTCCTCCACCGTAAAAAGGAATGACTGAAGCCGGTGATAATATTCTAGGTTAAATCTTCAAAAAGCAAAAAGAGAAGCAAAATTACTTGTGAGCTTACTTTATTTAGGAAGTACTTTTATTCTTTTTTATTTCCTAAACAATCGTTTACCACTCTACAGTTTTAGTGGTATGTTTCTGAGTATAAAGGTGCTGTCACACCTTCCAACATCGGCTGCGATGTTGGAAGCAATGCCCCGGGTGCACGCTCGCTTACGACATCGCAGCCTAGCTGTCACACGGCAAGATGTTGCCGATGATAGTGCTGCAAAGTTGGTGGCATGATCGCTCGCTGGGCTGGGATCAACCCAGCGAGCGATCCACTGCAATGCAGCGAATAGGCGCAATTGGCCGTAACATTGCTATTGCGGTGTCACACCGAACGATGGCGCCGGTTGCTTAAGTTGAAAGATTTTCCTGCATGCAGGAAAACCTGTCAACTCCATCTGGAACAACTATCGTTGTTGAATCGTGCGTTTACACGCAACGACGCAACGACGCAACAACGATGTATTTTCAACATCATTCCTGACTACACTTTTGAACGATGTCAGTAACGATGTTGAAAGGTGTGACGTTACCTTTACACAGTCTATTACAGTATTATTGTCATGGCCAGCTTTGTTGGAAAATACTGTTATGCCATCTCTTAAAGTAATTTAATGATGAAAAATCAGGAAAATACAGTGCTGTGCAAATTAATTGGGACAAAGCATTTTTTAAGTAAAATCATAATTTGGGGTTACCAGTCAGTGATTCAAACCAGTTTTAACTGCTTTGAACAGGTGTAAGTGTACAACACATTGAGTAACAAAATGTGGTTTTAAACTGGTTTTAGTCAGAAAATAACAGCTAGCGGCTCCCTCAGCTTCGGGTGAAAAGCTTGTTTCTGTGAGGAGTGGTTTAGTTACTTTTTCTAGTGAGATTCGTGCCTGTAAAAATGGATGTTACTCCACGGAAGAGGTCTAGAATAAATTACTCTTATGACATACAAGTCTGACTCTAAGAGGAATCGCTTTCCACCGTTGGGATTGGAAATCGACCCTTTCCAAAGTATTTGACAACACAATGATACTGGAGCGTTTTCCTCAAAACGAAAAGGGAAAAAAGGAAAATGAAACCAAGAACTGATAAAACCCTTATCAGTAAAACTAATGCAAGAAAAACAAGTAAAGACTTGCTTTGTCCCAATAATTGCACAGACTGTACAGAAAGGTGGCTAAAAAAATCCACAGTGTCCTAGACTGGAGGTCCACAACTCCAGTCCTCAAGGTCCACCAACAGTGCATGTTTTCAGGAATTCCTTGGTCTGGGGGAATAGCTGTTCTCCTTATGGAGATCATTCTGCCTGCCTGCATGAGGAGACTTATAGCCACAATGCTCCTCTGGGAAATATGCAAACTGTCACTTCAGTGAGGAAGTGAACAAACTTTAGTGCCATCTATTTAAGGTAACAATCCTAAAAGACATAATTGACTTCCTAAATTCCTTAGCATTTGACAGTTAAAATCATCACCTGTGCAGGAGATTAGACCTCTGAACTAGACCACCAAGGATGTATCATTATCTAGAATGAGATAAGATCAGCACACTATGGTGAATTTCCCGGAGTATTCAGCCATCTGGTCAGATACAGAGTTGGTCAATAAATCAATTATTTTCCCAAACTAATTTATAAAGAAATGTCTGTGGATGTGGCATACATGTTTAGTATGGAAATATCACTCTTATCTCTTCTATTTGTCTGACCAAGTTGTGTATTAAAGTCAAGACAGATATTTTGTTGACCTAACCATTAGTGCATAGTCAACCATTAATTTGGCTGGCATACAAATCTAAATTTCAGCTGAAGCAGAAGCTGCCTCTAAGGGTACCATCAGACACAGAGATATATTGCATGCAACTCACTGGTTGCAGTGAAATCATGGCCACATTGTTCTATTATGTGTACAAATGGAACAATGTGTCCATGATTTCACTGCAACCAGTCAGTTGCATGCAATATATCTCTGTGTGTGACGGTACCCTAAGATTTCTGCAGTCAGACTCGCGTCACTCAGCTGCACACAGTGAAACCTGGACTTGTTTATTAAAGCTCATAAGCAATATACTTAAAAATCTAAATGTATGATATGAACATATTTCTAAAAAGCTCAACAGTTGTACAATTGAGAAAACATTGGAGCTGCAAGAGAAATGGAAACAATTCTGAGACATTGGCAGAACATTTGAATGGATCCACCAATGACAGAAGTCATCTAATGAGAACCATCAATGCCTGTTGGAAACACTTCCCTAATTTACCAATTCCAATAACTATTCTTGATTAACACTTCTTAATACATACTTACAATTATGCCTATATTGATATACTACTTAAACTTTTTCACTCTGTGTTGGCATAGACTTTGTATTTGCCTTACGGTCGACCAATGTTCAACTTGGGTTTATACCTAAAGCCTCATTTCTCCAAGGAATAAAAATGAATTTTTAAGTTTTTATTCTAAAAAATACAAGTAAACATGTAAAAAAAAGAATAATATTGAAGTTTACAGTTTGTACATTTTATGATATCTACATATCATGTATCATAAAGTATAACATACTTACGATCTACAGGTAGTCTTGGGTGGTGGGACATCAAATGTCAACTTTTGATAGATCTTTTCAGAGTTAATAGGTAGTACAACTCCTAACATGATGTCTCCAGGTTGTCTTATCCCCTCCTGGACTGACATAGGGGCCAATCTACATGTGTGATCCATGGCATATATGGCATATATAGCGGACACATGTTGTAACAGAAGAATCTTCATAAACGCTATATACATATGAACCATATTACGATAGCTTTCTACTGACTTAACTGAGGACAGAGAAAATATATTACCCACTGTGAATTATACCATACGTCAGTATTAGAAAGAAGAAAAGATGGAGATGGTGCTCCCTAGTGTAGTACCTTCAGGCTTGGAAGTGGAATTTTGTCTCGAAAAATGCTCTACACAATAGACGATCATAGCCTGCACAAAGCCCGGATATCTTCCAATCCACTGTTCATAAGTCAGTTTTGATATGATTTTTTTCAACTCTAATTGACAGTTTTCTCTGCACACATTGCATAGACAGAAAGCTGACAACCAGTGGTGGTGGCTGGACTATACAGAGTTAACGAACATGGAGGACTAAATAGCAGCAGATTTACTAGTCCTTTGCTGCAGTGTAGTTTTGTTCCTGTCCGTGGGGATCTCGAATTATGCACGACCACAAGGCCAGGAACGAACAGGAACGGATGTGTACCTCTGGATGCCATTTCTGACATGAGGGATCCGGACTGACAGAGCTGGGAGGAGCTGAGCCTGCAAGCACAGGCATGTATAGTATTTTCACTGTAGGAGTGTATGAACATACTCTCCTAAAGTGAAATAAAATAAAAATAAAAAAAAAATGCTCACCTGTCCCGGGATGTGAGGCGTCCACATTCAATGCTGCAAGGACCTTAATCAGCTGATCAACAGATGAGTGTCCGGTAGCGGTCAGTTGACACATCAGCTGATTGCTACCAGCCAATCAGCGATTAAGGTCCTTGCAGCATCAGACATCTTCCCGGGACACTCGGCAGAGAGGTAAAGTATATAATTTTTTTTGTTTTTATCACCATTGCTTTCTTTTATTTCACTTTAGCAGTGTATATAGACATATTGCTAAAGTGAAATAACACACATGTACCATGGGAACAAAGCAGTGCTCTTGTTCTAAGCATGCTCTGTACACTGAAACCTGATCCGGGAAACAATCCTGTGGATTCCCCGATCCGGCTTCATAGGCTCCCTTGTTGAGAGCTTTGGACTGGACCGGATTACTTTCTGTCCAGTTTCTTCACCGGAGCCCCAAAACGGTGCAGTCTCTGATTTTGGGGCCGGGAAGAAACAGGACAGAAAGGAATCCGGGACTGAATGCACAAAACTGGATTGCCAAATATGACCAATCCGGCACCATAGGGATATACGGGAGGCTAAAAATTATCCTGGTCTATCATTTGCAAAATGGACAAAACAAGATGGCAAAAACCATGATGTGAAGCCAGCGTAAGGAAATCCTGAAAACATGACCTGCTAGTGGGCATAATGCAATGGAGGTTGGGATCACTGGTGTTTGGGGTGAAACCCAGATTGCCTAGTACTTGATTTCCATTATATTCGTTACTGGAGTCCAGTGTACCAGAGCGTCCAAACTGCTTGTCAAGAGTAAAGGGCACTCGAACATTTTTGTTTAGTTCAGTATTGGTTAACTCTAAATGAACAGAAACTGGGAATTCCATAATAATTAAGAGTCTCAAACCAAAACCTAACATGTTGATATTATGGTCTTTAGGTGTGAGGGTTGTTGGTTTAAACATCCAAAAAGATTCCCTATTAATTGGCTTTCCAAAACAATCTGGGTTATTTACAGGTGTTTCTTTAAAAATGGTGAGGTTTTAACTTTCCTGTCAGGATTCTTTAGATTTTTCATAAGTGGAAAGAGCTGAAATGAAAAAGGGGCGCAACAGTGTGTGTATCTGGCTAATTATCGTAGTAAACAGGGGAATAATGAAATCCGCTCACCTGTTAGGATTGTGAGACATCACAACCACTTTTTGCACCTTTGACAACTATAGATGTCAAGTAGGGATGAGCGAGTAGTGAAATATTCAGACTCGATATACTTGTAACGAGTAGGTCCGAATACTCGGTACTCATTTACGAGTAGCGAATCCAATGTAAGTCAATGGGAAATGCGAGTACTTTCGCAGTGTATTTATATACACAGCAAAAGTGAAATAAAAGTTAATAAAAGGTGTTAAAAATAAAAAAAATAACATCCTCAACTATCTGACGCTGTCCCGGGACCAGAAAAGAACACATCAGATGGCCAGTAGTGATCAGGTGCTGTGTGACATCACACACCACTTGATCGCTACTGGCCCATCTGATTGGCCATCAGACTTAAGGGCTTGTTACACACTGCGATGAGGCAGTGGTCTGACCAACGATGTGGATCGCTGCCACATCATGAACTGATCGCTGGTGAGCTGAACACAGGCACAATCACACATGTAAAGGCCTCTTAAGAAAATCTGATGGCCAATCAGATGGCCAGTGCAATCAGGTGGTGTGTGACATCATACACACCTGATCGCTACCGGCCATCTGATTGGCCGTCAGTGTAAGGTCCTGGCAGACCAACTGATGTGTTCTGTTTCAGGTCCGGGACAGCGTGGGATAGGTGAGTATGTTATTTTTTTATTTTTATCATTTTTATTAACTTTTACTTCAATTTTGCAGTGTATATAGATACACTGAGAAAATGAATGTACTACTCACTGTGGAGACACAGGGGGTCAGTGGGTGCTCTCTCTGCTGGCCCAGCCCCTTTAGCCAGATAGCCTGGACCAGGACTCATCCCCAAACTGAACGGCTGAGCTCCTAAACCGTGGGTGGAACACTACTCAGACAACACAGGTTGAGGGAACCACAATATTAAGCTTTATTGGATCCCCAAACAGTTAACAGCATATAACGCATAATCAGCAAAACACAAACTGTAACAGGCAACAAAGTCTCACCCTTCAGCTGGCTCACAAGGGATTAGAATATAGCACAGCAAAGTCTGTGGCCAGGTGACTGGATCGTTCCAACCTGGGTTGCTTCCTTACGCAGTCTTTGTTATCCCAGCCAAATCCGATCATTCGATGCCGAAGTCCTAGTAGTCTCACAATCCAGGTTGTGATCCCCTCGGTTGGCACCGAAATGCCTAGGCCTGGGGTTATGGCTTGCCAGTCGGACATGAAGATGCTAGATTAGCTGCCTGTATTAAATCCCGGGCACCTCTAGTCGGGACTGAAATCCCTAGGCTGAGGTCACTACACAGAATCTCAATCACCCTGGTTAATAAACAGGTCTCCTTATATCCCCGGACAACTAAATGCAGGATATTGGGGACTTCATGATTGGTGGAATAAGACTGTTCTCTCATTGGCTCAATCTCAAGCCTCATATAAAACATCTCTAATAGAATTGTAGTCCTTGCAAGGGAGACACACATACTGGTTGACATAGCAATACAATGGAATGTTAGTAGGATTAAGTTCGCTGAGTGTCATGACCTTCTCTGACAAGGGTTGAGATAATAACATTACACACAGTAAACTTCACCAAGCATCTACAGGACTCTAGGAAGAATGAGTTGCTTATCACAAGGTTGAAATAACATACAGTACCTAGAGGCAAGATTATTAAATTACCCACTTTAAATACTAGCAGGCCCATGAGGGGCATATTACAAGTTTGCAAACCAAAATACGATATTGTCTGGATAAATAAGAAATCCTCATGTGTTATCCATTAAAAGGGTCCATTTCGTCACACTCATTACGTCTAACGAGTAATCACAAGTAAACTCGTGGAGTAGCGAGCAGCCCGAATACCGTACACTCGCTCATCCCTAATGTCAAGCTATTGCACAGTCTGCAGCAGTCTTCTCCCGATATAGATCCAGGAATGCAGGGTGGAGAAAAGGATACAAAGGACGCGCTCCCGCTCCAACATCAATTCACATACACAGGCTATATGAATTCAGTGGGTGGTATGTACCATCTCTTTATTGTGACAATCTTTGTGGTATTCCTGAGGAAGAGGCTCGTCACTGAAACGCGTAGAATAAATACCACCCACTGAATTAATACAGCCTGTGTATATGAATTGATTACGGAGCGGGAGCTTGTCCTTTGTTTCCCTTTTCTCCACCTGCATTCCTGGATTTTTCATCAGAAAATATTTAGATGATTAGACATCTATTCCTAATGCTAGGTCAACGTTTATTAATTCTGTTATGTATGGGCTGTATGGTGTGATCCACATATTGGAGATTGGAATCACACTTGTAATGTAAATTACAATTGAAGAATTGAAGTTAAGGAGTTGGTTCATGGAAAAGATCTTCCCATTAATTCTGGATTAAAAACCAATAAATCAATGTTTCAGCATTCCCCAAAATAAACATTTAGAGCTCCAACAGTGAAAAACTTCTTTGAGACCAAGCAAAAAAGAAGAAGGGAATTTGGATATTTATTGAGTTCTTTCTTATGGTTGATTCAACTGGACACAATCACAGGAAATCAAATATTTTCTACAGGAACACCAAAAAAATCCTGAAAGTGCACGTCTCACCATTCTTGAAAATTTACCTGTGAATACCTCAGATTGTTTTACAAAACCATTAATTAGGTAATCTCTTTGGATCTTTAATCTAGCAACCCGCACCCCTGAAGGTCTAAATATCAGAATTGTAAGATAAAAAGGGAGAGAAGGGGCGCATGTGTAGGATCACTATAGCTACACACAGTAGGTTCTAGTTTTTGAATTCCCAGTGTATATCCTTACAGATTTAACCAATTCATTCATTCCAAATATTTAAAGGGTTAAAATAATTTCTCAATTTTAGATATGTGTATGCATATAGGTATGCAAAGACATACTAATAGGATATTTAGATTGTGAGCTCCAATGGAGACAGCATTACGTATTAATGTTATGCAAAGTGCTATGGAATTAATAGCGCTATATAAATGAATATATTTTTTTTAAGAAAGTATGTTTTTAATATATTTTTTCTTTAATTATTTAGGTTTTTCATGTGGTGCATAAGTGTATTTCATGTATTTTATGTATTTATGGTATTTTCAGTTGGTGGAGAATGCAGGCACATCAAGCAGCCTTGGTTTCATTGGTAAAGTAATCCAAACAGGAGGTTCTTCAGGATGGACAAAAGTGGCCACATGTGAGATTTTTTACCAATCTCCCCTTTCCTCCTCCTATTCTGATCTTGCTTTGGAGACTTTAGCAACAAGGGATATTGCCGATCTCTCTAACTGTCCTTTAAGTGTTCATTGAATTGTAGGTGTTTATGTCCTATTAACAGGTTTTATTTTTGGTTGCCTGTTTGTGAACACCTGAGGAAGGGGATGGACTGTCCCAGATAAACAAGGTGCAAAGAAATCTTCTATACAACATCCATCTTCCATCAGCAGCGCTTGTTCATTGGCACCACTTCTTACAACTTTTTTTGTTTCCTTAAGGCTGGCTTCACACCACGGTTAAATCCGATCCGGGGCTGTCAGGGGTGAACCTGACAGCCCCGGACCGGATTTGCAAACAGAACCAGAGGGCTAATATGCCCTCGGGTCCTGTTTGTAGCCGGATGCATCTGAGCTCGGCTGTCCCCTGCGAAATGGTGCTGAACCGCTTCACAGGGGACAGCTCCCAGGTGCTGAAGTTCAGCGTAGTTCACGCTGAACTTCAGCCTCAGGTGTCCGGTTCCCGGATCCTCCCAGATTGAAGCAATCCGGCACCATAGACACCCATGTTAGGGAGCACCAGATTGCCGCAGATATGGGAGAATTCGTGAGAATCCGTGAGGATCCAATTTGGGGAGATGTGTCTCCCCCAGACACAAAAATGCTGCAAGCAACATTTTTGTGTCCGGTAGAAATATCTTAATTCCTCTGGATCTTCCAGGATAAATGAAAACTGGATGGCAGATAGCTGCCATCCGGCTACATCTGACCCCATCGGGCTGCACTAAGGTAAAATTGCGTCCGGGGCTGTCCGGTTCATCCCGGACAGCCCCGGTCCTGATAGAACCGAGGTGTGAAGCCAGCCTTAAGCATATGGGTAAATACAGAATATAATTTAAGGAACTTTAAACACATCCTAAAATTGAATTTTTGTTCTATTTTGCTTTATATTTCACAATGTTTTAGTTTCATTAAATATTAACTAATATTTTAACTTTTCCAAATAATGATTTATATTAAAATGTATATTAACATTAATTCATAATGTTTAGAAAATAAAACATTTTGAATGCATTGTGCCCAAGGATTTTTTTTACATATGAATCACAGAAAACTTATATATTTTTATATATGCAAATTTGCACTTCACTAAGGAAGTTGAGAAACTCCAGTGCCACATTTAAGCAGCTTCCTCAAAGTCATAATCACTTTCCTACAAGCTTTTAATATAACTAAGGGATTTGTGCCAGATCAGAACCCCAAACTACAGACGCTGCGTTTCAGGGTACCTGCCCCTCATCAGTGTAGTGTGTGGGATCTTCTGATCTGGCTGAGTGAGTGGGCTAAGACAAGGTCTGGGAACTTGCTATCAACCTTATGGAGACAGCGAAGTAGGTGAGGAGATTGTAAGCCACTTCTCTCCTCTCAGATATATGCATATATGCAAATTTGTTGTAGGAAAGCGATTATGACTTTGAGGAGCTGCTTAAATGTGGCACTGGAGTTTCTCAACTTCCTTAGTGAAGTGCAAATTTGCATATATGCATATATCTGAGAGGAGGGAAGTGGCTTACAATCTCCTCACCTACTTCGCTCTCTCCATAAGGTTGATAGCAGGTTCCCAGACCTTGTCTTAGCCCACTCACTCTGCCAGATCAGAAGATCCCACACACTATACTGATGAGGGGCAGGTACCCCAAAACGCAGCATCTGTAGTTTGGGGTTCTGATCTGGCACAAATTCCTTAGTTATATTAAAAGCTTGTTGGAAAGCGATTATGACTTTGAGGAGCTGCTTAAAGGTGGCACTGGAGTTTCTCTACTTCCTTAGTGAAGTGCAAATTTGCATATATCTGAGAGGAGGGAAGCGGCTTACAATCTTCTCACCTACTTCGCTGTCTCCATATGGTTGATAGCAAGCTCCCAGACCAATATATTTTTATGTCTTTTATATGATAACTTTTTCAGACGTATTTTTTTATATTTGTATATTTACTTCAAATTCTGTATAATAAAGTGATTGTGGATTGTCAGGAAAAGTTATAGAATGTTGAGATTTTATATAACACAATGTCTTAAAATTGTGAATATGAAAATCATTTATTAAGGACCTTTTCACATCTACACAGCCCCTGCGTTTGCCTGGCCTCCCTGCACTGCGCTAACGCAAATGTAAGCGCAGGTGCATTTACAGGCAAGTGCTGGCAAGCGCATAGGCGCATAGATGCCCATGCGCTCGCCCCCATTACCTGCTATGGTTGATCACAGCCGAGCCTAGTAGCTGAAAACCCAGAAGCGCCAGTGTGAATGTGCCGACTTCACCGCCATGTGCTTGGCCAGACACACCCGGAAACGTCACATTAAAGATACGGCGCCACCTGCCGGATCAGTCACGTAATGGACGCATTTGTAGCCCGCTTCAGGCAAACCCCATGCATTGTCTATGAGGCTTGCAGTCCGGTGTGGCAAGTGAGGTTCTGCCGGATGCGGCATGGGGATTGCCGGATCCAGGCTGCAAGTGCGACCGTTAGGTGGCCGATCCGGCAGATGCGGCCCTACCTGAAAAACGCTGATGTGAAAGGCCCCTAATAATTATCTATTTTCTTTTTTGATTTATTTAATTTTCCGAAAATGAAGAGTAATATAAATTTTAATGGAAAAAAAAGAAGAAAAGCATTAAATGTATATTTCTTATTATAGATAAATAATATAATAAAGAACGTGGGATATAATAGTGTTACATCGCTAAATTAATCAAAATAAATATTTAAATATACAATTTTTATATTTTGTAAAATGGAACTAAATGTTCTTATTAAAACATAATTTTAAAAGAAGAATTTATTTTCTTTGTATGAAGGTCGATGTAGTGACAGGAGGGTTATATACATGATTAGTGTCACTTAGTAAGTGAAATAGTTGTAAGATGGAATCACCAAGAATGTATCTGTTCTACTCACAATTCCCTCGATCCTCCAGTCCTCACTTGTCTCCATATAGACACTTTTTAATGCACAGAAGTATATATATATATATATATATATATACTGGAGAGATGCAATGTAATTATTTTAATTGATTGTGATTATGATAATATAACTTTAATAGTCGCTGAGACCTGGATCAGGTTATTTTTTACTTCAGTAATAGAAACATAATTATTTGATGAATACGCAGATGTGATCTCCCTGCTGGTGCTCTACAATACGTAACTTAACATCTGTTAAAAAGGTAACAAACCAACACTATCTTCTTATGAAGAATTTACAATATATACAGGAGCATCTCAATGAATGAGAATATCATCAAAAAGTGACTTTACTTCAGTAATTCAACACATAAAGTGACACACATATATTGTATAGAGTCATTACACACAGAGGGATCTATTTCATGTGTTTATTTCTATTAATGTTGATGATTAATGAAACCCAAAGGTCATTATCACATAGAATTAAAGTAGGGAGGATGAAGAGTCTGAGAGATATAATATGACCAAAATAGTTATCAGAGGCTTCACCGTGTGTGGTTGTGAGAGTCAAAACCACTATAAAAGCAGATCACGGCTGCTGCAGTCCCCAGCGTGGGGCATATAGAGTAGGGAGGATGAAGGGTTAAAAATCACGCTGCCGTATTCCATGAGACATCAAAGGGTGAATATAATATTGATTTATTAGTCAACGCGTTTCATGACTCCCTGGCCCCTAACTCAGGACAAATCAATATCATATTGCCATGTTTCTGGGGGCCTCTGGGAGCCTTGAAACACGATGACTAATGAATCAATGTAACTCACCCTCTGACACCCCAATTACAAACCCAGTAGGTGTAAAGTGAAAAAACACGCAAACACATACAGGGAAATATAGTTTATTTAAATAACGACTCCCTTGCACTATCCCTCATTTGCTAACTTATTAAAAAAAAAACAAAGCCATATGAAACCTTGCATAATCCAAGATGTATTGGTCCCATCACATCTCCAGAATCCAGAATCCAACCTATGGAGCCTTGTTTAGAGACAAAAAGCTTTGTACGTCTCTCCCTGTGAGTGCCAGACCAGGAGTTTCTCATGTTATGTCATTAACTCAGTGACCACAATATATGACATAATTAAATTATATTGCTGTTTCTGACTGAGCACCCTTCCCTCGATAACCTAGTCAAGTTTAGTCATGTTTTTTCCACCATCTTGTTGTAGTCCAACTTCCTACCACACCCATACACGTAGGTTTTAATTGCACTCAGAGGCTTGTGCCCTCATAAGCATTTGCACTACAGACAGAGGCATAAGGTAAGGGAAATAGGGACCCGATATACATGAGAACACCTTGGTGCAGGTTATCGGGCTTAACATGCAATGGCCAATGCATTAACTAAGAAGCAGTTTCTACAATGTCAATTTTCATCTTCAAAATTTGCATTAGTTTCTTATATGTTAGTCAAACATTCCATTATGTCATATATTGTGTTTAGTGTACAGCGGATCACTTTTTAATATATATAGTCTTTTTCTAGCTAGCACCTGAACCTGTAGGTGTGCCAGTCCTGTTTCAATTATTAACTCAGTGACATGACTGCACATGAGAAATATTTTGTCTGCCACTGAGTGGGAGGGGCCTAGGGAGCCCCGCTTTCTGAATGAGGCACCATATTTCAGCGTAAGGATTTAGGGGATATTGTAGAAACACTATACCATGAATCTTGCTGGATCTTTATTGCCTCTTTAAAAAAAATGGTGAATGAAGGACTGTGTGGGAGAAACTTTATTCAAATAATCAATTTATTCCTATGTGTGTATTTTTTTTTTATTTTACACTTACTGGGGTAATAATAGGTATGTCTGATAGACTTTAAACCCAAGAAATATTACCTTGATTTCCACTGCATGAGGGAAATCAGGAAGAGTAAGTGCAAAGTGATAGAATTAGTGCAAATTATTGATGCACCAGTTCTGAGGCAGCTGCAGGCTTCTATTTTTAGGAAGGGAAGAGTCAAATAATCAAAGACCTTCTAAGCCTGATATCAGCCGCCAGCTGTTTGCTTTACCTTGGCTGATCATCAAATAATAGGGGAATCAATGCCATTTTTTAAGTTTGTTTATTTGTTTAAACCAGGCTAAACTAATGAATAGTTTATAAAATTGGCGTGGGTTTCCCTCTATGTTTTCATCACCAGCCATGGTAAAGCAGAAAGCTGTGGGCTGGTATTATGAGGCTGGGAAGGCCTCTGGTAATTTGGCTCTTCTCTGGCCTTTTTACCAGCCTGCAGCCAAATCAGAATTAGCACATCACATAGGAGGCATTGATTCTCTTGTGCTTTGCTTTTGCCTGGTGCAGTAGAAATCAGGGTAGTAGATTAATGTGCTTGAAGTCAGCTGGCATCAAGCCTATTGGTTAGGAATGGGGGAAGTGTAAGTGCACTCAGCAAGAGCTGGAGACTATAATGAGAGTTGTAATCAATACCCAGAGTATGTAAATTGCTTTGTTTTAATGTTATTCACGGTCACTGTGGATTGTGGATAACATTGAAGCTTTGTGGGAAACTTTTCCTAACCAGCCAAAGTAAAGCAAATTGTTGAGGACTGATACTATCAAGTCAGAAAGGCTTATTACTTGGCTCCTTCTATCTTAAAAATAGTAGCTGCTGGACATCCCAAAATTGGCACATCCATTTGCTGCACCAATTCTGGCTCTTCGCATTGTCTCTTCCCAATTACTCTGGTGTGGTAGCAATTGGGTTAATATTGGTGGGATTTGAAGTCATCTGTGAAGTGTCAGCTGGTATCATGCCCAAGGGTTAGTAATAGAGAGGAATCTGTCAGACACCTCCATTACTAACCCAGAATGTGTGAAGTTAAGCAACCATACACACTGGAAAAATGGTTTATTTGACTAAAGACTCCAGAAAACTATCCCTCATTCATCAATTTATCAAAAAAACAAACAAAAGCAAAGCATTAAGATCCGATGTAATCCATGGTTCAGAGCAGGAGGCATCATATGTTACTCTCAGTCAGTGCCAGAACTAGAGCTTCTCACGCACGGTGAGTTACTGATGCCACCGTTCTTGAGATATTCTGGGTTTGGCACTGATCGGGGGTGACCTATGAAGCTTTGTTCTCTAAACAAGGCTTGATTGCTTGAAGAACGGATTCAGAGGACATTGTTGGACCAGTTTATCATGGATTACATTGGATCTTCATGATTTTCTTAAAAATAAATTAGCGAAAGAGGTATAGGGTGGGGGAGTATTAGGCAAATATATTCTTTTTTCCAGTATGTGTTTTTTTAATATTCAAAGATTTTCAGGCTTGACATCAGGGGAACTTGGTGGGGAGGGTGGGGGTCTTTAACACAACGTCCATTTCACAGTACTACAATGCGCTTCCAGGTGTTCAGACAAACACAATGCAGGCACCCAGTGGCGTAACTTGGAGCTCATGGGCCCAATGCGAACTCTCCAACAGGGCCCCCAATTATTGCAAATCTTTAGTAGCAATAGTCTTTTTCAATAGGCCAAAGGGACTTTTGGGGCCCGCTAGGCTCCAGGGCCCGGGTGTGATTGCAATCCCTGCACCTGTTGTAATTACGCCCCTGTAGGCACCATTAACTTCCTTTTTATAAGCCTGCATACGTCATCCTCATTAATTAACTGACTGATGGGGAAATACAAAAATACACATAAAACCACCCTCCCTACCAAGCCTCCCTGATGTAAAGTGTGAAAATAATTGAAAAATAAAGATGTGTTTTATCCTGACCAGAGAGTGCTACTTCTCTTCAGACCATACTTTGCATGTGACTTTCATCCGGCAGTCTGCACCCGGGGAGGCAGGAGGAGGAGAAGGCAGCGAGAAGCCACTCATCTGATCATCTGTGCTTGTTCCGTCAGAGCTGCATCTCCAGGAGCGATACAATGAGAAGTGGTGCCCGACAACATACTACTAACCATGAGTATAATAAGTGACTGATATCATCATAGTGCACACCAGTAATTGGCTGTATTGGCCGGCGTTGGGAGACCGCACCATGCAGGGATGAAGCATATGAGCTGAAGGAGGCAAAGGGGATAATTTGCTGCTGGGGATGGAGGATGCAGGCAGTTTCTTAATAGAATGTAATGAGAAAGATGAAGTGGAAGTCCTAATAAGAGTCTGGAATACAAAATTCATTCTCTGGCAGAGAAGGAAGGTAAAGAGAACGAACCAGCAGGTTTTAGGGCTATAAAGTGAAGGCAGTGCCTTACAGGCGCTGGGATGCTGAGTGCTCATATCGTTACATCAATGATTACATGTATGATTGCCGAGATAAATGTTATATAAGTCCTTAGAAGGTGTGCAGCAGGGGGAGGAAGTGTGCAGTACATTAGCATAAGTGGGTTGGGCTTTTCTTTATTACTCCACAGTTTTTTCTATGCCAAACCCTCTCCCTCCCCTCTCACTCCCTCCCTGCCATTATTATTATTATTATGTATTTATATAGCGCCATTAGGATACATGGCGCTTTACAATTTAGAGGGTAGACAGAAACAGGAGGTCGAAGACGACCACAAACGACGCAAACGATGACATATCACAATTAGTCATACGGGTACAACAGGGTCGGGGATCCTGTCCGCGAGGGCTCACAGTCTAAACTGGGTGGGGAGGGAGACAGTAGGAGGGGAGAGGTGAGATCCTTTTTTTTTTGGAAGTGCACTGAGATACAGGCTGATTTGCTGCTAAGGGAAAAAAAGGAAAAAAAAAAAACCTCTTTATATCTGATTCTCTAGCGAGTGTGACCGCGAGCTTTGTGTGACAGAGCGCAAGTGCGACAGAAGTAAGTGTGTGACTTGTGATTCAGTGACTTTGGATTCAGGGAGTTTGGAAGGGAGGACTTACTGAATTGCTGGTTGTATTTTATTAATACTTTGCATTTCTTTTTACTTATCATTTCTGTCTGGTGCAATCCCCATTAGGAAATGAGCTCCATGATTGGCAATGCCATCCAGTGTACATCTTGCCACATGTATGCATTCCTTGACCAGCCGGCCGAGGGTGCATACTGCTGTGTGAGATGTGAGTACGTTGTGCATTTGGAAGCCCAGATACTGGATCTAAATGAACGACTGACAACGCTGAGATCCATAGACAATATGGAAAGGAGTCTGCTGCTCATTGAACAGCTGCTCAATGGGATAGATGTGGGGGAGGATGGTACTATGGAGCCTCAGGACCATGAGGTAGCTAGCTGGGTGACAGTTAGAAGGCGGGGTAGAGGGAAGGGTGCCAGGGAGGCTAGCCCTGATCTGGCACACCCCAATAAATTTGCTATGTTGGCAGATGAGGGGGGTGTGAGTTCAGGGATAGCACTGCTGCAGCAGGGCATGACCTCTGAAAGCCAGAGGAGTGTCTGCTCCAGTAAGGGGGAAAACAGGAGAGTAGGGCAGGCCAGACAGGTGCTGGTAGTGGGGGACTCAATTATTAGGGGAATAGATAGGGCAATCTGTCACAAAGACAGGGATCGTCGAACAGTGTGCTGCCTACCTGGCGCTCGAGTCCGGCACATCGCTGATCGGGTTGACAGATTACTGGGAGGGGCTGGTGAGGACCCAGCGGTCATAGTGCACATTGGCACAAATGACAAAGTTAGAGGTAGGTGGAAGGTCCTTAAAGATGATTTCAGGGAATTAGGCTGCAAGCTTAAGGCAAGGACCTCCAAGGTAGTATTCTCTGAAATACTGCCTGTACCACGTGCCACACCAGAGAGGCAACGGGAGATTAGGGAGATAAATAAGTGGCTCAGGAATTGGTGTAGGAAGGAGGGGTTTGGGTTCCTGGAGAACTGGGCCGACTTCTCTGTTGGCTACAGGTTCTATGCTAGGGACGGGCTGCACCTCAATGGGGAGGGTGCAGCTGTGCTGGGGGAGAAAATGGCTAGAAGGTTGGAGGAGTGTTTAAACTAGGGATTGGGGGGGAGGGTATTCATTGTATAGGAGGGGAAGATAGTGTAAACAGTAACCTGGGCACAAGTAATAAAATTGGGGGGGGCATGGGGGGTGGGGTTAGAACAGTCAATCTAGTAGGAAGGAATAGAGGTAAAGAGAGATGCATAAAGTGCATGTTCACTAATGCCAGAAGCCTCACCAACAAAATGGAGGAATTAGAATTGATTTTGTTGGAAAATAATTATGACATGGTGGGGATTTCGGAGACTTGGCTGGACGAGAGCCATGACTGGGCTGTTAATTTACAGGGCTATTGTCTGTTCAGAAATGACCGTACAAATAGGCGAGGAGGAGGTGTATGTTTATACGTAAAATCATCCTTAAAACCCATCCTGCGTGATAATATAGGTGAATCTAATGGAAATGTAGAGTCTCTGTGGGTGGAGATAAGGGGAGGGGGAAAAAATAATAAATTACTGATAGGGGTTTGTTATAAGTCCCCAACAATAATGGAAGTGGAGGAGAATATCCTCATAAAGCAAATAGATGAAGCAGCGTCTCAGGGAGAAGTCATTATTATGGGGGACTTCAACTACCCTGAAATACATTGGGGATCAGAAACCTGCAGTTCCAGCAAAGGTAATAAGTTTTTGAAAACTATAAGAGACAATTACCTTTCACAACTGGTTCAGGACCCAACAAGAAGGGGGCACTGCTGGACCTAATATTAACCAACAGGCCAGACCGCATATCAAATATACGGGTTGGAGGTCACTTGGGTAATAGTGATCATAACTTAATAAGCTTTCAAGTATCCTTTACTAAGACGTGTAGTAGAGGGGCCACAAGGACACTAAACTTCAGGAAGGCAAATTTCCAACGGTTGAGAGATGATCTTAGTGCAATAAACTGGGATGATGTCCTGAGACATAAAAGTACACAACACAAATGGGAGATGTTTATTAGCATCCTGAATAGGACCTGTGCACAATATATACCCTATGGGAATAAGCATGCTAGAAATAGGAGGAAACCACTATGGCTAAATAAAGCGGTAAGAAGTGCAATATGTGACAAAAAGAAAGCATTTAGGGAATTAAAGCAAGTAGGTAGTGATGAAGCATTAAATAAATACAGAAAATTAAATAACATTTGTAAAAAGCAAATCAAGGCAGCAAAGATTGAGACAGAGAGACTCATTGCCAGAGAAAGTAAAAAGAATCCCAAAATATTTTTTAACTACCTAAATAGTAAGAAACTAAAAAATGATGGTGTTGGCCCCTTTAAAAATAGTCTGGGTGAAATGGTGGATGAGGATGAGGAAAAAGCAAATATGCTAAATGACTTTTTTTCAACAGTATTTACACAAGAAAATCCCATGACAGACAATATGATCAGTGATAACAAAAATTCTCAATTAAACGTCACCTGCTTAAACCAAGAGGAAGTATGGCATCGTCTAAAAATCACTAAAATTGACAAATCCCCGGGCCCAGATGGGATACACCCCAGAGTGCTGCAGGAATTAAGTACTGTCATAGATAGACCATTATTTTTAATATTTAAAGATTCCATAATAACAGGGTCTGTACCACAGGACTGGCGTATAGCAAATGTGTGCCAATATTCAAAAAGGGGACAAAAACTGAACTTGGAAATTATAGGCCAGTAAGCTTAACCTCTACTGTGGGTAAAATCCTAGAGGGTTTTCTAAGAGATGCTATACTGGAGTATCTGAAGAAAAATAACCTCATGACCCATTATCAACATGGTTTTACGAGGGACCGTTCCTGTCAAACTAATCTAATAAGCTTCTATGAAGAAGTAAGTTCTGGACTGGACCAAGGAAATGCAGTGGATGTGGTGTATATGGACTTTTCAAAAGCTTTTGATACGGTGCCACACAAAAGGTTGATACATAAAATGAGGGCAATGGGGATAGGGGAAAATATGTGTAAGTGGGTTAAGAACTGGCTTAGTGATAGGAAACAAAGGGTGGTTATTAATGGAACACACTCAGAATGGGTCACAGTTAACAGTGGGGTACCACAGGGGTCAGTGTTGGGCCCGCTTCTATTTAATATATTTATTAATGACCTTGTAGGGGGCATACAGAGTAGAATCTCAATATTTGCAGATGACACTAAACTCTGCAGGGTAATCAATACAGAGGAGGACAATTTTATATTACAGGAGGATTTATGTAAACTAGAAGCTTGGGCTGCTAAATGGCAAATGCGCTTTAATGGGGATAAATGTAAAGTCATGCACTTGGGCAGAGGAAACAAAAGGTATAATTATGTGCTTAATTGTAAAACACTGGGCAAAACTGTCACTGAAAAAGACCTGGGTGTATGGGTAGATGACAAACTCACATTTAGTGGCCAGTGTCAGGCAGCTGCTGCAAAGGCAAATAAAATAATGGGATGTATTAAAAGAGGCATAGATGCTCATGAGGAGAACATAATTTTACCTCTATACAAGTCACTAGTGCGACCACACTTAGAATACTGTGTACAATTCTGGTCTCCGTGTGTATAAGAAAGACATAGCTGAACTAGAGCGGGTCCAGAGAAGAGCGACAAAAGTTATTAGAGGACTAAGGGGTCTGCAATACCAAGACAGGTTATTAAACTTGGGGTTATTTAGCTTGGAAAAATGTAGGCTTAGGGGTGATCTTATAATAATGTATAAATATATGAGGGGCAGTACAGAGACCTTTCTAATGATCTCTTAACTCTTAGGCCTGAGACTGGGACAAGGGGGCATCCTCTACGTCTGGAGGGAAGAAGGTTTAATCATAGTCACAGACGCGGATTCTTTACTGTAAGAGCAGTGAGACTATGGAACTCTCTGCCACATGCTGTTGTAATGAGGGAGTCACTACTAACATTTAAGAAGGGCCTGGATGCCTTTCTTGAAAACTATAATATTACCAGTTATATATACTAGATTCTTTGATAGGGCGTTGATCCAGGGAATTAGTCTGATTGCCGTATCTGGAGTCAGGAAGGAATTTTTTCCCCCAATGTGGAGATTAGTGTTGCCACATGGGTTTTTTTTTGCCTTCCTCTGGATCAACATGTTAGGCTATGGGTTGAACTAGATGGACTTAAAGTCTTCCTTCAACCTTAAAAACTATGTTACTATGTTACTATGAGATGGTGCAGTGGATAGGGTCTCAGTGTGTGTTGTTGGCTTGTAGGAAGAGGTGGGTCTTCAGGTTTTTCTTGAAGGTTCCCAGGGTCGGGGAGTGTCTGATGTGGTGGGGGAGGGAGTTCCAGAGTCTGGCAGAAGCACGAGAGAAGTCATGCGTGCGGTTATGGGAGGTGGAGATGCAGGGGGTTGAGAGGAGGAGTTCTTGGGAGGAGCGCAAGTTGCGCGACGGGAGGTAGCGGGAGACCAGGTCGGAGATATAGGGAGGGGACAGGTTGTGTATGGCCTTGTATGTCAGGGTTAGGGTTTTGAAGTGAGATCGCTGGGGGATGGAGAGCCAGTGGAGGGCTTGGCGGAGAAGGGAGGTGGGGGAGTAGCGGGAAGATAGGTGGATGAGTCGGGCAGCAGAGTTGAGGATGGTGTGGAGAGGTGCAAGGGAGGAGGCAGGGAGGCCGTTGAATAGGAGGTTGCAGTAGTCCAGGCGGGAGATGATGAGGGCATGGACAAGTGTCTTAGCTGTGTTGTGGTCAAGGAAGGAGCGGATGCAGGCAATGTTTTTTAGTTGGAGTCGGCAGGCGGTGGTGAGGGCTTGGATATGGGGCTTGAAGGAGAGGAAGGAGTTGAGGGTTACCCCGAGACATTTGGCATGAGGGATGGGTGAGAGGGTGCAGTGGTTGACGGTGATGGATAGGTCAGGAAGGGGGGGAGGGTTGTGAGGGGGAAAGACGATGAATTCTGTCTTGTCCATGTTGAGTTTGAGGAAGCGGGCGGAAAAGTAGGATGCAATGGTGGATAGGCAGTGAGGAATTTTGGATAGAAGAGAGGAGATGTCGGGGCCAGACAGGTAGAGCAGGGTGTCGTCGGCATAGAGGTGGTATTGGAGGCCGTGTGACTCGATGAGGTTGTCTAGGCCGAGGGTGTAAATAGAGAAGAGTAGTGGTCCCAGGACCGAGCCTTGGGGGACACCTATGGAAAGGGGTGGGGCGAGGAGGAGGTGTGGGAGTGGGTGACGCTGAATGTCCTGTCCGTCAGGTAGGAGGAGATCCAGGAGAGGGCGAGGTCAGTGATGCCAAGAGATTCAAGGATTTGGAGTAAGAGAGAGTGGTCAACAGTGTCGAAGGCAGCAGAGAGGTCGAGAAGGATGAGGACGGAGTAGTGTCGTTTGCTCTTGGCGATCAGAAGGTCATTAGTGACTTTGGTTAGGGCTGTTTCGGTGGAGTGGTGCGGTCGGAAGCCGGATTGAAGGCGATCAAAGAGAGCATAGGAAGAGAGGTGGGAGGACAGTTCGGAATAGACGTGTTGTTCAAGAAGTTTTGAGGCAAACGGGAGAAGAAATATGGGGCGATAGTTGGAGACTGTTGTAAGGTCGAGGGATGTTTTTTTTAGGATGGGCGTGATTAGGGCGTGCTTGAAGGGTGAGGGGAATGTGCCGGATTTGAGTGATATGTTGAAGAGGTGTGTCAGGGCAGGGATGAGGACTGTTGTAAGGTTAGGGATGAGGTGGGAGGGGAGTGGGTCAAGGGCACAGGTGGTGAGGTGTGAGCGTGATAGAAGGGAGGAGAGGTGGTCCTCAGTCATGGGGGTGAAACTGCGTTTGGGTGGGGGGGTATGGGCTGGAGGTGGGATGGGGCAAGGGGAGTGTGGGTCGAAGCTTTGTCTGAGTTTGTCAATTTTATCTTTGAAGAAGGTGGCGAAGTCGTCGGCATATAAAGCATATCGGGTCACATGACACCACAAAGAAGGCTCCTCCTGGTGTGCAGGCTTTTTAGTATATCTGGCTCTGTGCACCACGTTAGCCTGGAGTGTGTCATAGATTTGTGACCTGCTCCAGAGTCCAACACCATAGGTATATACTAGTTTTGCCTCATTTACCCAAACACCATTTTGAGCTGTGGTCTGTATGGATAAGGCTAATACATCACAGGACAAAGAACTCAGTCAGAGGCTAGTTTGTGAATGATTAATCCACAGATTGCCCTCCACACCATAAAAGGAGGCAGACCACTGTAAGACCAGGCAAGGGTGGAAAGTAAAAATCCCATATTTGATAGCACGAAAAGAGAGGGGGCAATTAAATCAGAGGTAATTGGGAGTTTTACACATATGTTGGAGGCCAGAAAGAGAGTGTTAGAAAAACAAGGAGGTAAGAGGCTATTGTGACATTATGCCACAATCTCCCTGCACTAGATTTCTCCCTAGCTCACTGCAGAGGTTGGCACCCTAAGTACCCCCGCCCCATGTCGGCTATCTCTCCTCCCTCTCCCTAGGCTAACGTGCACCTACAAAGGATGAAAAAGAAAGTGCTTCATTAAGTCCTCTGGGTAATAGAGTGTCTAGGGTGAAGATCCAAAATGTTTCCTTCTGGAGAATTTTCCTGTTCCACTCTCCACCCCGATAGGTGGGGCTATCTGATCAATCCCAATAAAGGAGAGGCATCTCTCATCACCCCCATGGAATTAGTTCATGTGTCTAGCCAGAGGAGTATCATTCTTATACCGAATGTCCCCTCTGTGTTCACCGATCCTCTTTTCTGAACTCCCTCCTTATTTTGCCTACATATTCTAGGCCGCAAGGGCAAACTGCCCTATAGATCAACCCCTTTGGTCTTGCAATTTATGAAAGATCGAATGGTGTATGTTTTGTTGGTCACATTAATTGTGAAATTCTTAGTAGTTGTTAAGGATTCACAAGAAGCAAAGTCTGCAGTTTGGGGTTCTGATCTGGCACAAATCTTAAGTCATATTAAAAGGCTTGTTAAAGAGTCGAATATGACTTTAAGGATTGCAAGCCTTATTGGGTGGCCTTAGAGTTCTCCACTTCCTCACTGAAGTGATCATTCACATTTTTTGATTCTTTCTGGGGAGTGTGCAGGCTGCTTTTTTTAGCATAGGAAAGGTCAAATAACTAGGGGCTTTTCCAGCCTTATAATATCAGCCGCAGCTGACTCATTTACCTTGGTTTGTTATGAAAAATTGGAGGGACCCCATGCTATCTTTTTAATTATCTATTTATTTATTTATTTATTTATAAATAAAGAATTAACAAGAGGCATGGGGCCCCACTCTATAGCACCATCCAGTACTCGATCAACTAATGAGTGTGCCTGAGAAACCCTGATGCTTGAACAGGTATCAAGCGGTGGCGAGCATGCTTGCTTATCCCCAATTTATATATTTCACATAGAAACCCTACATAAAACTGCTGTGTATGTTCTATATGGGGTGATTAAATGATTTTTATAAGAACATTCAAGAATTTCAAGATTTATTTTTATCTATAATCGGCTTAATGCGCCTTTATCTTTGTTTCTCATCAGATATTCTTTGGAGTTCATCTCTGGTCTGAACAGTAAAATGAAACATTTAGGAAAGAACATACAGATCAACAACGCCCAACTGGATGCCAGGATGGCAAACACCTCCACAGCGACTGTATATTTGCCCTGAGCACTAAGAGAGGCCGGAATAAAGGATATCCAAACACTAAGGAAGGCCAACATACTAAAGGTAATAAACTGAGCTTCATTAAAACTATCTGGAAGTTTTCTAGCCAGGAAAGCCACTATGAAGCTGATGGTGGCCAGAAGAAAGAGATAACCGAGCATGGCCCAGAATGGGATGGACCCATCATTACAGTCAATTATAATGAGTTCTGCTTTGTCTTTTGTGTTGAGATTTGGAAATGGAGGATCCACTGACATCCATGTGATGCACAGTATTAACTGTGGAAGGAAACAAATAGAGATAATTGAGTAGGAGACTCTTAGGGTCGTCCATTTTCTCAGGCTACTTCCCGGTCTTGTAGCCATAAAAGCAAAAACCACCATAGTCGTCTTGGCCAATATACATGCAACACAGAGCGTGAAGACCAAACCAAAAGACACCTGACGTAGGAGACATTTATCAGGATCAGGGTAGCCAATAAAACCTAAAGAGCAGAAGAAGCAGAGACTGATAGATATAAGTAGAAGACAACTTAGGGTGTAATTGCTGGCCTTCACAAGAGGTGTATTTTTATAATGATAGAAATTCCATGAAATGAGAGCGGGAATAATTGAAGAAATTATGGCAGTTGCAGCTAAGCAAAATCCTAATAGATCTTCATAAGACAGGAACTCTGTAGTTTTTGGGAGACATTTGGATTTTTCAGGATTTGGCCATTGGTCCCATGGACATCTGAGGCAATTCAGGGAATCTATAAATGGAGAAAAAACATATTTAGTTTATATCATCTTGTCACTGCTGTGCTAGAAAGACTGATGGTGCAGGAAATATAGAACTAAGGCTAGGGTCACATCTGCGGTTGGGCTTCCAGATCCTGATCCGGTTTTGAGCATTAAAAATGCTCAAAACCGCATCCGGATCCGCAGCCCATAGGCTTCAATTGAAAAACCGGGTTGCACTATTGGCAATCCAGTTACCGCATCCGGTTTTGCAGCCTGCGGTGAAAATAAGGCAGGCTGCATTTTTCAGACCGGTTGCAAAACCGGATGCGGTTTTGTTAACATGGGCGCCTATGGGACTGGATCCGATTTTGAAAATTGCAAAAATCCTCATCCCAAAAGATTGCATTTTTACAGATTTTAAGAAGTATGAAGGCACAGTCCATTACCGCTTCTGGTAATAAATGCGGTTACCGGATTGTGCCTTCTAAGTGTGACCCTAGCCTAAGGAAAATATTTCCAAAATTGTAAAGTAGTTGATTACATTCATAACCAAAAGTGTTGGTACCATTGAAATTGTTCCAGAAAAGAAAATGTTTCACTCAGAAAATTATTGCAATTACATGTTTTTTTATACACATGTTGATTTCCTACATGTGTGTTGGACCAACACAAAAAAAAAACAGACAAAAAAGGTAAATTGGACATAATTTCAAACAAAACCCCCAAAATAGTGTTGGCACCTTTCCAAAATTGTGGATAAAAAACAGTTTCAAGCATCTGATGCTCGATCAAACTCAACTGTGGCAAGTAACAGAAGAAACTAGGAAAACAAAGCAGCCAGCACAAATCATCGATAAGAATACCGTATATACTCGCGTATAAGCCGAGTTTTTCAGCCCAAAAATTGGGCTGAAAAGTCCCCCCATCGGCTTATACACGAGTCATACGGCGAGTACACAGGCCGCCTGCCCGCCACCCCCATCAGTATACAGGCGCCCCCCCATCAGTATACAGGACCCCCCCTTGCTGCCGCAAACCTGTAAAGTAATACATCATTATACTTATCCCTGTGGCTGTCCCTGCCGTCGCCATCACGCTCCTCCTGCTTCATCCGGCTTCTTCCGGCTTCCTCCTCCGGTGGGCGCAGGCAATGACGTCATTGTCTGTGCGCCAGAGGAGGAAGCCGGAAGAAGCCAGAAGAGGCATGAAGACCCGGAGGAGCGCGG
This sequence comes from Allobates femoralis, assembly GCA_033576535.1. NCBI lineage: Eukaryota > Metazoa > Chordata > Amphibia > Anura > Aromobatidae > Allobates > Allobates femoralis. Next base: position 25,940,077 of record JARQOC010000004.1, on the reverse strand, counting down.
CGCAGAGCAGCGGCGGCCACAGGGATAAGTATAATGATCTATTACTTTACAGGTTTGCGGTAGCAAGGGGGCCCTGTATACTGATGGGGGGGCGCCTGTATACTGATGTGGGTGGCGGATGGGCGGCCTGTATACCTCTGGGGCTGCTGCTGTATATACCTCTGGGGCTGCTGCTGTATATACCACTGGGGCTGCTGTATATACCACTGGGGCTGCTGCTGTATATACCACTGGGGCTGCTGCTGAATATACCACTGGGGCTACTGCTGTATATACCACTGGGGCTGCTGCTGTATATACCACTGGGGCTGCTGCTGTAACACTGCTGGGGCCTGTATATACTACTGGGGCTGCTGCTGTATATACCACTGGGGCTGCTGCTGTAACACTGCTGGGGTCTGTATATGCCACTGGGGCTGCTGCTGTATATACCACTGGGGAGGCTGCTGTAACACTGCTGGGGCCTGTATATACCACTGGGGAGGCTGCTGTATACCACACTGCTGGGGGCTGTATACCTGTGCTGGGGTCCACTCTCGGCTTATACACAAGTCAATAGGTTTTCCCAGGTTTTGGGAGCAAAAGTAGGGGGGTCGGCTTATACACGGGTCGGCTTATACACGAGTATATACGGTAAATAAAATCCGTTTATTTGAATCCAATTAAAATGCAAAAAATTTTCAGTGAAGAACAAAGGTACAAAGCAAAAACATTGTGATAAAAAATTAGTGTTATTGACACGTTTCTGACCTGTTGAGGTCCTTGGTCACTGCCTGAATGTACATCAAGCCGCATAGACACTTTGTCTGCTTGTGGGATTAATTGATAAATTAATTTAGAACAGATGGAAAGTATTTCACAAGTTCAATGTATTACTAAGAAAAAAGTCTTGAAAATTCCTGATACAGACATAGTTTACTGGAGGAAACTGAGACACAATGCAAATAAATATCAAACTTGAGAAAACTCGTTAATCTTCTGCAATGTATCTACGGTATGTGAGAACGCACATAAATAGTATGAAAAATTAAAAATAAATTTGAATGTACATAATTAAATGAACTTCCACTTAAAATGCAAACTCAAGCAGTAAGCTAATTATCTAACAATGGTATAGAAGATTCATTTTTATTTTACTTAAACCAGTTGGAAAATTGGTATTAAGCATCAAGATCCAATCAAATTCCCTGTTGAAGACTGCACACCTCCAATCACCACCTCTAAGAGGTTTGTCGATTTTCTCAATGGCACTAAAAGAAGAATCAGAAGTATCGCCTGCATGAACACATTGAAAGTGCCTTGAGACACTGGAAATATGGTCATTTACTTTTTGCTTGAGTCTTCCGGTTGTCCAACCCACATAATATAATTTACACTCCCTGCTATAGATACAATAGACAGAATGATCCTAACTGCAATTTATAACGTTTTTGTAGCTTGTACACACTGTTATCAATTAGATTTTGTACCTCCTTGATTTTCTAAACATATTTTCAATAAATACATCTACTCATACCATGAAGACTATGAATTTATAAAATGTTTTTATTAAATTGAGGGATAAAATGTAGGGGCTTTTTTTTATTATCAAAACATTACACCCACTTTTGTTTGCTGAATAAAGCTTCTCATTAGGGATGAGCGAGTCTACTCGCTAGGACTCGTTACTCGGCGATTCTTAAGGGACTCGCTGGACTCGGGAATCGGCGAGTCTTTTAGCGAATACTCGCTCAGTAACGAGTCCAAATCGGGCGTCGCTTTGCGGCCGGCGAGTCGGTTTGCGGCAGGCGGGCTGCTTCGCGGCTGGAGGAGGTAAGGTCAGCTTTGATAGCCCCCCCCCGCTTTTCAAGGCCGCCGGGCCCGACAGCACCCCCCCCCCCCCCCGGTTCTCAAGGCTGTCTGGACCCGACAGCACCCCCCCCCCCCCCCCCCCCGGTTCTCAAGGCTGCCTGGACCCGACAGCACCCCCCCCCCCGGGGATACCTAACTGCCACCCAGGGGAAGAGGCTCCAGCCAGCCCCTGAGTCCAATGCTCCGAATCCTAGCGAGTCTGCGATTCCGAGTCCTGTATTATCTATTCGGGACTCGCGAATCCATATTCCCTATTCTTTAACATTGGACTCGCTAGACTCGCCACGAGTACCGAGTCCTGGGCTCGGACTCGTGCGGGTCTAGCGATTCCGAGTAATTTAGGACTCGCTCATCCCTACTTCTCATCCTAAAAAAGTATAATGAACACATTGAAAGTAAAAATAAATCCAGCAAAAGACTTGTGGTAAAAAGGATTCCAATTCTTTATTCAATCATTCTTGAATTAAAGTCTTCATACTGGGGTACGTAGCCCCCTTTCCACGTCTGACGCGTTTAGGAAAACACACCGTATTCATAGGCATATAAAAACTTGTGACTGAGACACATATATAGAGAACTAACAAACACTCCCATCACCCATATGAACAAATCATGATTTATTACAGAACAGAAACACCTGTGATTAGCAGGTTCTCCTCTTAACCCTGTGTATCATTAGGGATAAAAAAACGTACGTTCGTATTCACACTTGCAAAGTTTTTTATTTAAGTATGACTTTAAAATTGATCAAATACCTAAGTATCATAGGAGAAATTGCTATTAGTCGTGCTCGTTTTTACAAAGCCAATATGTGCTTTTTGCTCTTTCTCAACCAGATACAATATCCCATGTATTGATCATAGTCATTCCAACATGATATTTTAGTTACCGTATATATTTGAGTATAAGCTGACCCGAGTATAAGCCGAGGCCCCTAATTTTACCCTCCTAAACTAGGGAAACTTATTGACTCGAGTATAAGCCTAGGGTGAGAAATGCAGCAGACCCCCATCCTGTTATATAGCCCCCCGTTAATGGTATATAGCGCCCCTCGTTGTGGTATATAGCGCCCCTCAGCAGAAGAATATAGCGCCCCTCAGCAGGGGTATATAGCGCCCCTCAGCAGTGGAATATAGCGCCCCCCAGCAGTGGTATATATAGTGGTGTCACATGACACTGGCACAAGCAGGAAGAAGCCGGGAGACTGGAGGACGCGGCAGTGCCAGCAAGGAGTCACCGGAAAGGTAATGTATAAAATGTTTGTTATTTTAACGTGTGACGCAGCATGGGGGCCAGATACTAGGTAGTGGAGGCTGTATACCACTGCTGGGTGCTAGTGTAGTGCAATATGCACCGCTCCCCCCGCCGCTGATGGACGGGGGGATGCAGTGCATATTCATTACACTAAAGAGCAGCCCCACGTGACCACCTGTGGTCACTTCGGCCCCCTCCTGCCTCCTCCAGCCCCCATTCACAGCCTCTCCCTCCAAGCCAACACCGAGTGACTCGAGTGTAAGCCGAGGGGGGCACCTTTCAGCACAAAAATTTGGCTGAAAAACTCGGCTTATCGAGTATATACGGTACATATATCGATACTATCAATGAAGCAAACAAATCTCTACAACCTTATGACAGTCCTTCACCCTTTTCTCTTTAATGACAGTTAAGTATAGATGTTCATAAACCGCAAACTATACCATCATCTTACTACCGCTGTAATCATTTTTTATGTATGTATTACCCACCCTGAAAAAATGCACACAAATCGATCCTATTAACTTGGATTAATAAAAGCACAACAAATCCATGCGTTAATTCAACCCTTCCCGGAGTCATGCATTTTGGGTCAGGATCCAATGGGCCTCTCTGCTTAGCATTATTTGCAATACCTTTCACATGGTGTACCAAGCAACATGTACAGCTTGTCATAAACATTATGTGGGCTGCATGACACGATCCCTGAAAAAGTGGTTTAGTGAGCATGTGACAGCCTCTAATCCCAAATTAGTAGCCAGCTTTAGGAATATGTCGGGATTCTCTCGGCGCTTCTTAGAAGTGCAAGGAAGAGTTGTGATAATGCTGACTGTAAAGGGTATAGAAAGGGTACCCAGACCATCAAGGGGCGGGGACTCGGAGCAGCTATTGCTATGAAGAGACACCCGGAAGGGTTGAATTACCACACGGATTTGTTGTACTTTTATTAATCCAAGTTATTAGGATCAATCTGTGTGCATTTTTTCAGGGCGGGTAATACATATATATACATTAATTACAGCGGTAGTAAAATGATGGTGTATTGTGTGGTTTATGAACATCTATGCTTATCTCTCATTAAAGAGAAAAGGTAATCAAAAGAAAAATGCCATGTATATAACTTGTGCACACATGGAGGTCATCTCAAAAAATCATTTATTAAATCAACACAATCGATATCAAACACAGTACAAATTAAAAACAATTAAAACCAAAGTAGGTCCCATGACCCAGGCTACATGCAATTACACAAAACATACTTATTAAGGTTAACCAGCCTAACGTAGGCAAGGAACAGACCTGTGAGACAACAATCAATATAATACAATGATACCAAGTAATTTGATATACTCCAACCAAATATGGAAAGTGCCAGTCAGGATTCCACTTGTCACGGTGTAGTGAGAATATTGATAAGAGAATTATTATTATTATGTATTTATATAGCGCCATTAAATTCCATGGCTCTTTACATGCTAAAAGAGCAGACAAGGACAAGTACAATAAATGTGGACAATTTGGTCGTACAGAGACAAGAGGGTAGAAGATCATGTCCGCGAGGACTCACAATCTACCAGGGGTGGGTGGGGATACAGTAGAAGGGGGAGGTGCCAGTCATGAGGCAGTGAGTGGACCGGGTCTCATAGGAGGTTGTAGGCTTGGCGGAAGAGGTGGATCTTTAGGCTTCTTTTGAAGGTTACCAGGGTAGGAGAATGTCTGATGTGTTGGGGCAGAGAATTCCAGAGTATGGGGATGCCCGGGAAAAATCCTGAATGCGGTTGTGCAAAGAAGAGATGAGAGGGGAGTAGAGGAGGAGATCTTGGAAGGATCGCAGGTTGCACAAGGGTAGGTATCAGGAGACCATGTCGGAAATGTATGGAGGGGACAGATTGTGGATGGCTTTGTATGTCATGGTTAATGTTTTAAACCGGGATCTCTGGGAAACAGGGAGCCAATAAAGGGCTTGGCAGAGGGGGAGACAGGGGAGTAGCGGGAGGACAGATGGACTAGAGGGGCAGCGGATTTTAGGATAGATTGGAGAGGTGCAAGGGAGGTAGCAGGGAGGCTGAAGAGCAGGAGGTTGCATGAGATGATGAGAGCGTGAATAAGGGTTTTACCAGTGTCGTGATCAAGAAAAGTGTAGATCTGGGAGATGTTTTTGAGCTGGAGATGGCAGGAGGTGGGGAGAGCCTGGATGTAGGGCTTGAAGGAGAGGGAAGAGTCAAGGATAACCCCGAGGCACTTGGCCTGGGGGACTGGGGAGAGAGAGCAGTCATTGACGATGATTGACAGGTCGGGTAGTGAGGGGGAGTGGCTTGGGGGGAAGACAATGAACTCGGTTTTGTCCATGTTCAGCTTAAGGATGAGATGGCGGACAGGCATTGTGGAATTTTGGATAGTAGGGAGGCGATGTCAGGTCCAGACAGGTAGATTTGGGTGCCGTCGGCATAGAGATGGTACTGGAGGCAGTGGGACTCAATGAGTTGCCCTTGTCTGAGAGTGTAGATTGAGAAGAGTAGCAGTCCCAGAACTGAGCCCTGGGGGACACCAACACATAGAGGGTAGGTGAAAAGGAGGTGTGCGAATGGGTGATACTGAAGGTCCGGTCCGTTAAGTATGAGGAGATCCAAGACAGGGCAAGGTCCGTGATGCCAAGAGATTCCAGTATCTGAAGTAGAAGGGAGTGGTCAACAGTGTCGAAGGCGGCGGATAGGTTGAGGAGGAGGAGGACAGAGTAGTGACGTTTGCTTCTGGCAGTCAGTAGGTCATTAGAGACCAGGAGGAGAGGTGAGAGGACAGCTCTGAGTGTACATGCTGTTCAAGTAGTTTAGAGGCAAAAGGGAGGAGAGATAAGGAGCGATAGTTGGAGACAGATGTGGGGTCGAGGGAATGGCAGTTATGGGCAGGATGACAATGGAAGACTAGTCTGACCCTAGTCTAGGAACCCTGAATTGCCCTGATCCCGAAGGTATCTCTGATGGTGAGAAGGTTCGGGTCTCCAGTCTCTCCCTAAAACTCCTCCACCAGCCCTACGCTATTCCCCCCTCACCTCCCTTCACAGAACCGGGATACACCAACTCCAACAGAAAGGACATTAGTCACACAAACATAAAAGGTCAGCACAGCACGGCTTCCAGGCATAGAGGGAAACTCTATCAGCAGCACCACCGGGTGGAAGGAGAGGCTGCTTAAAGGCTAGGGAGAGGGAAGTTCAGATGAATCACACATTAACCCCTCAACCAGCAGTTGAACCTACTAGTGAATGCAGTTCTGGATATCAACACAGGAGGCCAGGACCTTCCCAACTATCAACCATGCAGCTCTTAAAGACAAATACATACACAGCAGCATCCAGCAATGTCAGTGCGTGACACCACTATATCATCCCAAGCTCTGTTTTAGACCTGAAAATACCCCACAATCAGAGCTGGTCCTGTTACTATCACAATGCTAAATAAGGGTAGGGTCACATTGGCGTTTTTTGTTTAAAATCCTGATCCGGTTTTGAGCTTTAAAAAAGCTCAAAACCGGACCAGGAAAGGCTCCTGATGGAAGCCTATGCAAAACACCGGATGGCTTCACAAGCCATCCGGTGGCCGGATCCGGCACTGCTGCCTGCGTTTAAAATCATGCAGGCAGCAGTTTTCGCAGCGTTTCCAGGGACCGCACTGCGGTCACCGGATGGCTCAGGATGTGTAATCCTGAGCCATCCGGTAACCGCATAGCTTACAGTTCCCGATCGGCAAAGTCAATAAAGATTTAATTTGAGTACCGAAATGACTGTTAGAGGTCTGTAGGGGGGCTTAGACCCCCCTACAGACCGGGCGGCCACTTCTATAGTGTGTTCTTCTACAATTTTACCTATGGCACGGGCTGATCTGAGCTCCGTGCATGTGATCCAAATATCCCCCCTCCCCCTATCACTATACAGGGGTGTATACACCCCTCTAGTACAGTACTGCTTTATTTAAGTTATAAACAGCAAGAATTGTCCCAATCGGAAGATAAGTATATATTTACATGTGTCCGGAGGCAGAGTCCAGTGATTTCCATGGGCGGGGCTGTGTGCAGTAGCCTCCGCCCACTCCTTCTTGATGCCCGCCCCTCTGGCCGTAATCCAGTGTTGTGGGGGTGGCCGAGTCGTTAAAGGGGCGTGGCTAACCGCGGCTCATGGTTAGCCACGCCCCTTTAACGTCTCGGCCACCCCCACAACACTGGATTACGGCCAGAGGGGGCGGGCATCAAGAAGGAGTGGGCGGAGGCTACTGCACACAGCCCCGCCCATGGAAATCACTGGACTCTGCCTCCGGACACATGTAAATATATACTTATCCTCCGATTGGGACAATTCTTGCTGTTTATAACTTAAATAAAGCAGTACTGTACTAGAGGGGTGTATACACCCCTGTATAGTGATAGGGGAGGGGGATATTTGGATCACATGCACGGAGCTCAGATCAGCCCGTGCCATAGGTAAAATTGTAGAAGAACACACTATAGAAGTGGCCGCCCGGTCTGTAGGGGGGTCTAAGCCCCCCTACAGACCTCTAACAGTCATTTCGGTACTCAAATTAAATCTTTATTGACTTTGCCGATCGGGAACTGCAAGCTATGCGGTTACCGGATGGCTCAGGATTACACATCCTGAGCCATCCGGTGACCGCAGTGCGGTATTATGCACACATTTTTGAGAAAAAATGTGTGTGACCGGCATTGCATTCACCGCATCCGGATCCGGATGCGGTGAATGCAATTTAGATTTCCAATGTGACCCTACCCTAAGGCTAGGGTCACACTTGAGCCTTGGATCAGGTTTTTGCATCATTTTGTGAACTTTTTTTTCTAAATCCAAAACCTGATGCCAAAAACTGATGCTGCACTCAAGTGTGACTGCAATGGTGTGACTGCAGTGGGTGCAGTACAAAAAACTGATCTGGTTAGTTAACATGGGGCCCTATGGGAATCGCATGCGAATCTGCATGGCACTAAATGGTACCATGAGTTTTCGCATGAGTTTTTTTAAGGCTGCTCCAGACCTAACAGCAAAAACTCAGGCCAAAAACGCAGGTTGTGGCTAGGGTCACACTTGGCTGCGTTTTTGGGCTGCGTTTTTGCTGTTAGGTCTGGAGCAGTCTTAAAAAACTCATGCGAAAACTCATGCGAAAACTCATGGTACCATTTAGTGCCAAGCGGATTTGCATGCGATTCCCATAGGGCCCCATGTTACAAAAATGCATGCGTTTTTGAAAAAGCACCAAAAAAGTCATCATGATGCATTTTTTGGTGCTGAGCCAAAAACTCATGGAAAAAACTCATGGCACCTTAGCCATGTTTTTTTTGCATTGGGGCATGCGTTTTTTGTATTGGGGCCTATAAATGAGTTTTTGCATGCGTTTTTCACAAAATACAAGTGTGAAAAACGTATGGGAAAAACTCATCCACAACGCAAGTTTGAGCCTAGCCTGTCAAAACAACCTTAAAAAACACAGCCAAGTGTGACCCTAGCCTAAGGCAAGGGATTAAAAGTAACATTGTCCCATCACATCCATCCTTCCCAATCATACCAGTCTGTTAGCTGCAACCTGGGTGTTTGGAGGCCCCACACGTTACGCTGCACAAGGCAGCTTCTTCAGGGGGTAAAAACTGAAGTGTTTGAAGTCATATACATACTTACTAATTGCGTGCTGATGGGAAACAGGTGCCGGCAAAGTGACTGCTCAAATGTTTTAACTATTGCAGTGGAAGTGAGCAGTGGCAGAAATTCACCCCCAGGAAACAAGACAGCCATCAGTGTCATGGTGACCGGCTATACACATCCAGCGTCCCGGCGGAAGCGGTTGTACGTCATAAAGGTGCACAATCTCAATGCCGCTCTCGGGATTTGTTGTGCTGGGTTGTCAAGGCACCCGTGTGCGACTTCCGGTTAAAACACTAGAAGCGCTATTAAATTACCAATGACGTTGGATAGGGGGCGTAATCCCAATGTGTGGAGCGCCAGAGAAATTAACCTGTGCTTGAGCTGTGTAGAGCTGAATTTACTCAACTCACACCCCCAGTAATATGATCATGAAGAAATTTGCAATTATAGATGGATTAGAAAAAAAAAGAATAGACAAAGTTTAGGAGAAACAGAAAGAAGGGAGAAAGAATTGTATATAAAGACTCTTTGGTTGAGGATATGGATAAGGGGGGAATCCAGCATAGTGGGGCCTATAAAACGTAGATGTTAGTGGTTAGTTGTAAATATGGGCATCAGTAAATTGGTAATGCTTTTACAACCCGTAAATAATGGGTGATATATATGTGTTGGTAAATATTAAATAACAGACCAAGTCCCACAATATGATGGGACCACTAATACTGGCCAGATTCAAGCTATAGAAGAAGGTCAAAATGACTACTCACCAAATGAATGGGGTCTGGGGCTATGATATGTATGGCCCAAGGATTTAAGGGTAATAGATTGTACGGCATCACATTTAGGTTCTGTATTGTTGAGTGTTGTTGTAATGAAGAGAAAGCTAGATTTTGTGTACGATAAAGACCAAGTACTAAAAGACTTATGACAAAATATCAACATTCTTTAGTTGTTTTCATATTTCATATTGTGATAAGATATTTCGGTCTATTGTAAACAATTATTATTGGTAGTCATAGGTACTTGTCCGGTGATCGGATGTCTTTTTTGCCGGCTCCGGTGCAGGCGTCGGACAGGTGAGTATGTAATTTTATTATTTTTAACAACTTTTAATCACTTTTAGGCTACTTTCGCAGTGTATCTATACATACACTGCAAAAGTATTCGTACTCACTATACTCGCAATGAGTACCGAGTACCGGTACCTACTCGTTGCGAGTATAGCGAGTACGAATATTACGGTACTCGCTCATCCCTAGTGAAAATGTAATTACCTGCACATGAGATAATTCCAAATCCAGTGCAAACAAAGGAAATCCTGAAAACATGACCTGTTGGAGGCCCTCGAAAACTGGAGTTGAGGACCCTGCTCTTTGAGTTTGCTTGTGTATAACACTGGAATAGCATGAAATAGTAGATTTTCCACATTCTTTAGTACCACAGATTAAAATAGATGATGTGATCTCAGATAAGTAAAGGAAAAGATGGGTTTTCTATGCTGGTACCGAACCAAATGATGAATGAATTAAACATTGATTATATCAGTGCAGTTTATGCATTTCGAAGTCAACCAAATTTTTCAATTTCATGTTCTTTTTCCTGAAGAAGTTTCAAGACTTTGAAACATGTAGAAAATAAACCCCGCTTATACTTTCCATATTTCAATGTTAGGTTTTATATCAGCAGTGCAGGAGACCCATCTTTTCCTTTAAATACATGATTAAAAAGTATATTTGGCTCTATGCCTGCATGAACTATGGAGAGACTAGTGTTCCAGCAAGTTGTAGATAATTCTGTTGATAAATGTCTCACTTAAGACAACCACTTTATCATTTTAACACTATGTGGATTAAGAGACACATTCTGTTTTGGAACTTGAGATACAGTTTCTATGCTAATGAATATCACCTGTCTGATTTGAGATCTCTCCTTGAAGACACGGAACATAGGCAAAGCAACATGACGGTTTCCCTTGCATAGCGGTCTTCCGGAATCCCATGGGGCAGTTGTCACTACAACGTGAGAGTGGGACCTGGGAACATTAAGATTCATTTTATGATATTAAGATTCTGCATAATTGACAATAGAGAGGTAAAATGTAATATAGCTAACAGATTGCACCAGAAAGGGTTGTGCCAAATCAAACAGAAAATAAAATGGTGGGGGAGGTGAAAAGTGGATAATATGAGATTAAATGTCATGAACTCATGTTAACTCACATGGGAAAATAGATTCTATCTCAAAGCTACTGGACCTGGTCCAACCACTTCCTGTACAAGCTAATGTTCCTAACAGCATAGTCCCTGGTGGCATCTGTGCAGGCTGGAATAAACTTAACTGGAAAAGTAGAAGATAGAAACTCAGACCTGACTGCCTAATATGCCATCGAGAGTTCTGGGATCAAAGGTGTGTTGCAGTCCGCGCTGCCCGATCGTCCAAAGGATCACAAGGGAAACAATGTTCCAAACGAAATTCTCTTTATTCTTATAAACCGACGCGTTTCGGCGCCCAATCCTGGCACCGTCCTCAGGGTATCCCCTGAGGACGGTGCCAGGATTGGGCGCCGAAACGCGTCGGTTTATAAGAATAAAGAGAATTTCGTTTGGAACATTGTTTCCCTTGTGATCCTTTGGACGATCGGGCAGCGCGGACTGCAACACACCTTTGATCCCAGAACTCTTGAAGTACCCACGGTCCCGTGGAGGTGGAGGTCCAGCAGCAGCCTGCATTACTAAAACCAACGCTCTTATTCCAGTTGTGGGATTCACAACTGGACCAGGTTAGTGCAAACCTGTTTGTACCGTTTAGTCCCTAATCTATGCCAAATGATAGGGCACTATTGCGCCTCTGTTGTCTCCCCTTGTATTTTTATATAATATGCCATCGAGCATTTCTCGTCCCTCCTTAGAAACGCGGTGAGATATGCAGAGCCCTATAATCCTGAATAAGGAAAGCATGCAGAGATAGAAAAGAAAATCAGAGAAAGTCAGAAAATACAAAACACAAATAAAAAAGTGGAAAGAGTAAAGTATTATTTCAAGAAAAAAGCCTCCTGATACCTAAACTTAATAGAAGAAAGGAGTATGATAATCAGACTAGACAGAAATGATAATAATCCCTAGTTGGTCTCCAACTGACTGGCAAAAATCCAGTGCAGTATGGCTGGAACTCCAAACAGAATCCACATTGGAATATAGCCAGTAGAAGACAAGTAAGGAGAAGGTATAAATAGCTGCACCCGCAATGTGATAGGACAGACTAAATGAAAAATGGAAACACCCACTGAATGAAAAAAATTAAACAAAGGCAAAGGATAATTAGCACTTGGCTAGACCCTGAACTATGGCTCAGAGGAGAAAGAAGCTGATTACACATTACTGAGTCACCTGATTGAATCCAAAGGCATGACATTAACCTTCTTAAAATGTCTCTAAGTTTAATTTTTGGGGCAGGAATTCTCCAAAACTACAAGGACCTCAAAGAACAATAGTTTTAAATGGACAGTTAAGGTATGTGAACACATCTTTCTTCTGGTGGAAGAGCTGACAAATATCAGTTATCTGGCCACTGTGTATGAGCACATGATATCTTCAATAAGATGGTGGAGCCAGAATTTTTTTTGGCTCACAAAGCTGCTTCAGGAAAAAGCATTAGTAGTTTTACCATCATTTTTGAGGGTAGTTTCCAAATGAAGTCGCCTGAAAAATGAACATTTTACTTATTTTAACCACTTCTCTGTTTTAAAACCCTTAAGCGGTTAAAAGACCAAACAAAAGGCAAGACATGTGTAATATGCAATATGGCTAGAGTCACATTTGCAGTTTTTTTTTCCATACTGATCTGGTTTCGAGCATTAAAAATGCTCAAAACCGGATCCGGATCCGTAGCCCATAGACTGTAATAGAAAAACCGGATCGCCCAAATGGCAATACGTTTACCGCATCCGGTTTTGCAGCCTGCGGTAAAAGTCATGCAGGCAGCGCCTATCGCAGCAGTTGCAAAACCGGATCCATTTTTTTTTAACATGAGCGCCTATGGTACCGGACCCTGGACCGCAAGGTACATAAATGTTTTAAAAATTGCAAAAGTCCTCATTCCAAAACTGGATGCAGTAATGAATCCAGATCCGGAAAGAGGATTGCATTTTTAAAAATTTTAAGAAGTCTGAAGGCACAGTCCAAAACCACATCTGCTAATGGATGCGGTTACCGGATTGTGCCTTCTAAGTGTGACCCTAGCCTATGAATCACGTCCTATAATTACTCACATTCAGCTCTAGTAATTATTATTCTTTGTATTTCCACCCACCTGTTTACTTCCCAGATTCCACTCAATCAGACTTGAGTTCAGGATCAGATCTTGAGGTGGTGGGGCAGTATTATTATAGATGCCAATCTGAATTTCTGCCAGGGTCCCATCTGCCATCATCTGCCAGTTACCAACATCGTAGATTCTAGGATGATCCCCATTCTCATCAAAAAACTTTTCATTCTTCCAATTTATGTTAACCCTGACCCTCCGTAAATAGTACGTGAGCTAAATTAGGATGTATTTAATTACAATGTTTAATAATGTCATTTAATATCATTTAAAAATAACCATTAATAATGTGAAAACAAGTATAGCTTATAAGACACTATGAGCAGTATCAGATTTATACATCAGTAGACTATAGGAGAAGGTGAACATTTCCCAGAATTTGCTCTTTATAAAAAAAATCATTTGGGTAAATATCTGTGTCCTAAATGTGTATTATAAGATCTGCCAATCAAAGGAACACTAAAGGCATTTTCAGGCAAACGGCAGGCAAGCACATCAGCACATAGATGCACTGCTCCTGCGCTCATCTGCACTCGGTGTCCCCATTACCTTCTTTGGCCGAGCGCAGGAGCCGACATCCCTGCAGCGCGAGTGGGACTGTGCTGACATCACCGCGCAGGCGCTTCTTCAGACGCACCCAGAAACGCGAAATGTGAAATTTCCAGGAGCGCCTGAAGAAGCGCATGCACGGTGACGTCAGCACAGTCCCACTCGCGCTTTGGGGATGTCGGCTCCTGCGCTCGGCCATAGAGGGTAATGGGGGCACCAAGCGCAGATGAGCGCAGGAGCAGTGCATCTATGCGCTGATGTGCTTGCCTGCGTTTGCCTGAGCATGCACCTGCATTTGCATTTGCGCTAGCGCAGGGCAGGCAAACGCATGTCAATGCACGAATGCATAGATGTGAATTAGGCCGTACATTCCATAAATGCCAAGATGAAGTGTACCAAAAAAGTTGATCTGTCATGACAATAAGGCTCTATTGCATGTGGTCACTGGTCATCCATGGGAACGTAGCTCTCCTAATCTATTGGTATAACAGCTAGGAAACTTTCGAGCATGCTTGCTTAGCAGTTTTCATAATTTCATTATAAGTAAAAAAAAGAGCCATGTCTAAGGCTGGGGTCACATTTGCGGCAGGGCACTGCGGATCCTGATCTGGTTTTGAGCAGTAAAAGTGCTCAAAACCGGATCAGAAACCGCAGCCCATAGGAGCCCATTATAGTAACCGGATTGCACTACATGCAATACGGTTGCCGCTTGCGGAATTGCAGCCTCCGGTAAAAATCATGCAGGCTGCAATTTTCGCTGCAGTTTGCAAACTGCAGCAGGCTTGCTATAATGGGCTCCTACGGGAGCCCATGCAGCTGCTGCAAGGCACATGTGAATGCCTGCGGCAGCCGTATGCTTTGTTCATCCCTGCAGCCGCAGGGATTAACAAAGGGTTAAATGTTAATAATAGATGTGGGCAACATGTCTCTAGGGGGTGCCCACCCTCCCTAGAGACATGCTTTCCACTCAGGTTGGCATGTGAGAGGTTAATCTGAGCATTTATAGTATTGCCGGCTATTATCAGCATTTTCAATTTTATGAATGAACCCGGCGTCTCCTCACTGTGTAGTAGTTACACTACGTAATGTACGTACTGTATGAGCCGCTATCTATGTCCTGAAAGCATTAACATTAGGTCTATGGCGGTGCGCTGCCCATAGAACTAATGTTAATGCTTTCAGGACCATAGATAGCGGCTCATACAGTACGTACATTACATACTGTATCTAGTACACAGTGAGGAGCTGCCGGGTTCATTCATAAAATTGAAAATGCCGACAATAGCCAGCAATACTATAAATGCCCAGATTAACCCCTCACATGTCCACGTGCAATTGCAAACGCATGCATTCATGCACCCATTATATCCTATGGATGAACGCAGTGAAACGCAATGTCAAGCACAACTGCAAAGTGCGGTTGCATTTGAGCACATGCGTTTGCTGTAGTGCACACAAAAGGTTGCCAGCAATATTGCATTTACATTTGAATTGCAGTGCGAGCGCAATGCCTGCAAAACGCAACCCCTCTTAGATGTGGAAAGGGCCTTACATGTTGCGAACAAACCTGAGCATTTCATAGTAGAAAACCCAAAAACATAACAAAAGTGAAGCTGTTTGGTAAGGAGGAACGGGAGAATGTCTTTAAACTGATGTGGAGGGATGAGCGAACATTTTAAAGCTCAATTCGGTTGGCAAATAAACTCATGGATGTTCAGCCTTTGTGGTGCTGTTTGGGACAATATCTTAATCCAAACAGTCCCTGATTGGCTGTTCATCTCTCTGCCTACAGCCATAAGCAAAATACTTCTAGGGGTGAAAGGAGAAGATTTGTCAATTTTTTTAGCGACAGCACACTACAGCATAAAATTCAAATTTTATCCCCAGTGCCAGCCGATCACATATGGCAAGCAGCTAAGGCTAGGGTCACACTTTAGTTGTGACCCTAGCATGACGCAAGAACTAAATACTTAGAAATGTCAGCTGCAGCGCATAGCGTTAATGCTATGCGTTGCCAGGCAATGGAGCCCCATAGAAACCCCTCTATTTACCTTAGCAGCTGCATTCACACAAAGCCCCAGGATGTGCGCTTTACAACAGCGCACAAGAAAATGCTTCAGGACACGTTCCCTGTGCGCTGTTGTAAAGTAAACTTCCTGGAGCTTTGTGTGGAGCCAGCTGCTAAGGTAAACAGCGGGTTTAATATGGGGTTTCGTATCCTGGCAGCGCATAGCCTTAACGAAATGCGCTGCAGTGTAAATTTCTAAGTTTTTAATGGTTCCGTCATGCTAGGGTCACAACGCAAATGTGACCCTAGTCTAACACTGCACGCTTCTGCACTTTGGATATAAAAATCACCCAAACTTCAGCCTCAAACAGGTTCACTCCTCTGTAGAGATGAGCGAACTTTCCCTTTCCCAAACAAGATCACCAATTTCAAATTCTGTGTAAGGCTATGGTCAGATTTGGGTCTGCCCCTGAGCCTGCAGGATCCAGCAGAAACTTAGATTCTGGCTGGAGTAGCGCATAGCATCACCAGCAGTTAACGCTATGCACCGCCTGTCTATTAATCTCTATGGTAACCGGACGTTTACCGCAGCCGCCAACTCCACAGGATATGTGCTTTTGCAGAGTGCACAGGGAACACTGTTTGCAGCATTTTCCTGTGTGCTCTGCTAAAGCACATATATTTGAAATCTCTGTGGCTGTGGTAAGCGTCCAGTTAATAGTCAATAGACAGGCGGTGCATAGCGTTACCTGCTGGTAACACTATGCGCTACTCCAGATAGATCCTGCAAGCTCAGCCTAAGCCTAAGCCTGCTCAGCTCAGCCTAAACCCTAGCCTAACATGGCTGATTCGGCTCAGGGATCAGAAATCTCAAGTGTGGAGTGTTCGACGAATTATTTGACGAATGTTCACCGAATTTTCCGAGCACCATTCAAATCAATGGGAGGCAAAATAATGAGACTAGAAAACAACTTAAAAAGGGACCATATTAGTGCCAGACACAAGGGAATGGGACAACAAGCTATCTAGAGTACAAATAGTCTCATGGGGCTAAATTGGTTGCTGTAAGACCTGCTGGCTTGGGACAAATAACCTTATGACTTGTATCAAGCTGTAGAATATCATTTTTAATATTTAATTTATTTTTTTAAGCTTCCTGAACTTTGCAGGTGTTTTGAAAACTGCAGGGTCTGAATTTTTTAAATAGTGCCAGATGTGGCAGCAGCTGGGACGTCCAGGAAGCTTACAATGTTCTTAAAACATCAGTTTAAGACAGGTTAAAATTTTGGGGGGGACATTTTTGGAATTTTTTTAATTTATTAAATCATTCTTATTATTTTTCTAATTAAATTTTTTGCTTGGAAATCCTTTATTATTGAAGAGTGTCAGTAGCACCTGAGGCCATCTCTTCTACACTTATGTGATAGCAATTCACATAAACATAGCATATGGTAATTTATGCTTCACATCCATGATATCGTAGGTCTGTTCACACTGATGAAATACCATAGACTGATTATTGCTTCTTGAAAATGTGCAATCACTATTTCATTTCATAGTAATAATAATATTAATAATCACAATAATATCTATTAGGTTAGGCCCAGTGCTACCAGTACCCCTTAGCAATGGCTTAATTGTGAAATTGAATAGTCATACTATAGATCAGGGGTCTCAAACACGTGTCCCGGGGGCCGCATGTGGCCCCTGGGGCTTCAAAGTCCGGCCGCGGCACCGTGGACAACGTAAGGACGCCGGGATCCACTGTGCAGGGGGCCGCCAAGGTGCGCTGTGTAAGGGGCCGCCACGGTGCATAGTGCTGGGGACTGCAGCTTTATTATCACTTCCTGCGGCTGCTACAACAAGCTCCGAGCCTCCTTCCCTCAATGGAAGCTGGCGGGCCAATCAGATCACAGACTCGCAAGTGACATCGACCAATCAGAAACCTCAAGTAACGTCATATGCCGACGTCACTTGCAGGTCTATGATCTGATTGGCCCGCCAGCTTCCATTGATGTAGCTGAGGGAAGGAGGCTCGGAGCTTGTTGAATCGGCCGCAGGAAGTGATAACAAAGCTGCCGTCCCCAGCACTATGCACCGTGGGGGACCCTTACACAGCGCACTGTGGCGGTCCCTTACACAGTGCACCATCTTGGCCACCTGCACAGTGGATCCTGGCATTGTTAAGGTGTGTGTGAGAGAGAGAGAGAGTGTGACTGTGTGTATGAGAGAGTATGTATGTTTATATGAGTGTGTGTCTATATGAGTGTGTGTATGAGAAAGTGTTTGTGTGTATATGAGTGTGTATGTGTATGTGTGTATATATAAGAGTGTGTATGTATGAGAATGTGTGTGTGTGTGTATGAGAGTGTGCATGAGTAATGCTGTCTCTCTTGGAGCTCACAATCTAAATATCCTATCAGTATGTCTTTACAATGTTTGTGGAAAACCATGCAAGCACAGGGAGAACATACAAACTCCTTGTAGATGTTGTCCTTAGTGTCCTTGGTGGGAATTGAACCCAGGACCTCAGGACCCCAGTGTTGCAGGGGCTGCAGTGCTAACCATTTGAGCCACCATGCTGCCCACTTCTGTCTGAGGCTGAAATTGCACGCCAGTGCTGGTTGGTCGCCATCAGCCGCGGCAACAAATGTGCGCAGCGTATGCAAAACAGCTACACGCGATCCATTCAGCGACGCGTGATTTTGGCCTCACAGGCACCGCGCTGTCAGCCTCCTTCTGCCCTCACTCGCAACCGCCCACTGGAGCGGGTGCGCCCACCTCCAGCCCCCTCTTGCCCACCACTGCCACCCTCTGCTCCATTTCCCCCCTCACTCCATTCCCCCCCTCTCTCCATTGCCACCCCCTCGCTCCATTCTGCCCCGCTCCATTCCCCCCTCCGCTCCATTCCCCCCGCTCCCTGCTGCTCCGGTCTCACCCGCACCCAGTGTTTAGATCGCCGCCGGAAGCTACAGCAGGTAATGAGCAGTCATGTGACAGGCTGTGCGCATGTCACTTCAACAAAAAGTATTTTTTAAAAAGTTTTCCACTAAAGGTAATCACACTAAAAACATAATATATATAAAACTGTAAAATACGTCCTCAATTTGAATTGCTGGTATTGGTTGTATTACACCACTTCCCAATTAATGTCTTTGATTACCTAAAAAACAATATATGCTGTGTGTTAATGTTTAATTATTGATTTTTAGGTAAATATGATTTATGAGTGATATTATAGCTCAAACAAATCTTACCCTATGGACCTCTTTCAAAAGCTCATCTCTGGAGTTAGTGTAGTAGTCCACCTTATCTTGTGACTGTTGACAAAATGGAACCGTTGATTCTTAGTATCCTTAAGCCAGCGTCACACACGTCAATGTCGTCAGCAATCTGATCGCTGGCGACATTGACGGCTGATCGCTGGTGAGCTGTCACACAGGCAGACTCACCAGCGATCAGTGGACCAGCTACATCGTGGAAATGATTTAAATATCGTTTCCATGATGTCTGCAGGCTGGTATCCATGGTAAACTGCAGGTATCTAGGCAACGCGCGCTGCCTAGATACCCGATGTATACCTTGGTTGCCAGCCTTCTCCGCTCACAGGCTGGTATCGAAAGTACACAGCTGGTAACTAGGGTTGATAGGTACCCGCTGTGTACCTTGGATACCAGCCGGTGAGCAGAGAAGGCTGGTAACCTAGGTATACATCGGGTATCTAGGCAGCGCGCGCTGCCTAGTTACCCGCAGTTTACCATCTATACCAGCTCCCAGCGCTTGCAGAGAGGCACTGGGAGCTGGCTAATTGCACGTCCCGGTGTCACATGCAGCGTTGCTTCGTATCCACCGGGCGACCATCGTCAGGTTTTTGGTCCAGTCCGAAAACCTGGCGACCATCAACTACCGATTTATCGCTGGTTGATGCGCCCTGTCACGCGCGTCAATATCGCTGCCATGTCACGTGCAGCAGCGATATTGCACGTGATATTGACGCGTGTGACGGTAGTCTCCGTGGTGATTGCTACAATTCCTATTATCTAGGTACTGGTAGTGCTGGGCCTAACCTAATATTTGATTCTATTTATATATTAAAAAGGAGGGATTGTGCACGGTACATCCTCCAATTTTTTTACAATAATGTTTATTCATTTATATCAGGGGTGGGGAACTCCAGGCCTCGAGGGCCGCACACAGTGCAGGTTTTCATGATTTCCTTAGTATTGCACAGAGTCTGGAATCATCACCAGTACTGGTGATTATACTATCACCTGTGCAATACTAAGGAAATCATGAAAACCTGCACTGTGTGCGGCCCTCGAGGCCTGGAGTTCCCCACCCCTGATTTATATGGTGCAATTAATTCCATAGCACTTTACATTTTCAACACTGTCCACATTGGGACTCACATTTCATGCCTTACATTTACAATACATACTTTTGGCAAGTGCAAAATTATGTTGTTTCTATAATTTATATTAAAGTTGACCTTGCATTGCTGTATTGCCCACTAGCCTTATTCAACATTCCAGATGAATTAATGGTGAATGGTGACCTAAATAAACTCATTTGTTTTCATCATTATGTCTCCTACAAAGATGTCATGCTTCAATAATCACTACAACTAATCACAACACAGTTGTGGCCTGGGGAATTGGATTTCTGACCGACAATAACAATAGTTCTGCAGCCCAGCAACTACATAAATGGATTAATTAGGAGCCAGGCATCAAGATTGTGCAAACATTAAATCCAGTAATGATTGCTTGGGTCTAAATCCTATCAGTGGAAAAGGTAAAAAGATTAGGCAAAGCAAACACACAAAATTGCAGCGCTCAGTCAGCTTCTCACCACCTTCCTGCCACTCCAGTGCAGTACAACACAGGTACAATGTTTGCCACTACAGTTGAACTTCTACCATGACGACATTATGTAGTAGTGTGTTGATGGATTACTGCAAGGCATGCCTGATCTGGAGAAAGTCACCTTCCTACCCACCCCAGGTACAGAGGGTGCTTGTTCATCATCAGCCCCAGACCCGAAGCGGCATAAACAGGACGTGAATACATATGTTACCTTGAGCTCCACTACACTAGTCACTGTGGGCCTTATCTGCAATGAGGTGTGGATCCAATCCTGGATTCCGATGCCAAACGAGGACCTGAGGAGCTCACAGTCAAGAGGTGACCCTTTCCCTATGCCATCTAAAAACCGGGAGCACCAGTTTTCAGACTGCATATGATCTTTCAGATTGCCTGGCTGGATTCTACATTCAGCAGATTCTGCAGCTTCTAGAGCCCCATTACCCCCAGGACCAGGAGCATGGGAAAGAGGCCCAGGAGAAAGAGGAGGTAGAAAAGGCTGAAGGCCCTGTTTTCCACCAATTTGTTGCATGAGTTGACCCAAACCCCCTCCAAGCAACTATCTGACAAGGCATGAATCTCCATGTCCTGTGTCTTTAATGGAGGAGATTTGGCTTGTGGAGGCTACCACCTAGGACTGGTTGCATTGGTGTAAGGATTAGGGGTTTGGTTTCATAGTGAAACAGGGTACTGGTCATCAGTGCTATGTCAACTGATCCACCCTGATGTGATCTTGCCCAAAGAATACACACCATCTTTGTCGGGGAGGAGGTCACTTTTATGAAGGTCTGGGACAGCAAGGGCTGGTTCAACATTAGCGTAAGTTGAGTTTGCACCACCGACGACTTTGCAAAGTGGCAGGAAGAGGCTGACCTGGAGCCAAACAGCTGCACTAAAATCCAGAGGGCCTGTCGGTGTAACCCAAGCTCCTCCTTTCTGTCCTATTGGGCATGGTTGTCCCCTAGTTTTTCCATCACCTTTTTCACTGGTGGCCATGATGAAGTGTGCTGGGGAGAGGTGGTGACAGAGGATACCCTGGCAGGAGTAGCTCCTGCGACACCCCAAAGACTGTCCGGAAGTGTAGTACCATTACTAACGCTGACCTTCAGTTTGACTACGGCTGAGAATGATGTAAGAGACTTTGTACACCAAGTACACTGAACTTTCTAATAAAAGACATCTTACTTGGTCGGTAAACCATCGCTTAGTTTACATTATGACTAGAGAAGGACTTTTTTGAGGTTCTTATTGTTCGTCCTTGACCGAGACCTGTGTTTTTGTTAAAGTTATATTTTTCCTCTCCACATTTTGCGGTTTACACTTCCCACTACTGGGCACGCATGAAGCCTTTGGGGTCCAACTCAAATACCTTAATGGACTCTGCTCTTCATTGTCTTTACACTACTTTAATAGTCTGTGTGCTGATGCTGATCCTTTGGGACTTCTTTATTTATATACTATATATAGATGTCTTTGTGATTGAGACTTATAGTCTGTGTTATAAGAAAGTATTTTGAGATCACTCCTTGTGTGCTGGACTGTTTCTGAAAACAGGTGCTTTGATAGTGCCCTACTAAGACTGGTAAACAAGCTGCAGGCCTCTGGCTTGAAGGTATGGAAATGCAAGGCACTACACAGATTGCAGTAGAACAGGGCTGGCAAGGTGCAGTTCTCAAGAGCAGCAAACAGTGCATGTTTTCAGGATTAGCGAAAACCAAAGTGTTTGCAAAACCCTTGCTGGCACACAACCTTCAGACGTTTCTTGTAATTGATGATGAGGTTTGCAAACATATCAGTAAGAATTTTGGTCCACTCCCCTTTGCAGATCATCTCTAAATCATTAAGATTATGAGGCTATCACTTGGCAACTCAGAGCTTCAGCTCCTCCATTAGTTGTTGTATGGGATTAAGGTTTCAAGACTGGCTAGACCACACCAAGACCTTAATGTGCTTCTTTGTGAGCCACTCCTTTGTTGCCTTGGCTTTATGTTTTGGGTCAATGTTGTGCTGGAAGACCCAGCCACGACCCATTTAGTAATTTCCTGGTGGCGGAAAGGAGGTTGTCACTCAGGATTTTACGGTACATAGCAGAATCCATTGTCCCATTAATGTAGTGTAGTAGTCCTTTGCCCTTGCAGTGAAACACCCCCAAAACATAATGTTTCCACTGCCATGCTTCACTGTGGGGATAGTGTTCTCTGGGTCATAGGCAGCATTTCTCTTCCTCCAAAAACGGCGAGTTGAGTTAATGCTAAAGTGCTCAATTTTTGTCTCATCTGACCACAGCACCTTCTCCCAATCACTTTCAGACTTACCAAGGTTTTCATTGGCAAACCTCAGATGGGCTTGCACATGTGACTTCTTGAGCAGTGGGTCTTTACGGGCACTACAGGATTTAATCCACTGCAGCGTAATGTATTACCAATGGTTTTCTTGTTGACAGTGGTCCCAGGTGCCTAGAGATTAACAAATTCCCCCCATGTAGTGTAAAGCTAATCTGTCACCTTCCTCATGATCCTGGATACCCCACGAGGTGAATTTTACATGAAGCCCCAGATCGATGTGGATTGACCTCATTTTGTATTTCTTCCATTTTCTTACTATTGCACCAAAAAACGTCTCCTTTGCAACCAGCGTCTTACTTATATGGCTTTGTATCCCATTCCAGCTTTGTGCAGGCTTAGGACCTTTTCCCTGACATCTTTAGAAAGCTCTTTGGTCTTGCCCATGCTGTAGAGGTTAGAGGTGACTGATTCATTGAGTGTATGGACAGGAGTCTTCTACATAGGGGAAAATATAAGACAGCTGTCTGTAATGCAGGCAATGAGTTGATTAGGAGCATCTAACTGGTCTGTAGGAACCAGAACTCCTAATGGTTGGTAAGAGTATCAAATACTTATTTCCCTCTGCAAAATGCAAATACTGTAATATAATTTAGACAATGTGATTTTCTGTTTTTTTGTTTTTTTTTATATTCTATTTTTCACTGTTAAATTAACCAACCCTTAAAATTATAGACTATTCATGTTTTGTGGGAAAACTTACAAAATCAGCAAGGGATCAAATACTTATTTCCACCACTGTAGGCATGTCACTCCAGTAATGCACCACACAGGAAAGAGACCCTAACAAGAGTCCCCACTTTTCAGAAAATGAGCGTCACACCACAGCAAAGTGGTATGAACCTTACAGTTTTTGTGTTGTGCCACAATGGCATCAAGGTAGGAAGTATAGGCCCTGCATTTCAAGGTTCATTATTTAGGAAGTGGTGCACAATTGTCAGGAGCATGTATTATGCTCAGAGAGCCCTGCTCCAGTAATGCACCACACAGCAAAGAGACCCTGACAAGAGACCTCACTTTTTAAAAAAAATTAGGCACAGCCACCACTAAGTGGCATCAAATGCCCCAGGGGTGAAATCGTGTAATATGGATTTTAAGGCAGCACACAGAAAAGTACACCAGTGCCTAGTCACCTCATTCTGACAATGGGTGCAAAAGTCCTTGGAAATCCATGACTTGATCATCTTAATGAACATTAGTTAATCTACACTGTCAGTAGATAGCCATATGCGCTAATCCGTCAGGACACCAACAACCGTGGTGAAGACACGTTCCGAGAGAACGCTGGTTTCCGGGCTTGACAAAATCTCCAAGGCATAAGTGGAAGTTCAAGCCACTTTTTCAGTTCTGAAGCCCAAAATGCACAAGGTTCCAGTTCCACAGTCATGGCATTGATATTGAGATGTAAATATTCCTGAACCATCCTCTCAAGGAATTCCCTATGTGTCAGACTTGTCCTTTCTTCCAGCGCTGCAAAGGAAGGTGTAAAAGCATTCAAATAACTCCCAGAAATTGCTGGTAACACATACCCTGCTGCTGGTAACGTTTCTCTGCTGACAACGACTAGACGTTCTCTGGGTTGGACGTGTAGAACTGGGGTGTGCACTGTGTCTGCCCCTGGTGCTTTGGGGAAAAGCAGTCCTCAGGCTGTCTAAAAGCTTCTTTTGATACTAATGCATGCGTGCATCCCTTTCCAGGGCAGGAAGCATTTGATTAAATTTACTTTTGTACCGGGTATCTAACAGTGTGGCAACCCAGTATTCTGCATTACTTTGAATCCTAACAATCCATAGATCATGTTGAAGGTAGTGCAGCAAGAAATCACTAGTGTCTTGGACATCCAGAATGCCTAGTTCTTCTTGTGTTGTTATCGGGGGGATAACATTCCCGCTTGGTTCACCCCTCCTCTCCCATCAACTTTGCACAACAGAAACGTGACCAAAATCTCCTTCATCTGCTGAGTCTTCGGTCAACAGCGCCTCTTCTCCCTCCATTTCTTCCTCACCTCCTGCACCTTTGTCAAATGTTTGGCTGCTATCGTGAGGTCTCGTCGATCCCTCTTCTCCACCCACTAATGCCACCAACCTCGATGCTTATGACAGTGTAGACCTTTCAGATCTTGTTATCTGTTCTGCATATGCCTCCTCCTGTACTTACTTTTCTTCCTCTTAGACCATCATCTGAGTTGACATACTGCTCAAAGTTTGCTCCAGCATGTACAGTAGATGACCAGAATAGTCATGCTGATAATGGCATTGTCAGTGCTAAACACCTTAGTCGCCATTTCAAAACTGTTAAGACAGGTGCAGAGGTCCTTGATCTGTGACCACAACTGTAGTGTGATTTGCCCCACCTCAGGATCATGTTGGCCCTGGCTGTACGCCATGAAATATTGCACCAGGGCTTGACGCTGCTGCCAAAGTGGTGCAGAGTGGAATTCCATTGTGTCAGCACATCACAGATCAGTCGGTTAACCGTCAGGCTGAAAGACCTCTGTAGTGATCCAATTCACAGGGTGCAAATGGCACACTTTTGCTACAGCGGCCATGCCCTGTGCAGCAGCACATCTATGCTGGATATTTCTGGACAATCAGGTTCAAGATATGAGCTATGCACGGCATATCTATCATCTTGCCCTGGCATAGGGCCGCACTCAGATTTTCAGCATTGTCGCATACAGCCTTGCCTAGCTGCCGATTTAGTAAAGACAGTCATTGTTGAAACTTGGTCTCCAAAGCTGACCACAACTCAACAGCATTGTGACTCACATTTCCCAGTCCTTTTATTGTTAAGACTGCCTGATGTCGTATAGCCCTACTGGCAGTGTAACAAGGTACACTTGATTCTTTCTGCACAGGTGGAATGCATATCACATTCCAACAGAGGTTTTCGGTGCAGGTGGAGGCCCTAGAGGAGGTGGAAGTGGCTGAAGCAGTGGAGGAAGTGCTACATATGAAAGTTTCACTCACAGACCACTGGGAATGGCAACACTTGTACAGAAGCAGGATTGTTGGGTATACACTGGAGCAAACTGTATTAATTGTGGGTATGCTGCTTGAAAGCCTGCGGGGGATCCTCTGTGCAAATATCCACCTGTACAATGGGCCATAAATAAAAGGGTGTGTAGGCTAAACGCAATTCCTTTTTATCAATGGCTTGTGTCTACTGTATATCAATATAGCTAACAAAATGTAAACTAAAAAGTCTTAAATCAAATCACAATTATGTGTTTTTAAGCATGTACCGGATGTTTATTAAAATCGATTTTAACAATTAAACTTTGATAAAAGTTTGATAAAATGCTTTAAACCATTAAAATCCTTGATTGCTGGTGGATATATATATATATATATATATATATATATATATAGTTATTTCTATATATTCAATAAGTTCCTTCTGGATAGGGTTCAGTTCCACTAGTGGGGGTGATGTCTCTCAGAATCTGTATGGGGTGCCCTAAAGAAATACTTAATGTATATATATTTCTATCACAATAGTAGAAGGCACCGGGCACTTAACGTTCTAAGTTAGGGCGGGCTGTCACTCCCGTGACACCGTGCAGCTATTGCTGGTGGTGCTGGCTTCAATAGTAATTATCAAACAGTCAATGTAGAAAAAATGTAGCCGCACTCATCAAAAGTTGATCTTGAACTCATTTATTTCATGTTCATCCCGACAGTCATGAACAACAGCAAGGGAGGGGGTGCAGGAGCGGAGGACGATGGCCTGCCGTTTTGCGGTCGTGTACCGCTTCGACGGGTCCTCTATAGCGTCTGTCGTCATGTCCGGAATATATCAAGCCGGTACATGACGTCACTACCACTATAGTTAACAAGATGTGTTGTGCAATTAAAATATACATCTGAGATATCAAAACATCATACAAATGGAGTGCATTACAAGCTGAATCACTTACTAAGACTTAACAGTTCAGCATACTATGTTTCTATCAAAGGGCAGCATGGAAGCGATTTACCTCCTTGCTAAGCGTCGCGTTGCCATGGTTCTTACCGTATTCCATCTATATAATCGGCAATCGCACCTGAGAACTACCGCTACACCTCTAGTGCGAGCGACTTTTCACTGCAGAGACGTTATTTGACTAGGGCTATAAAACATCTTATTATATATCTGGCTAGGTACCCTGCGCTTCACATTCTAAATGTGCTAACAGGAGCAGGATTACCAAAAGAGCATTTCTTCACTTAACCCCGGAGGGCATAGTCAGAAAGAACAACTTCTCACAAGAATACAGCTCAATCATTTTTTTCATTTAACCCTAAAGGACCACACGCCCTAGTTTTGATTATCCACCTACTTTCCTTTTGAAGCAGCAATTTGTGCGTATTACCACCTCTAAATGATGGTGCAACATGTTCAAGTCCTGCAAATGCTAATACATCTACATTACCATTATGCACCTCATTCACATGTTGTATTAACCTTGGACTCCCAATACCTGTCCTTATTGATCTATGGTGTTCCTTGAATTCTTACACATCTCCCTAATTGTCTTACCAATATAAGAACGCCGACATGGGCAAAAAATCACATAAATTACCCATGTAGTTTTACAACTAATAAAGGAAGTAACTCTATGGAGTCTATCCCCTATTTTCACCGGGTTACTGATTTCATGATTTTGACAAGAGTTGCAATTTCTGCACCTAAAATTCCCTTTCGGTCTTCTTTCCTCTAGCCAAGTTTTACTTTTGTTGGTACTGATCCTATTTTTAACAAATAAATCTTTTAAGTTATTACACCTTCTATAGGAGATAATAGGTGGACCTATCCCTATAGAATTCAAGTCTCTATCTTTTTCTAGTACATGCCAGAACTTATTTACAGCTCCTGAGATCTTGTTGTACATTGGCCCATATTTGAAAGAAAAAACAAAACGTTTCTTTTGATTTTCCACAGATTCATTACTCTGGTGTGTAACCCTCAAAACTTTACCTTTAGTCTCAGTTAGCAACACATGTGGGTAACCCCTGTGTTTGAAATTTCTTTCTAACTCCGTTAGTTGATCCCCACAAATGGAAGATGTATTATTCATCCTTTTTACTCTCAGAAACTGGCTGTAAGGGAGAGCTCGTTTAGTGTGATGAGGATGCGCACTATCGTAGTGTAGCAATGTATTAGATGATGTCGGCTTCCTATATAAAAGAAGTAGAAGCCTTGATTTATCCTAAGCCCAGATCAAATTTAACTAAAGGCGAAAAGAAAGCTGTAGATATAGTCCTAAAATGGGAAGATATTTTAGTTAAAAAAGCTGACAAGGGCGGGGGAGTAGTCTTGCTTAGAAAAAGAGATTACATCAAAGAAGCCTTGAGGCAGTTAGGCTCTACCGATACATACATAGAACTACCTAGTGATCCAACGTTTAAATTTAATAATGAATTAAGAAATCTGCTGAGAAAATATGTAAGTAACATGACGTTTGAGAAAAAACAGGCAGAGAAACTTTTTATTGAATTTCCCAGGAAACCCTATTGGTACTGTTTGCCAAAGGTTCACAAATCCGTCCAGAACCCACCCGGACGCCCCATTGTTTCCGGGATTGGGTCTGTGACTGAACCCTTGTCGCAGTACCTAGATTGGCTGTTGTGACCTTTGTTAGCAAAAATACCATCCTACATAAAAGACTCAGGAGACTTTATAAAATGTATTGACGGTTTTGAGTGGCGGACTGGGTATAGTGTGGCTTCTATCGATGTAGAGAGCCTCTATACCTGGATCCCACAGAATTTGGCAGTGTCAGTTATCCGGGATATTCTCCAGGTGGATGGTCAGGATAGACTGTTAGTTGATTTCATTTGTGAATCGTTGCAGTTTATCTTGACACACAACGCATTTACATTTAATGATACGTTGTATAAGCAGATCGCCGGTACCGCAATGGGGACTCCGGTCTCCTGTACTTTGGCTAATTTATTTATGGCTCACTTTGAAGATCATGTGATCTATAACAATTCCAATCCCTACTTGAAATTTATAAAATTATTCATAAGGTATGTGGATGACATATTTGTCATTTGGGAGGGTGAGGAAGAAGATTTTTTATCCTTTGTCGCCTTCATAAACGACACTAATGAATATAATATGTCATTCACTTCGGTATAGGGTAATAAAAATTTAGATTTTTTAGGATGTTAAACTGAATCTAGAGGAGGGCACACTTGTAAGATCTTTATATAGGAAGCCGACATCATCTAATACATTGCTACACTACGATAGTGAGCATCCTCATCACACTAAACAAGCTCTCCCTTACAGCCAGTTTCTGAGAGTAAAAAGGATGAATAATACATCTTCCATTTGTGGGGATCAACTAACGGAGTTAGGCTGGGGTTACACATGAGCCCTTGGTCCGTTTTTGGCTTCATTTTTGTTAATTTTTTTTTCTAAGTCCAAAAACTGACAGAAAACGGATTTTTTCTGGACCTCAAAAATGCTGCTAGCAACGTTTTTGGCATCAGTTAAAAAACGCATGCGTTTTTTTAACATGGGGCCCTATGGGAAACGCATGCGTTAACGCATGGCATATATAGCCACTTGCATTGAGGCATGCGTTAACGCACATGCGTTTTTAAGGAAAAATAATGAAAAAATTACTAAGTCCAAAAACGTTCAGGGGTGTAGAAGGCTCAAAAAGCACCAAAAAAAAACGGATTGGTGATGAAAATCACTTCCAAAAGCGGACTTCTATGTGTAACCCCAGCCTCAGAAAGAAATTTCAAACACAGGGGTTACCCACATGTGTTGCTAACTGAGACTAAAGGTAAAGCTTTGAGGGGTACACACCAGAGTAATGAATCTGTGGAAAATCAAAAGAAACGTTTTGTTTTTTCTTTCAAATATGGGCCAATGCACAACAAGATCTCAGGAGCTGTAAATAAGTTCTGGCACGTACTAGAAAAAGATAGAGACTTGAATTCTATAGGGATAGGTCCACCTATTATCTCCTATAGAAGGTGTAATAACTTAAAAGATTTACTCGTTAAAAATAGGATCAGTACCAACAAAAGTAAGACTTGGCTAGAGGAAAGAAGACCGAAAGGGAATTTTAGGTGCAGAAATTGCAACTCTTGTCAAAATCATGAAATCAGTAACCCGGTGAAAATGGGGGATAGACTCCATAGAGTTACTTCCTTTATTAGTTGTAAAACTACATGGGTAATTTATGTGATTTTTTGCCCATTTCGGCGTTTTTATATTGGTAAGACAATTAGGGAGATGTGTAAGAGATTCAAGGAACACCATAGATCAATAAGGACAGGTATTGGGAGTCCAAGGTTAATACAACATGTGAATGAGGTGCATAATGGTAATGCAGATGTATTAGCATTTGCAGGACTTGAACATGTTGCACCATCATTTAGAGGTGGTAATACGCACAAATTGCTGCTTCAAAAGGAAAGTAGGTGGATAATCGAAACTAGGGCGTGTGGTCCTTTAGGGTTAAATGAAAAAAATGATTTAGCTGTATTCTTGTGAGAACTTGTTCTTTCTGACTATGCCCTCCGGGGTTAAGTGAAGAAATGCTCTTTTGGTAATCCTGCTCCTGTTAGCACATTTAGAATGTGAAGCGCAGGGTACCTAGCCAGATATATAATAAGATGTTTTATAGCCCTAGTC
Source organism: Allobates femoralis (assembly GCA_033576535.1). Classification (NCBI taxonomy): domain Eukaryota; kingdom Metazoa; phylum Chordata; class Amphibia; order Anura; family Aromobatidae; genus Allobates; species Allobates femoralis. The sequence continues at coordinate 25,909,612 of JARQOC010000004.1, read as the reverse complement.
AAATAACGTCTCTGCAGTGAAAAGTCGCTCGCACTAGAGGTGTAGCGGTAGTTCTCAGGTGCGATTGCCGATTATATAGATGGAATACGGTAAGAACCATGGCAACGCGACGCTTAGCAAGGAGGTAAATCGCTTCCATGCTGCCCTTCGATAGAAACATAGTTTGCTGAACTGTTAAGTCTTAGTAAGTGATTCAGCTTGTAATGCACTCCATTTGTATGATATTTTGATATCTCAGATGTATATTTTAATTGCACAACACATCTTGTTAACTATAGTGGTAGTGACGTCATGAACCGGCTTGATATATTCCGGACATGACGACAGACGCTATAGAGGACCTGTCGAAGCGGTACACGACCGCGAAACGGCAGGCCATCGTCCTCCGCTCCTGCACCCCCTCCCTTGCTGTTGTTCATGACTGTCGGGATGAACATGAAATAAATGAGTTCAAGATCAACTTTTGGTGAGTGCGGCTACATTTTTTCTACCATTGACTGTTTGATATATACCGTAAATACTCGTGTATAAGCCGAGTTTTTTAGCCCAAAATTTGGGCTGAAAAGTCTCCCCCTCGGCTTATACACGAGTCAATACGGGTGGGGGCTGTGGAGGCTGGAGGAGGCGGGGAGAGGCTGCTGTATGAGCGGCCCCGTCACGTGGGGCCGCTCATTATATATGCACTGCTTCCCCCTGTCAATCAGCGGCAGGGGGAAGCAGTTCATATATGCCCCCAAATGCTGGCACTCTCCCCCCTTGTAAGGGCCCCCCCCACTGGTTATATTACCATCCCGGTCTTCTGATCAGCGCCGCTCCTCGGTGCTCCGTCCGTCCAGTTACATCCGAGATCCCAGGCCGTCGCAGGCATATGACGTCATCGTGCGACGGCCGGAGATCCCGGATGCAGCGAGGACGGAGGACGGAGCATGAAGAATGGAGCACCGAGGAGCGGCGCTGATCAGAAGACCGGGATGGTAAGATAAGCAGATGGGGGGTGAGTGCCAGCATTTGGGGGCTGCTGGGTACCCCCTGGGGGCTGCTGGGTACCCCAGGGGGCTGCTGGATACCCCCTGGGGGCTGCTGTATTACACCTGGGGGCTGCTGGATACCCCCGGGGGCTGCTGTATACCCCCAGGGCTGCTGTATATACTGCTGGGGCTTGTATACCACTGGGGCTGCTGTATACTACTGCTGGGGCTGCTATATACTACCACTGGGGCTGCTATATACTACCACTGGGGCTGCTATATACTACCAATGGGGCTGCTGGGGAAGCTATATACTACCACTGGGGCTGCTGGGGCTGCTGTATACTACCTCTGGGGCTGCTGTATACTACCACTGGAGAGGCCTGTATACCACTGGGGGGCCTGTATACCACACTGCTGGGGGCTGTATACCTGTGCTGGGGTCCACCATCGGCTTATACACGAGTCAATAGGTTTTTCCAGATTTTTGGGGCAAAAGTAGGGGGGTCGGCTTATACATGGGTCGGCTTATACACGAGTATATACGGTATATTTCTGTTGGCTGTTAATGTATATTAAGCTTGGGTGGTTTCTCTTACCTCTATATATTGTTCTTTACAGTGCTGTGCAAATTAATTGGGACAAAGCATTTTTTCTTGCATTAATTTTACTATTTCTGATGTGTTTTATCAGTTCTTGGAGTCGTTTTCCTTTTTCTTCCACATTTCCCTTTTCGTTTTGGAGAAAATGATCCAGTTTCATTGTATGTGAATTATTCTTGAAACGGTAGATTTTCCAATACCAACGGTGGAAGCGATTTCTCTGATCAAGAAAGTCAAACTTGTATGTTCATTAAGAGTAATAATTCTACACCTCTTCCATGGAGTAATATCCATTTTTACAGGCATGAATCACACTGAGAAAAAAGTCCACTTAACCACTCCTCACAGAAACAAGCTCTCATCTGAAGCTGAGGGGCGGCTAGCTGTTATTTTCTGACTAAAACCAGTCACACCACATTTTGTTACTCAAGGTTGTACACTCACCTGTTCAAAGCAGTGAAAAATGGTTTGAATTACTGACTGGTAACCAACTTACGATTTTACTTTGCTTTGTCCCAATTAATTTGCACAGCACTGAATGTTGTCTTCTTGCTGGGCTATGTATTGCTTGATGTGGATTCCCTCCTTTTCTGGGGTGCTTCCTTGTTAAAATATGTTTGTATTAGTATGTTGTTGTATGAGGGATCAAACTATTCCTGTGTTTTTATGCTCACCTGCCTTCTTCCTTGCTGGGGTGGCTATGACGGAGCTACTGCTTCCTGGTGCGTCTTGCTGACGTGTCAGTAGGTCATAAACTCTGAGGAAGGGGACTGTTAGTCCCAGAAATGAATCAGTAAACTTAGAGCACCAATGCTGACTTTACACTGCCTGTGACCGATCAGACAGTCTGGCATAGTGGACTCCGCCCAGCATTAACATAGCACTGCCCTACTGACACATCAGCAAGACGCATCAGGAAGCAGTAGCTTCGTCAGACCAGAGGAGCAGACTGCACAGCAGAGTTGGAGGAGACGCTGGTGGCATAACGAGGGGAGAGTGGAGACGCTGGGGGAAAGGGCCCTAACACATCTACCCTGGAGGAGACCCACAGAGCCCACAGAGAAGGAGATGCCAAATATATATATATATATATATATATATATACTGATACATTAAATATTTTTTTAGGGCACTCTATATGGATTGTGAGAGACATCACCCCACTAGTGGAGCAGAACCCTATCCAGAAGAGTGATGAGAAACTTATTGAATTAATAGAAATAACTATAAATATATATCCACCAGCAATCAAGGATTTTAATGGTGTAAAGCACTTTATAAAAGTTTTATAAAAGTTTAATTGATAAGATTGTTTTTAATAAACATCCGGTACATAGTTAAAAAACACATATTTGTGATTTGATTTAAGATTTTTTAGTATACATTTTGTTAGCTATATTGATATACAGTAGACACAAGCCATTGATAAAAAGGAATCGTGCTGAGCCTACACACCCTTTTATTTATTGCCTCTTGTACAGAAGCCCCTTCCCTTACAGCCAGCCAGTGCGCAGTCAGTGACATGTAATGCCCCTGGCCATGCTTACTCATCCAGGTGTCTGTAGGTAAATGCACCCTGTCACATGCAGAGTTTTTGAAGGAAACAGTGATTTTGTCTGTGACATGATGGTAGAGCGTAGGCACAGCTTTCTTCGAGAAATAGAGGAAACTCGGCATCTTGTAGAGGGGGACTGCAACAGCCATGAGCTTTAAAAAACCCTCTGTTATCAACCAGGCGGAAAATTTAGCATTTCTGTGGCCAATAATTGGGAGACGGTGAAACTTAACCTCTTAGCTTTGACATGACTAGAGGGAAATGATCTTTAACTTCACCACATCTGCCAGACCAAGGGCTGGCAGCTGTGCTGAGACAGCGTGGAGTAGGGTATACCAGACAAATTGCTGGACTCTGAAGGAGGTGCAAGCAGAGAGGTTTTGTTGCCTTCATGAAGAGGGGGTTCCCATGATGTCTCACAGGTGCTTAACATGAGCAGGCATATCCACTTCCAAAGCAAGTGATGGCCTGTCAATTACACTGGCTGTTGTGGGTAAAGGGGTAGATGTTGTGTAGCCGAGGGTGTATGTTACAACAGTCCACACAGACACAGAGGATGGAGAAGCTACAGAAGCCCTTGATGGGGTTGACAGTGGTTGGACAGGGCTGCCAAGCTGCATTTTTGCACGGTGAGCTTCTCACGATAATTTTTGTGATGATTCATACATGAACTACTCAAGTTATTTATTTTTTTGCCTCCACTCAGATATTGCTTACAGATTTGACAGATGACATGGATTGGATCCTTCTTTGCAATCATGAAAAAGGCCCAGAATAGGCAAGCCTTAGCACCCATGAGAACTGCAGAGCCATCACGGCTTCTGTAGAGAGGCATAGTTGTGACTGAGAAGGCAGTGCTTGATGTGCTTGTAGCATTCTGTCTCTGTCCAGGAAGCCAAAACCGAACCTCATCAGTGTCATCATCCTCCTCTTCCACCTCCTCTGCTGGTTTCATCAACTGCCTGCCTTTGGCTTGAAAGTAAGTGGGATCTATAATCTCATCATCACCCTCTGTGTTGTCACACTCCTCCCAATCAGGCAGGCACTTGACTCAGTGAAGCTTCGGAGCTTACCTCTGATTCCCTGGCTATAGTGTGCATGAACAGTTTTGCAGACTCGGCCATTTGTGTTGACCTACAGTCAGTAGGGTGGCTGGAGACTTGTGACATCTAGGAGGACTGCACTTTGTGTCCTGTTGAGGTTTGAGGTGAAAGAGAGGCCATTTGATGGAGCGCTTGACATCCATTGTAGCACCTGCTATTTCTGGGCCTCATCTACAAATTGAATCGATGTGCTGCTACCTAAGGAAGGGATCATACCAGACTGTCCTCTTAAAAAAGTTGACATTTTTCTTTGGCTATAAGGCAGCGCTTGTTGTGCAGACCTTTTGGTTACTCTACCACCTACCTCACAAAAACAAAGCACTTTCCTCTTACCACCATGCCTATTCCCCTTTCAGGTATGGCTACGCTTTTTACCACTCATATTTGATGGTAACAGATTTGCAATTCACTTGTTGGAGGCCAAAAATATGTGTTTGATGCCTGAATGTGGCACTAAAAGTCTTTAGCACTGACTTCACAAGCATCAGTGTAACACAGGGGATTTGGAAAAAACACTGGTTCTAAGGTCTCCAAAAGGTTTAGTGCCTGGATGTAGGCAATGCGCACAAAATGTTTGTCAGCACAGGGTTGGTGTGAATGATCAGACACAGCCCACTGTACCATAGCTGGCTTGCCAAAACTACTGGTACTAAGCCCTAACAAATGTTTGGTGCCTGAATGTAGGTACTGGGCAGAAGAGGCACAAAATACCTGTCAGCACAGGGTTGATGGAGATTATTAGACATGCTGTCTTGCCTTACACTGATACTAAGCCTTAGCAAATGTTTGGTGCCTGGAGGAAGTGGGCATAGGGCAGAAGGAGTATAAATTGCCTGTCAGCACAGGATTGGTGCAGGTGATCATACCCAGACCGCTACACCACCGCTGGCTTGCCACACACTGCCACGGTACTAAGCCCTAAGAAAAGTTTGGTGCCTGGAAGATGTGAGAACTGGGCAGTAGTGGCACAAAATGCAAATGATCTGACACGGATCACTATACCACAGCTCTCTTGCCAAAAACTCTTAGTACTAAGCCCTAAAAAAGGTTTAGCGCCTGAAAGTGGGCTCTGGGCAGACGTGGTAAAAAATTCATGTCAGCACAGGGTTTGTGCAGATGATTGGACACAGACCACTGTACCACAGCTGGTTTGCCAAACGCACTGGTACTAAGCCCTAAAAAGGTCTGTTTTAGGAAGGAGTCACTAAACCTACTATCTATCAAATCTATAAAGAAATAAAGTCGCTAGCTAGCTGTCCGAATAGCGCACACAGGATCAGAAACGTCAGCACTGCGGCAGTGAGACTGTCCCTGAGCTCCAACACTGAGAAAATATTAAGAAGAGGGAAAATGGCCAGTTCTTATATGGCAAGGACGTGTGACATACCCAGCCAATGACAAAAGCCCCTGTGGGCAAAAAGTGCTTTATGGGTGGTGATTGGATGCCAGACCAGATCACCCACAGTAAGTGCCGGAAAGAAAAAAATGGAGAACTGCACATATCTCAGATCAGTTATCTGACATGAGACCCAGAGAGCTCTTCCCCTTCCATTCTGCCCACTATTCCAGACACTGACACCCTGAAAACGTAGAACAGAAGAATTAGTACAAATGCTCTAATGATTTTTGTCATCTGAAGCATTACCGAACATTCGCCGAATTTCCCGAATTTTCAGTAAAACGTTTGAATTTGAGGTGTCAAACCAAATCGGCTGGGTTCTGGCTGAATTTGAAATTGGCGAACATGTTCGAGCAATGTTCAATCATCACCATTTCTTAGCATTGCACAAGATGCTGGAATCATCACTACTGAAGATAATGAAATTAGCACCTGTGCAATGCTATGGAAATTCAGAAAACTTGCACTGTTTTCAAAGTTTGAGAACTGTAGTTGGCCACACCTGCCCTAGAAGTCTGTGTGGAAGTAGCCAGGGGCAAGAGGAATCTGTGATTTTTTTCCCCCAGATTTCCTTGAACCCTCTTAGGCCATGTACCCATGTTTCAATGTTTAATGCTTTTTTGACTCAGATTTTCAGACTCTGCAACAAAATCTCCATGTTTATCCTCAGGCCAGCAAAGTCTAGGATAGGACAGAAGTGCTGTGCCCACGTTGCTTTTATTTTCCTTGCACATTCGGTTTAAATTTATGTTTTCTGACCCAAAATGTGCACCAAATCTGCATGGAAAAAAAAACACATTGGCACAGCACTTCTGAACTCTTATAGACTTTGCTGACCTCAGCATAGACATGCAGAATTGACGCAGACTCTCAAAATTTGCTTAAAAAGAAGCATCAAACAATACACCGTGGATGCATCAGGATTCTCCGTTGCGTGATACCCGCTGTGTAATCTGAGTCAACCTCAGATAAGTCATGATGAGTATGTCTAAGGTTCATGAGCGGGACCACAAGCATGGTGAGTGTGACAGTGGCACTGAAGCTTGCTAACTAATAGTCTAGAAGATAATGTCGAACTTGTTTGACGAACTTTGCCTGTTCGCCGAACCAAAACGGATTAGAACTTCCGAAGGTTCTCTCATCTTTCCTCATCTCTACTAATGTACAGGACAAATCAACACTTAGCAGAAGTTTTTATACAGTTATTGTTGCATAAGGGGGTCAGACGACATACTAACAGCAAAGGTTCACATACATTTATCTAGGGGCGGACCTACCGTGGTGCAGCTGGTTCAGCTGCACCAGGGCCCCAACCGGGTAAGGGGCCCCTTAAGCACCTGTAGGGGGCCCCCGAGACCCTATGTCAGAAGAGAGGACCCCCGCTCCTCACCGAAAGCTACTAGCACCCCTCCCGGTCCTCACGTAAAACTGCACCAGGGCCCGCCAGTCTGAAGGTCCGCCACTGCATTTATCTCTCACATACCTGTGATCTTGGATTATCTTCATCAATAAAAAAAAACAAAGTTCTAATATTTTTGACTCCTCTTTTCCTTTAGTTCTGTTTTCATCTACTTTTAGAATGTATTTGATACATTTACGCAGGTTTAAGTCAAATTTATGCAGAAATTTGGAAAATTCTAAAGGCTAACAAACTTTTAAGCGCCAATATACATGTCTAAGATGGAAGCTTATAAAAAGGAATCTAATTATACTAAGTTTTAGCAACTGCAACTTTAACAAAATTCCAGTAATGATCTGCCTATTATAAATGTTTTACATACAGTAACTTTGTTGAACCCAGTATATATATATAGTTACCTGCCATGGTTTGAAGTTCCAAATGTCGGCACAGGTTCCTTTAGAAAAAGGTCCCTCCCCAATTTTGCAGGTTTTCAAATCATCTAAAGCTTTGACTAAGACATGGACAGTAGAAAACATCATATAAGTTGTTCTAAAGCTGGAGACATACTTGGCATTGTTCTTGACATCTTCGAAATGTTCCGATCCCGTACAAACCTTCACCGGATTCCCTGCTAAAACAGTTTCATTTTCAGGAAGAAATTGGCAGTTGAAAACCGTCTCCCACATCATCCTGGTCCACTTTGGTGTTACTGACGTAGATGGATGGAGCTTGTCCATGAATATGCTTAAACCAGGAGCAGTGATATCATACAGGGATAAATTAAGACTACCGGATAAGAACTCTATATATTTACTTATAGACAACAACAGTGTCTTTGCCCAACCGGCGTTTCCAATAAAAATCTTCCCTGTGACATTCTGCTTCACCATCTCATTTAAAATATGAATAAATTCGACATCAGTAGCAAAAACAACCACAACCGTAGCGGTGGACTCTTTTATGACCTTGACTATATGTGGAGCATTGCGATCCGGTTGGCCAATTTTAATGTATTCCAAGAAGGCCACACATGCTCCAGCTTTTATTATTTCTTCTTTTATTGGCTGAATTCCCTGCAGGCCATAATCACTATCAAGAGCCAGTAGGCCAATCCAGGTCCAGCCAAATCTAAGAATTAGTTGTGCCATGCCTTTAGACTGGACAATGTCACTCGGGACTGCCCTGAAGAAGGATGGAAACATTTTTTTGTTGCTTAAGATGGAAACACTGGAAACTGGACTGATCTAGAATAAAAAGTAAAATGTATAGAAATAATAATGCACTGTACATTGTTTGGGTGGAATATAGAAATGTGGAGAACATCTCTTGTTAGAAGGTCCCCAAATTGCTCATAGGGTAATTTATTGAGATATTTTCATTGATGTAACCCATGAGCAACACCACAATTTCCTTTGAGTAGTAGCACAGAAAAAATAAAACATCACACAGTATCCGTAGAATAAAGGCTGTCCATGCAACACATGGCGTGTTGTGATAGGAAGCCAAACCTCTCCCGTAATTCATTTTATATTCACATATTGCAGGATTTATTTTTTAGACATTTTAATTGTTAATATCAAGATAAGTCTTCTTACATGGTCTTATCATGACAGAGCTTTCATTAATTATATTCTTGAGTGAATGTAATACTTTGGGAGGAGGAAAATACCCGCTTAGTGATAAGGCCCCGTCACACGGGGCGACATCGCAGCCAATTACATTGGTGACGTAGGCGCGTGGCCTATCGGCAGCGACATCGCCCCTACGTCGCCTCATCTAAAAGGGCGATGTCGGCGCCGCCAGTAGGTCACCTGGTTTCAGAGCAGTGCTCTGAAACTAGGCGACCGATCTGTGGCAATGTGTACATATCGCCCCATGTAATTGGCCGCCGGCGACCTGTCAGGCGATGGGAGCCATAGGCTCTTGCATCGCCGCTGGGGTTTTGAGACACCCCAACGGCGATGCCGCCTGTCAGCTCACCGGCGCGGGAGATGTCGCCCTGTGTAAATGGGGGACGGCGACGTTGGTGGGGCGCCAAAAACATGAGCACACCCGCCATTGCCGCCGATATCTCCAGCCCCGTCGCCAGGTGTGACAGGGCCTATAGAGCTAATTTTAACGTTAATGACCAAGCCAAATTTTTTGAGTCTGACCAGAGACACTTCATGCGGTATAAACTCTGGAATGTTTCATTATATTACAGTGTCCTTGAGATAATTTTTTCGCTGCACATTGTACTTTATGTCAGTAGTAAATTTAGGTTGCTATGTCTTATGTTTATTTGTAAATATAAGATTTGGCAAAATGTTTTACAAAATTCAGAATTTTCAGACTTTCACTTTTTATAATCCTAAATCATGGTGTAGAAAATCATTAATAAATAACATTTCTGATATGTTTTCTTTAAATCTGCATCCTTTTTCAAGCGTTATTTTGTTAAGATGCTAGTAGGGTCGAAATTTTAGCACCAATTTTTAATTTTTTGAAAATTGTCACGTCAGTGAGGAAGTGGATGAACTCTAGCGCCACCTTTCAGTAGCTGTCATCAAAGTACCGAAAGGTGGCGCTAGAGTTCGTCCACTTCCTCACTAAAGTGACAAATTGCATGTTTCCCAGAGGAGCATTGTGGCTATAAGCTTCCTTATCTGCCTTCTTAAGCTGGCAGACAAATTCCTCTCCATGAGGCATAAAGCTAGTTCATCAGATCTAATTTTTTGAAGGAATTTATAAAAACATTTTCTTTTGGGACCTATTCGGAATTAAATGAAGTTTGGGCAGCCTATAAATTGAAAACTCCCTACAAGGGATAACGTTATACACCTCAAAAACTTTAAGACTGATGTCAGAGAATGTTTTAAGACTTCAGGTGCTACACAAGCATGACCACTTTCAGGACCAAGGCTGTAACTATATGTCCTTGGTCATGTTCCCCCTGATGCGGGCTCACACGCTGATCTCGAATCATGCCCTACACACCTCAACTGATCTGAGATGTGTAGCTAAAATCGCCTATCCAATCACTGATCAGATCGGTGCTGTTAACCATTTGGATCATGCTGTCATAGCATGATCCAAACCACTACGGTCGTGATTGAGCTTTTCACCATCGAAATCGGAGGTCCTGTGATGCAATCTCCAATATTTACCTTGGCAGTAGTGATGAGCGAGCATACTCGGCGCTACTCGTTACTTGCACGAGTATCCCGGTACTCGGGATGCTCGGCGAGCATCGCCGAGATGCTCAGACTCTTCACTAATAATTATCGTTCTGACACAAATACACAGCTCCCTTCAGTGCACACAGTGAGCTGGCACCTCACAGAGAGCAGATTCATTCATGCATTCATTCATGCCCCCAGGATCCCTCTGGGGGGCATAGCAAGGTGTTATATGCTGCTGCTATTTGAAAAAGCCCCCCCTCCTGCCCTTTCCCAGAAACACTTATTTCATAGCCGGAAGTCTGTGGGCGAAGCCTGTCACTAATTGACTTACGTTGGGCTCGTTGTTTGGGCCGAGTACATGAGTATCTTGGGATGCTCGGCCCGAGCATCGAGCACCCGAGTATTTTAGTAACTTACTGGCTGCAGTGAAATCATGGAGACATGGTTCTATCTTGTTGCTGTGTACAAATGGAATAATGTCTCCATGATTTCACTGCAGCCAGTAAGTTACCTGTGGATAAGCTAGAAATGTAGTCGCGTGTAAAGTGGCCATAAGAAATAGAATATGAAAAATAAATTAGAGAAAATCAAATTGTCTAAATGATATAAATGTATTTGCACTTTGCAGAGAGAAATGACTATTTAATCCCTCTGGCAAAAAATAACTTAACATTTGGTGGCAAAACCCTTGTTCGTAAGCACAGCAGTCAGATGTTTTTTGTAGTTGATGATGAGGTTTTCACAAATGTTAGGAGAAATTTTACTCCATTTCTCTTTGCAGATCATCTCTAAATCATTTAAGATTTTGAGGCTGTCACTTGGCATCTTGGAGCTTCAGCTGCTTCTATACATTTTTGATGGCATTAAGGTCTGGAGACTGGCCAGTTCATTCCGTGACTGTAATGTGCTTCCTTTTGAGCCACTCCTTTGTTGCCTTGGCTGTATGTTTTGGGCAATTGTCATGCTGGAATAGCCAGCCACAACCCATTTTTGATGTCCTGGCGGCCGGAAAGAGGTTGTCACTTAGGATATATATGGCTCCATCCATTGTCCCATTGATGCGGTGAAATAATACTGTGCCCTTAGCAGAAAAACACCCCCAAAGCATGATAATTCCTCCACCATGCTTGACTGTGGGGACAGTATTATTTAGGTCATTGGCATCATTTAACTTCCTCCAAACACAGTGAGTTGAGTTAATGCCAAAGAGCTCAATTTATGTCTCATCTGAGCATATTGCCTTCTCCCAATCATTCCGAGAATCAAGTTGTTCATTGGCAAACCTCAGATGGGCCTGTACATTAGCCTCCTTTAGCAGTGGGACTTTGTGAGCACTACATGATTTTAATCCATTGTGCGGTAAAGTTTTACCAAAGTGTTTCATAGAGACCAGTGCCTTGAGATCAATAACAAGTGTAGTTTTAGGCTGATCTTCCGAATTCCTTATGATCATGGATACCCCACGAGGTGAGATTTTGCATGGAGCCCCAGATGGATGTTGATTGACCTCATTTTGAATTTCTTCCATTTTCTCACTACCCACAGTTGTCTCCTTCTCACCCAGTCTACCTTATGGTTTTGCAGCCCATTCCAGCCTTGTGCAGGTCTAGGATCTTTTCCCTGACATCCTTACAAAGCTCTTTGGTCTTCCCATGTTGTCGAGGTTAGAGGTGACTGATTCATTGAGTGTGTGGACAGGAGTCTTTTATACAAGTGACAATGTAACACAGCTGTGTGTAATACAGGTAAAGAGTTGATTAGGAGCCGATAACTGGTCTGTAGGAGCAAGAACCCCTAATGGTTAGTATCAAATACTTATTTCTCTCTTCAAAATGCCAATACATTTTGATAATTTAATCAGTTATAATTAACCTACCCTTAAAATTATAGACTGTTCATATCTTTGGCAGTGGGATAACTCAGCAAGGGATCAAAAAATTATTCACTTCACTGTAGGTACCTCCTTAAACATTTTAAATTGTGGATGTGTAAAGAAATATTATTGGTTTCCTCCAAAATCTTGGGATAACTTTTTTCAAAAATGGATTATAAAAGATAATGAACTCCAAAGTCTGTTACACAATTTCTCTTGAATGCAATGACGCCCCATATGAGGTCAAAATTTGCACTTTGGGCACGTGGCCGAGCTCGGAAAGGAAAGAGAGCTATGTGATTTTTGGAGCGTGAATTTCCCTGGAATAGAATGTGAATGCCATATAAAATTTGCCGAGCTCCTGACATGTTAAAACAAGAGGAACCCCCAACAAGTCATACCATTTTTTAAACTAGACCTGTGATTGAATTAATCTAATGGTGTACTGAGCATTTTTAACCTTTAAGTGATTCACAAGACTTTATAACATTTAGATGAAAAAAAACAAAAGAAAATAAAAAATTTTTCCACTAAAAAATTTCTAATTTACAAGATACGTGTTAGGAGAAAATGGATCATATAATTTGTTATGCATTTTTTTCTCGAAAACAGTGGTTCCCCATACATTGTCAAACTAATGTTTGGGCACACAGAAAAATACAGTACCGTATATACTCGTGTATAAGCCGACCCCCCTACTTTTGCCCCAAAAATCTGGAAAAGCCTATTGACTCGTGTATAAGCCAAGGGTGGACCCCAGCACAGGTATACAGCCACCAGCAGTGTGGTATACAGGCCCCCCCCCAGTGGTATACAGGCCTCCCCAGTGGTAGTATATAGCAGCCCCAGTGGTAGTATACAGCAGCACCAGTGGTAGTATACAGCAGCCCCAGTGGTAGTATACAGCAGCCCCAGTGGTAGTATACAGCAGCCCCAGTGGTAGTATATAGCAGCCCCAGTGGTAGTATACAACAGCCCCAGTGGTAGTATACAGCAGCCCCAGTGGTAGTACACAGCAGCCCCAGTGGTAGTATACAGCAGCCCCAGTGGTAGTATATAGCAGCCCCAGTGGTAGTATACAGCAGTCCCAGTGGTAGTATACAGCAGCCCCAGCAGCCCCAGTGGTAGTATACAGCAGCCCCAGTGGTATACAGCAGGCCCCCAGGGGTACATATAGCAGCCCCCAGGGGATACCCAGCAGCCCCCTGGGGGTACACAGCAGCCCCCTGGGGGTCCCCAGCAGCCCCCAGAGGGTACACAGCAGCCCCCTGGGGATACACAGCAGCCCCCTGGGGGTCCCCAGCAGCCCCCTGGGGGTCCCCAGCAGCCCCCACGGGGTACACAGCAGCCCCCAGGGGGTCCCCAGCAGCCCCCTGGGGGTCCCCGGCAGCCCCCAAATGCTGGCACTCGCCCCCCCTTGCAAGGGCCCCCCCCGCTTCTCTTACCATCCCGGTCTTCTGATCAGCGCTGCTCCTCGGCGCTCCGTCCTCGCGGCTCCCGTCCTGCAACATCCGGGATCCCCGGCCGTCGCGCGATGACGTCATATGCCTGCGACGGCCGGAGATCCCGGATGTAGCAGACGGACGGACGGAGCAGCGAAGAGCACCGAGGAACGGCGCGGATCAGAAGTCCGGAATGGTAATATAACCATCGGGGGGGGGGGGCCCTTACAAGGGGGGGCGAGTGCCAGCATTTGGGGGCTATATGCACTGCTTCCCCCTGCCGCTGATTGACAGGGGGAAGCAGTGCATATTTAATGAGCGGCCCCACGTGACGGGGCCGCTCATACAGCAGCCTCTCCCCGCCTCCACAGCCCCCACCACAGCCACCACACCATGTGTACCGTATAGACCCGTGTATAAGCCGAGGGGGAGACTTTTCAGCCCAAATTTTGGGCTGAAAAACTCGGCTTATACACGAGTATATACGGTAAGTAAAAAATATTATTTAATTTTTATAATGCAATTTTGGACACCATGTTGTGTTTGCTGAAACTCTGAGATGGCAACAAGGCAGAAACACCCACATGTGACCCAATGTGGCAAACCAAACTCCATAAGGAAATTTTCTATTGGTGCGTTGACAATTTCTTACCTACAATTAACACATAATTTATGTGATTGGGTTGTGAAAATGAGCAAATTTGTTTGGATAGGACATTGATATCACTACACTTGACAAAGACTTCAAAGAGTTTAAGTAGCATGCTTATTATGGCTAGCGCTTATCATGGAGGAAAGCCTTGGGGCCATTTGGTGGCTATGGAGGTCTCCGCAAGGAGTCCACCCCAGGGCTAGGTCCTTCCCTGGAGAGATATCTGGCTAGTCCCGTGTTTGAGACTCTTAAACGAGACTCCATGGACTCCATTTGCATATTCAAATTCCCAGGGAGCAATGCACCATGGATTTCACTGTGTTTAAGCGCTTTAGCCAGCTGCCTGCAGTGTTTTCCTCGACTGGTCTCCCTGAGATCAGTGAGAGTTTTGTGATGTTGGGGCCATTTGGCACTCTACAAATCTGGCAAGACTGATGCCTCTCAATGTATTAAGTCTACAATAGAGAAGTGAAGCAAAGAAATCCAAAGCAAGTGAGTTTGTTTATAAATGGGAGTAGTCCTTCTCCAGGGAAAAAATTAGAAGGCGCTAGAAAGTTACTGAGACCTTTTTAGAAATAAATGAAGAAAATCCGGTGTCTTTTGCTGCTTTTTTGTGCTTTATTCACATCATGATAAAACCATCACATACCCCATAGTTTTATGTTATATGTCTTTTGAGGTGCTCCCCTTAGTCATTAGCTTGTTAGTCGTTAGTGCTAACGACTAAGGGGAGCACCCTGAAACACGTATAGAAAAACCCTACAGGGTATATGATGGTTTTATCATGATGTGAATAAAGCATGAAAAAGCAGCAAAAGACACCGGATTTTCTTCATTTATTTTTACAATGGGTGGTTGCCATATCATCATCCGGTGCTTGGAATCCTAGATTGATTGCAGGTGGAACTGGCTTCCCTTCCCATTCCCCTACAAAGTTTGTACTGAGACCTTTGTGCCTCTATCATTTTATAATTTGGAAAGGTGTCCCAATATTTTTGACAATGCTTTGCCTTTCAAAGCTTGTTTTTAAGGCTGAAGGCACACTGGCGCAATACTCGCACGAGTGTAATGCATGAAAATATTGCATTGCACTCGGACCTGTATCTTTAAATCTTTAAATGATAAATGATTGCACGCGATTCCCTCGTGCGAGGGGCCAGTAAAAGTATATGGATGCGAGTCAAACTCGCACCCACACAGCACACGGTTGTGAAGGCGCCACTCTCCATGGTGCTGAAGATTTCAGCATCACCTCCATGGTCAGCGCACATTGAAACTCCAGTGTGCTGGCCATAGAAGTGATGCTGAAATCTTCAGCACCACGGAGAGCGGTGCTTTCACTACACAATTTGCGTAAGTACCTGTGACAGCTCCTCATAGAGGACGCTGCACAGCAGTGTGCTTACGCAAGTTGCATAGTATATCGCTTGCTGTCAGCTGGAGCCGCCGCCTTTCTGCATTGATTACGGAAAGCCGACAAATGCCGGCTAATCATAAATTTATGCCATTAACCCCTGAACCACCAATGAATTTAGGCACCATGTCTCTAGGGAGGGTGGTCACACCCTAGAGACACGGTGACAAGTTATTTGGCACATATTAACCCTTTGTTTCCGAGGTACATTACCGCATCTGTGCTCATATGCCGCACAGATTCTGCATAAGCAGTTTAATCCCAAAAATGACTAAAAATTGCCCATCAGCTGGGTACTTATTAATCATCTTGCAGTACTGACACAGTGGTGCAAGATGATTAATTACTGCACCGGGAAACCGGCACATTCATACTCTGCAGCTTTGACAGCCGCCAGAGTATGAATATGCCAGTCCGTGGACAGCATAACACACAGCACACACGCACTCATGCATTCCACTCTCATCACACTCGCATGCATATAGTCAGCCACACTCACCCACATGCACCACACTCGCACCACACACACCCAAAACACGCATCACACTAAAGGCTTCTTACCTGTGGATATCTGAAGGTCCCCAACATATGAGCTAAGATGATTGAATTAGCAGAGAGTGTGGAACCAATAACAGCAGGAAACATCGGTCTAGAATTACACTCCTTGTTGGAGATTGCTGTACTAGAGTCAGTCAGGAACTGTAAAGCCCCTTGTAATTCATAGTGAGGTATATTACATGTTTCATACATCTGGAATCCTACTGTGATGTTCGGCAGAAAAGTTGGGTCTTTGTTGATTTCCTCAACTGTAAACAGGAATGTCTGAAGCCGGTGATAATATTCTAGGTTGAATCTTCAAAAAGCAGAAAGAGAAGCAAAATTACTTGTTGGTTTAGTACTTATAGGAAGGACTTTCTTTCTTTATTATTTCCTCAACAACCTTTGAGCGCTCCAGTGCTTTAGTTGCTTGTCTCCTGATATCATAGTCTATTATAGGGATATTGTCAGGGTCACCTATGTTGGATAATACAATGTGTGGACCCGTGTCTTAAAGTCATTTAGTGACGGAAAATCAGCAAAAGACAGAAAGGTGCCCATAAAATGTGGCAGTGCCTTAGGCCACCAAGGGATCATTCATCATTATCCACAGTGAGAGAAGATTCAGAACACTGTGGTTAATTTCCAGGAGTATTTAGTCATCTGAAGTGAGGGACAGCATTTTCCAATAAATCAATGAATTGATTGGCTGCCCATAGATCTTACTGTATAAGCCTTCAGGACCTTCGACAGCGCACATACTATACCTACAATAGGTATAGTATGAGCGCTGCTCTCAGAGGATCCGGCGGTTTCATTCATAAAAATGTACAGCAGCCGACAGGAGCCGGCTACTGTACATAAGATATTAAATCATTACATGCCCACCTGAGTGGGTGGTAGGTCTCTAGGGGGGGTGGGCACCCCCTAGAGACATTTTAGCCACATTTATTAATAGAATTAAACCTTTTAAAACACAGATAACAGTTTGCTCATCCCTGCAGCAGCAGGGATGAGCAAACTGTACGGTAACCGGATTGCTCAGGATTACACATCCTGAGCAACCCGGTTACCAGATTGCGGTTCCCTCCACACATTTTTGATGAAAAATGTGTGTGACCGCAATTGCGTCCACCACATTCGGATCTGGATGCGGTGAACGCAATTCTATATTTAAGTGTGACCCTAGCCCAAGTTCTGCCTTGAAGCCAAGACAGATGTTATGGTTGGCCCTAAATGTTTAGTTGACTAGTTTAGTACTAGATTAGTACATGATAAACCATTCATTTGGCATTAAAATCAATCTAAACTTCAGCTGAAGCAGAAGCTGCTTCTTAGGTTCCTGAAGTCAGACTTGTGTCACTCTGCTTCACATTGGGAAACCTGGACATTAAAGCTCAGAAGAAATATACTAAAAAATATAAATGCACGGCGCCAATCTATTTCTTAAAAGTTAAACAGGTCAATCATGAAGACATTGGAGCTTCGAGAGAAATGGAAACAATTCTGAAACATTTGTAGAACTTTCGAATGAACCATCAATGTCTTCGAAGATCCTTCTCTCCTTCACCATTTTCTATAATTATTATTAGTAGCATTTCTTCATACATTCTTGGAATTATGCTTATAATGATCAAATACTTAAACCTTTTCATTCTGCACTGGCTTAGACTTTGTATCTGCCTCATGGCCATTGCTTAAAGGGAACCTGTCACCTAAACTAGCCCTCCTAACCTATGAATATCTGTCCCTGCAGCCTCAAACAACTTTCTCAACCATCCCCGTCTGAGCTTATATAGCATATTACAAGTGCAATAAAGCAATTTAGAAACTTACAGAATCCTTGTCTGATGAGCGTTCCTCCAGTGGTTTTTGTCAGTGAGGCATGGTCTCCTGGGCTGCGGTCCCCCCTGCCTCCATGCTGAAAATACTCCCCGATGGGCGGCATTCTTATTTTCGGACCTCGGGCACTATTCAAAGTACCCACCCATTGCGTCACCGCTATGACGCTGTCACGTGATGCCGGCCCTGCGTCACTTCCTCCCATTGTATCGCTGGGTGTACTAAGCGCACAAGGCCGCCTTCAGCATGCCATCTGCGCATGCTCTGAAGGTGGCTTTTGCGCTTGTTAGTACACCCAGCAATACGATGGGCAGAAGTGACGTGGGGCCGGCATCACGTGACCGCGTCATAGCGATGACGCAATGCGCGGGTACTTTGAATGGTGCCCGAGGAAGTATTTTCAGCATGAAGGCGGGGGGAGCGCAGCCCAGGAGACCCTGCCTCACTGACAAAGACCCCTGGAGGAGCGCCCATCAGACAAGGATTCTGTAAGTTTGCTTTATTGCACTTGCAATATGCTATATAAGGTCAGACAGGGATGGTTGAGAAAGTTGTTTGAGGCTGCAGGGACAGATATTCATAGGATATGAGGGCTAGTTTAGTTGACAGGTTCCCTTTAACTTGAGTTAATACCTCAAACCTCAGTTCTCCAAAAAATAACAAATAAAATCGAAGTTGTTATTGTATAGTTACCTCTAAAAATGTAAAGAACAATCATATTGACTTTAAGATTTGTGCATATTATTACATCAACATGTTATGTATCATAGAGTAAGACCTACTTACATTCGGCAGGTAGTCTTGGGTGGTGGGACATCAAATGTCAACTTTTCATAGATCTTTTCAGAGTTAATAGGTAGTAAAACTCCTAACATGATATCTCCAGGTTGTCTTATCCCCTCCGGGTCTGACATAGGGGTCAATCTACATATGTGATCCATGGTGTATATGGCTGATATATGTTGTAACACAAGAATCTTTGTAAATGCTATATACATATGAACCATATTATGGTAGCTTTCTACTGACTTAGCTGTGGACAGAAAAAAACATTACCCACTGTACTAATACACCATATGTCATTATTAGAATGAAGAAAAGGGGGAGACAGTGCTCCCTAGTGTATTACCTCCAAGCTTGAAAGTGATATTGTCTCTCAGAAAAAGCTCTACACAACACATGATCAGTACCTCCACAAAGCCTGGATGTCTTTCAGGATCTACTTTCTATCCACTGTTCATATGTCAATATTAGATATGATTTTTTTCAACTCTGATTGACAGTTTCCTCTGCAAACTTTTCATAGACAGAAAGCTGAAAAGGACTACATAGCCGTAGTTTTTCAAGTCTTCAGGAGCCACCAGCAGTGCTTGTTTTCAGGATTTCCTTAGCATTGTCTGGATGTTGGAATTATCACCTGTACAGATGATTAAATTATCACCTATGCAATGCTAAGTATATCCTGAAAACATGACCTATTGGTGGGCATGGTGCACTGGAGGGGGAAAAACTGGTCTAGCGGTAATCTCTTGATGATAAAACTGTGTTTGTATTTGAAGTAGAGTAAGCAGCCCAAAAGGTGACACAGAATCAGAACCCCTATATCATGCTGTCCTTAGATTAGGAAGTAACAATTAAAACCCTTACCATGGCCCTAATCCACTTCCGCCTTGATTATTGCAATTCTCTATTAATTGACCTCCTCCTCTCTAAACTTTCCCCTCTACAGTCCATCCTTAATGCAGCAACCAGGATCCCCTACCTGCCCAATCGTTACTCAGATGCCTCCGATCTGTGCCAGTTATGGCACTGGCTGCCTATACACTACAGGATAAAGTTCAAATTGCTTGTTCTCACCCACAAAGCTCTTCACAATGCAGCGCCCCCCTACATCTCCTCCCTCATCTCTGTCTATCACCCCACCTGTTCTCTACGTTCTACAAATGACCTTCGACTAACATCTGCACTAATCCGATCCTCCCACTCCCAGTTCCAAGACTTTTCCCGAGCCGCACCAATTCTCTGGAATGCAGTATCCCAAGAAATTAGGACCATCCACAATTTGCATGGCTTCAGACGCTCACTAAAAACACATCTTCTCAAGGCATCCTATCATGCTCCCTAACAAAATTCCTTTGTACTGTACATAGCCCATTCACTATCTCTCTCAACATAACTCTTCTTTAAACTCCACCAAACCCAAAAGGTCTACACAGATGTCTGGTCACCATTCATGTAACTCTATTTCTATCCTCCATGTCCTCCAGATGCCTGGCCTATCAGTGTAATAAGCCCCTGTACTTTGTGTAACCCCTATCTCGTTGTAGATTGTAAGCTCTTTTGAGCAGGGTCACCTTTATTTTTGCTTTATCTATTGTATTGTATTTTTTACATAGATTTTATGCTTATTGTATTGTTTCCTATTATTGTACTGTATTCCTTCTCTACTGGAATTACTGTATTGTATTGTGTATGTTCTTATTGTATTATACTGTGTATTTTCGTTTATTACCCACTGTATTGTAAAGCGCTGCGGAATATGTTGACGCTATGTAAATAAAGATTTATTATTATTAATATATTATATTTTAAGTATATGGGTAAGTATAGAATTCAATTATTGGAATTTAAAAACATCTTAAAAGTGTAATTTAATTCTATTATATTTTAAATTTCACAATGTATTCGTTTCTTAAATTTTTTACCATTACATTTTTAACTTTTCCAAATATGGATAGATATAAAAATATATTTTAACATTAAAAAATAAGTCTTAATGTTTAGGAAATAAAACAATTTAAATGCATTGTGTCTAGGGTTTTTCTTTTACATGTGAGTCACTATTAACATACGTATTTGTATGTCTTTTATATGATAACTTTTCAGATTTGTTTTCTAAATTTGTTTCTTCCAAAATTCTGCATAATAAAGTGATTGTAGATAGTCTCCCATCTCAACTACTGCAACCTCCTCCTCTGTGACCTCCCTGCTAAAACTCTCACACCTCTGTCCTTCACTCTGCACCTGGCTAATCCACCTCTCCTCACTATTCCTCTACTTCTCCCCTCTGCAAATCCCTCCACTGGCTCCCAATGCCCCAGTGTATCCAATTCAAACTACTGACATTGACTTACAAAGGCATCTACAATCTGTCCCCCCATATATCTCTGAACTAATCTCCCGATATCATCCAACTCGTAATCTTCGATCCTCCAAAGACCTCCTTCTTTACTCTACACTTGAATGTTCCTCATCTAAATGCCTGCAAGACTTCGCCCGAGAATCCCCCATTCTCAAAAACTCTGCACCTCAAAATGTCCAAGTGTCTCCTACACTTGGAATCTTCAAGGGTAACCGGAACACCCATCCCTTCAGAATAGCCTACAGCCTGTAATGACCAAGGTGCCACGTCACCACCACTGGACCCAGCACTCCAGCACCACTGGACCCGGTGCTCTACCACCACTGGACCTGGAACTCCACCACCACTGGACCCAGTGCTCCACCACCACTGAACCTGGCACTCCACTACCACTGGACCTGGTGCTCCACCACCACTGGACCCGGCACTCCACCACCACTGGACCTGGTGCTCCACCACCACTGGACCCGGCACTCCACCACCACTGGACCCGGTGCTCCACCACCACTGGACCCGGAGCTCCACCACCACTGGACCCGGCACTCCACCACCACTGGACGCGGTGCTCCACCAACACTGAACCTGGCACTCCACCACCACTGGACTCGGAGCTCCACCACCACTGGACCCAGCACTTCACCAACACTGGACCCGGCACTCCACCACCACTGAACCCAGTGCTCCACCACCACTGGACCCGATTCTCCACCACCAGGACAGACCCAACCTACCCAACCTACTGTCTCCTTCCCCATTGCCCTGTAGAATGTAAGCCCGCAAGGGCAGGGTCCTCTCTCCCCTCTGTACCAGTCTGTCACTATTGGCTTGTTCATTGTATTTTTTACTTGTTTGTATATAACCCTTTCTCATGTACAGCACCATGGAATCAATGGTGCTCTATAAATAATAATAATAATAATAATAATAATAATAATAATAATAATAATAGTCGGGAAAGGTGACAGAATGTTGAGATTTTATATATCACAACGTCTAAAAATTGTGAATATGAAAACCATTTATGAATGTAGATATTTGTTATCATTTACATTTTGTTTTCACTTTTCAATATTTATTGTGATTAACATACGTAAACTTGAAATTTACGTTTGCTAAATACTTATCTAATAATTATCTATTTCCTATTTGATTGTTTTTTACTAAAAATGTATATTAATATAGAATATAATGGAATTTTTTTTTTAATTAAATGTATATTTCTTATTAATGACTATGATAACGAACGGGGATAAGAAGAATGTTACATTATTTAATTTATAAAAATAAATATTTAAATATCCAATTGTTGTATTTTGTAAAATGAAACAAAATGTTCTTATTAAGAAATAGTTTTACAAGAAGATATAATGTTCTGCTCACAAAGGTCAGTGTACTGTAGTGACAGGAGGGTTACCGCTATATACATGATTAGTGTCATTTAGTATGTGTATGTAAATAGTTGTAAGATGGAATAACCAAGAATGTATCTGTTCTACTCACAATTCCCTCGATCCTCAAGTCCTCACCTGTCTCCATATAGACACTTTTTTATGCACAGAAGTGTCTTATATAGAAATGCAATATAATTATTTTAATTGATTGCAATTACGATAATATAACTTCAATAGTCGCTGAGACCTGGGTCAGGTTATTTTTTACTTCAGTAATAGAAACATAATTATTTGATGAATACGCAGATGTGATCTCCCTGCTGGTGTTCTACAATACGTAACTTAAAATTTCATAAAAGGTAAACCTAAAAAAAAATCAAAGCAATACTATATTTTTATAAAACATATACAATATATAGATATTACACATACATCCAGTTCAAATGTCATCCATTAGTCTTGTCAGACAATTGGATACTAGTAAATCCAAGTCTCTCTGTTTGTGAAAGCATCTTTCAGTTCTGATACTCATTCTTCTGTCTGCCATTGGGTCTTAAGGCCACGTCACGTCTAAAGCCAAATTGGATATAATTCCACACCAAACATAAAAAAGGGGGTGGACAAAAGTATTGTCACTGTTAGAAAAATCATGTGATGCTTCTCTAAATTGTGTAATTAACAGCACCTGTAACTTACCTGTGGCACCTAACAGGTGTTGGCAATAACTAAATCACACTTGCAGCCAGTTGACATGGATTAAAGTTGACTCAACCTCTGTCCTGTGTCCTTGTGTGCACCACATTGAGCATGGAGAAAAGAAAGAAGACCAAAGAACTGTCTGAGGACTTGAGAAACCAAATTATGAGGAAGCATGAGCAATCTCAAGGCTACAAGTCCATGTCCAAAGACCTGAATGTTCCTGTGTCTACCGTGTGCAGTGTCTCTAGAAGTTTAAAGCCCATGGCACTGTGGCTAACCTCCCTAGATGTGGACTGAAAAGAAAAATTGACGAGTGATTTCAACGCAAGATTGTGCGAATGGTGGATAAAGAACCTCGACTAACATCCAAACAAGTTCAAGCTGCCCTGCAGTCCGAGGGTATAACAGTGTCAACCCTACTATCCGTCGGCGTCTGAATGAAAAGGGACTGTATGGTAGGATACCCAGAAGACCCCACTTCTTACCCCGAGACATAAAAAAGACAGGCTAGAGTTTGCCAAAACTTACCTGAGAAAGCCTAAAACGTTTTGGAAGAATGTTCTCTGGTCAGATGAGACAAAAGTAGAGCTTTTAGGACAAAGACATCAACATAGAGTTAACAGGTAAAAAAAAGAGGCATTCAAAGAAAAGAACACGGTCCCTACAGTCAAACATGGCGGAGGTTCCCTGATGTTTTGGGGTTGCTTTGCTGCCTCTGGCACTGGATTGTTTGACCGTGTGCATGGCATATGAAGTCTGAAGACTACCAACAAATTTTGCAGCATAATGTAAGGCCCAGTGTGGGAAAACTGGGTCTCCCTCAGAGGTCATGGGTCTTCCAGCAGGACAATGACTGAAAACACACTTCAAAAAGCAGTAGAAAATGGTTTGAGAGAAAGCACTGGACACTTCTAAGGTGGCCAGCAATGAGTCCAGACTGAATCCCATAGAAAAATGGCAGTTTGGAGAAGGCACCTTCAAATATCAGGGACCTGGAGCAGTTAGCCAAAGAAGAATGGTCTAAAATTTCAGCAGAGCATTGTATGAAACTCATTGATGTTTACCGGAAGCTGTTGATCGCAGTTATTTTGACTAAAGGTTGCGCAAACAAGTGTTAGGCTGAGGGTGCCGATACTTTTTTCTGGCCCATTTTTGGAGTTTTGTGTGAAATGATCAATGTTTTGCATTTTGCTTCATTCTCTTTTGTGTTTTTTCACTGAAGGCAAATTAAATGAAGATAATAATACAAATGAATTGTGTTGCAATCATTTTCAGGAAGACACTGAGTATTATCTCACAGAATTGCAGGGGTGTCAATACTTTTGGCCACAACTGTATATAAAGTTGATTACACACACATTTATATACTGTCTTTATCCGAAGCATTGGATCGCTGCCTGGCGACATCAGGCTTGCACAAGGCAAACTTTTGCGCATGCGCAGATCGTATGTTGAAGGCAGCTTGTTCGACTTCTACACCCGGTGCACTACGCATGTCCGGATATGATGCAACCACCAGCATCTGCATCATAAACCCGGAAGAGCGGGGCAGGGAATTAAAATCAGGACATCTGTCCTGAAAGAATGATTACACCCATTGGGGCATAATTACAATAGTTAGGCAGGGGGAGAGCAGCCCTGGAGAAACTGCTTACGCATCAGAAGCACTGTAAGAATGCCCACCCAACATGGATTTTGTAAGTTTTAAACTGATCTGTTCAACTTTTATAAATCGCATATAGGTCAGAGAGGGATGGTTAGTAAGATAGTGGGATGCTGCAGGGACAGGTAGTGATAGGTTAGGGGGCTAAAAGAGCTGACAGGTTCCCTTCAGGGAATTAATGCCACATTTGTATTGCCAGCCGGCATTAAGCCTAAAATTCTTAATGTTGGCCCAATGTTAGACCAGGCAATTAAGAATTTCAATTAAATAGTAAAGAAGACACAACACAGGGAATGCATTTTATTAGAAATAAAAACACAAACATGTATCTTGACTCCATCTTTATTATTTCCTCATACCCATCCTCAATCATCTGCGATGTCTTCTCTTGGCCGGCCATATTGCATACTCAGCTCTGCTTCATGAAAGACCGTGGAGAAGAACATAGTGTCCTGTCACCATGGCATCGGAACACTGAATTAGAGCCCAGATCGCAGTGGCCAGTTAACGGTGACTCACTGAGGTTATCGGAGAACAGCTCAAGTGCCATAAAATCGCTATGGTTATCACCACATGAATGTTGACTTCAGGTGATCTCAGCAAGTCAACGCTTACCTGACAAAAGCTGTAAGCAAATTCATTCAGTGTCTTGAGGCTGCAGTGAAAAGACACTGTGTTCTTCACCGCAGCCTCTAATCAATAGCACATTGCTGAGGATCAAGGATGAGTATTACGAGGGAGTAATAAAGATGAAGTCCAGGTACGTGTTTGTGCTTTTATTTCTAATAAAATGTGTTGCTAGTAATAATTGAAATATGACATCTTTGAAGGAAACATAATGATAAAAATAAATAAGTTTACTTAGATTCACTTATTTACCATTTGCCACCAATTCATCTAGAAAGCTAAGTAAAGTTAGTGGGCACTACAGCAATGCCAGGACAACTGTAATATGAATTATACATAGCATGGCTTGAAATGTGAGCCCTAAAGGGGATAGTGTTGCAAATATATATAAAGCGCTATGAAATTAATAGAGCTATATAAATGAATACAGCTTATTATTAATATTATACATCAGATACACACAGCAAATAAGATCATTATGCTGGATTTTGTGATAAATCACTAGTCGGACATTTCCCCAGTGTCTAGGACTTCGTGATATATCAACGAATGATTCGTGCCCGGTAGGGTGGCCTGTGGCGTTTTTGCCTTTTCCAGCTGACAGATTGTTATTTTGTCATCTCCAATTGTTTTCAAGTGCTGGTCAAGGTTTTTAGGCACCACACCCAGTGTGCCGATCACCACTGGGACCACCCTCACTGGCTTGTGCCAGAGTCTTTGCAGTTTGATCTTTAAATCCTCATATCATGTAAGTTTTTCCAGTTGCTTCTCCTCAATCCTGATGTCGCTTAGTTTTGCCACATTGATGATCCACACTTCCTTTTTTGTGACAATGGTAAGGCCCGTAGTATTGTGTTCCAAGACTTTATCAGTCTGAATTCGGAAGTCCCATAGTAATTTTGCATTTTCATTTTCAATAACCTTTTCAGGTTTATGATCCCACCAGTTCTTTGGACAGGATGATGGTAATTTTCCACAAGTTCCAGTGAATCATCTGAGCGGCTGCATTCTGCCTTTGCTTGTAGTCTGTCTGCGGGATCTTCTTGCAGCAGCTCAGTATATGATCCATTGTCTCATCTGCTTCCTTGGAGTTTTTTTGTTATAAACTTCCATCAAGGCTTGTTCTCTACTATTATTCTCATAATCTGCTAGTGCATGTTTCCCTTCTTTTACAGTTTGCTTCTCTTGCAAAAGTCCTCTGCCTCCTGATTTTCTTGGCAGGTAAGGTCTGTCAACATGACTACGTGGATGCAATGAGTAGTGGATTGTCATCAGTTTTCTTGTTTTTCTGTCCAAATCATCCAGCTCTATCTGTGTCCAGTTCACAATTCCAGCAGTGTATCTAATGGCAGGAACGGCCCAGGTGTTTATGGCCTTGATGGTATTCCCACCATTCAATTTCTATTCAAAATTTTCCTGACTCTTTGGACATATTCCTTACTAACAGATCTTTCACATATCTGTGCTTGATGTTATCTAGCTGTAATATACCCAGATATTTGTAGGCTTCAGGCTGGTGGCATTTTATGGCTTGTCCATTAGGCATTTCTATGCCTTTACTGTCTATTATTTTCCCTTGCTTCAGTGCCACTGTGGCGCATTTGTCCAGGCAAAACTCCATACTGATGTCATTACTAAAAATTCTAACAGTGTTGGTCAAAGACTGGATCCCAGTTTCAGACTTTCCATACAACTTTAAATCATCCATGTAGAACAGGTGAGACATTTTTGGTGAATTCCTGGAAGTTTGATAGCCCAAGTTTATTTTTTGCAGAAAGTGAAATCATTGCAAAGATAAACAACAGTGGTGACATCGAATCCCCCTGGAAAATTCCTCTCTTGATGTTGACTATTCCATAGATTTGGGTGCCCACAAACAACTCAGTTTTCCAGTGTTCCATTGTATTTTCAATGAATCTGCCAATATTTCCACAAACCCTGATAACATCCAGACACTTGATGATCCAACTGTGTGGCAGTGAGTCGAATGCTTTTTGGTAATCTATCCAAGTTGTATATATTTGTTATTATTATTATTATTATTATTATTATTATTATTATTATTACATTAAATAGTGATTGCACAGTATTAAGAAGCAATATCCCTACTATGATGTTTCATTAGTGTGAACAGACGTTTTAAGATTTGGGATGTGAAGCATACAATGGAAATATGCTACTTTTATCTAAATTGTTATCACATAAATGTAGAACAGATGGCCTCTACATGCTGGTGACCCTCTGCAATAACATAGATTTGCTCTCCAAATTAAAAGAAATTTAAAAAAATTACGATAATAAAAAAAAATAAAAAAAATCCTTTACAGATATAAAGCTCTCTTAAACTAATGTTTTAAGGACATTATAAGCTTCTTGGACTTCATAGTTGCTGCCACATCTGGTGCAGTTTCCAATATTAAGAACGTGCAGATGTCAAAACACCTGCAAACTGCAGGAAGCTTAACAGAATTCACAAACATTCCCAAAAATTCTACAATTTAACACCAGTCGGTAGAGCCGATGGCTGGGGACACTCCTAACCATAAGAGTTCACATACCCTGGTGATTTTGGCTTGATAGCATGCACAGAAGTTGACATAAATGGGTTTGAATGGCTATTAAAGGTAACATGATCACCAGTGACCTGTTTACTTGTAACCAGTGTGTGTTAATAAAAGCTGAGTGAGTTTCTAGGATCCAGACAGACTCTTGCATCTTTCATCCAACAAATGATATTTTTCGACTGTGAGCCATGGGGAAAACAAAATAATTGTCACAGATCTACAGGAAAAGATAGTTGAACTGTATAAAACAGGAAAGGAATCAAAAAGATATCCAATTGATAATGCCAGTCAGCAGTGTTCAAACTGTGATTAACAAAATGTAAAATCAGGGGCTTTGTAAAACCAAACCATGCTCAGGTAGAACAAGAAAAATTTTGTCCACAATTGCCAAGAAAATTGGTCAGGATGCAAAGAAAACCCACAAATGCCATAAAATATAATTTGGGGTGATGAGACCAAAATCAAACTTTTTTGCCATAATCATAAACATTATATTTAGAACGGTTTCAACAAGGCCTATGATGAAAGGAACACCATTTCTACTGTAAATGATGGAGGTGGATCACTGATGATGTGAGGATGTGTGAGCTACAATGGCACAGGAAACTTGGTCAAAGTCGAAGGAAGTTATCAGCAAATATTTGAGGCAAATTTGCACTCATCAGCCCGGAAGCTGCACATGGGACATACTTGGACATTCCAACATGACAATGATCCAAAACACAAGGCCAAGTCGGCCTGACATTGGCTACAGCAGACCAAAGTGAAACTTTTGGAGTGGCCATCTCAGTCTCCTGACCTCAATATCATTAAGCCACTATGCGGAGAACTCAAGCAAAGCGCAGTTCATGTAAGAAAGCCAGGAATTTACAGGAACTGGAGGCTTTTTTGCCAAGAAGAATGGGCAGCTTTACCATCTGAGGAAATAAAGAGCCTCATCCACAACTACAACAAAAGACTTCAAGCTGTCATTGATGATAGAGGGGCAATACTGAATGGGTGATGTGAACATTTGATCAGGGTCATTTGGATGTTTTTGGTTGTCATTATTATTTGAAAAGAGAAAACACAGTTTTGACAATAAAGACAATAAATGGCTTCACTTAACCACTAACCATCAGTGGAAAAAAGTTTTTTGTTTACCATTAATATTCTCTGAAAAAAGGCCAGCTAGGCAGCTGGGGGCTGGAATCGCGAGCGCAGGGAGGCCCAAGCCTTCTAGGCAGCCCCCGCTGGGAATGGAGCCCGCAGCCGCCCCAGAAAATGGCGCGTTCATTGAAGCGCCATGTTCTGGCGTTGAACCCAACTCTTCCAGGGCCCTGGTGCGGTGGCTCACTGGGTAATAAAGGGGTTTGGGCCAGCTAAGCCCGAAATTCATGGGGTCACACCAAATTAGACATGACCGCCATAAATTTCTATTAAGTTGTTTAAATAAAAACACAACACCAAGAAAAAATATTTTTATTTGAAAAAAAAACAAAACACACTTAGGGACTCCATCTTTAGTTTAAAAAAATCCTCTTCCGTCCGACGTAGTCCAATCCAGGATTCTTCTTTAGCTCTGCTACATCTCTGGTAGAGAACCTCCACCTGAGATGTAGCAGAGCTGTGCACCCATGGGAAAGTTCATGTGAGTTCATGCAGGCAATCATGAACTCACATGAACCCTGCCAGCACTGCTACTTCAAATGAACAGATGACTTGAGTCAGCTGTTCTTTTGAAACTACAGGTGGGAAGGCGTCCAAAAGAGAAAATCGGTTTTGAAAGCCGGATTCTCCCGGATTGTACCCGTCCGGTGGGAATCCGGCGCCCCATAACATGGGGCTCTATGGTCCCGGATTGCTCCGATTGGGTCAATCCGGGAGAATCCGGTTTTACCTCAGTTCACGACTGCGGTCAGCTCCCTGCTGGCCATGGTTGGTTCTGCACTCCCCGGCTGCCTGACAGCAGGATCCTCCACTCCCCTTGCAGCCTCCCCACCCAATCCTAAGTTAGGATAGGGTGGGGAGGCGGTGGGGGGAGCGGAAGATCCCCTGTCAGGCGGCAGGGAAGCTGTCAGCGGCTGTCAACATTGTTTAAAAGCCGGTGGCTTTTTACCGCTGGCTTTTAAAGAATGAAGTGGGGAATTGCAGATTTTTCCTCTGCTGCCAGACCTCTTTATAAGGTCCAGCAGCAGAGGAATTACTCCAATACTAGCTTCCCCATTGACTTATATTGGACTCGCTAGACTCTTAACGAGTAGAGCGAGTATCGGGACCTACTCGTTACGAGCCTAGTGAGTCCGAATATTTCAGTACTCACTCATCCCTAGTGTCAAGCATTCTCGATCATCCCTAATCTGTAAATTTCACATAGAAGCCATACATAAAACTGCTGTGTATGTTCTATTTGGGGTGATTAATTGATTTTTGAGATCATTCAAGAGTTTCAAGATTTATTTCTATCTATAATCTGCTTAATGTGACTTTATCTTTGTTTCTCATCAAATATTCTTTGGAGTTCTTCCTGGTCTGAACAGTAAAATGAAACATTTAGGAAAAAACATACAGATCAACAATGCCCAACTGGATGCCAGGATGGCAAACACCTCCACAGCGACTGTATATTTGCCCTGAGCACTGAGAGAGGCCGGAATAAAGGATATCCAAACACTAAGAAATGCCAACATACTAAAGTAATAAATTGAGCCTCATTGAAACTATCTGGAAGTTTTCTAGCCAAGAAGGCCACTATGAAGCTGATGGGGCCAGAAGAAAGAGATAACCGAGCATGGCCCAGAATGCGATGGACCCATCATTACAGTCAATAATAATGAGATCTGCTTTATCTTCTGTGTTGAAATGTGGAAATGGAGGATCCACTGACATCCAAGTGATACACAATATTAGCTGTATAGAGAAACAAATTGAGATAATTGAGTAAGAGACTCTTAGGGTCGTCCACTTTCTCAGGCTACTTCCTGGTCTAGTAGCCATAAAAGCAAATACTACCATAGTCGTCTTAGCCAATATACATGCAACGCAGAGCGTGAAGACCAAACCGAAAGACACCTGACGTAGGAGACATCTATCATGATCAGGGAAACCAATAAACCCTAAAGAGCAGAAGAAGCAGAGACTGATGGATATCAGTAGAAGACAACTTAGGGAGTAATTGCTGGCTTTCACAAGAGGTGTCTTTTTATAATTATAGAAATTCCATGAAATGAGAGCTGGAATAATTGAAGAAATTATGGCAGTTCCAGCTAAGCTCGATCCTAATAGATCTTCATAAGCGAGGAACTCTGTAGCTTTTGGAAGACATTTGGATTTTATAGGATTCGGCCATCGGTCCCATGGACATCTGAGGCAATTCAGGGAATCTATAAAGGAGAAAAACATATTTAGTTTATATCATTGTGTCACTTCTGCCTTAGATCTACTGAGGATCGATAACATATAGAACTAAGGACAATATTTCCAAAAATGCAAAGTAGTTTAAATACAATCATAGCTAAAGTTCTTGGTACCATTGAAATTGTTCCAGAAAATAAAGTATTTCATCTAGAAGATTATTGCACATTTTGTTATACACATGTTGATTTTCTACATGTGTTATTGGAGCAACACAAAAAAAACAGAGAAAAAGAGGCAAATTGGACATAATTTCAAACAAAATAACCAAAAAGTGTTGTCACCTTTCCAAAATTGTCCAATGTGAAATCAAAAAGCCTCCAGTGGACACAGGCAAGGGAGTCATGGACACTTTACACGTCCCAACATCGTTCCGATGTTGGATACAACGGCGCGGGAGCGCGCACTTTCTTGGCCGAAATCCAAGATCGCATAGAAGGTGTTACACAGCGCAATATCAGCAGGCAACACAACTGCGATGTCTACACCCCCTTGTACGGCCGACCCAGGAACGACCATTTAACATAGGAGAGAATAGGGGAAGTTGTACTCCACATCGTTGTTGGGCTTTCACACAGCACGATCCGGCCACAAAGTCCATCCAATATCGGGCTGTTGGAGAGCAGGCTCATTTGATCCCCTATATCGTTTTGGCATCGTTCGTGCATCGTATTGGACAATTACACTGTACAACGCACGAACGATATCGGGGCCAACGCACGAACCACATGACTTTTTATCAGAGTTGGACGCCGATATCGGGTAGTGTAAAGTGGCCATCAAGTATTGAACCAGCAATTTTTATTTTATCACTTAAAACTTGATGATGCACATAGTGGGCACTCCAGTGGGGAATGAAAGGTAATTTAATGCGTTTTGACTAAAGCGTCTTAATCATAAATTAAGATGCTTTAGTTTGAAACACTTGGGATTAACTATCCCTCCCCACTATGGTGCCCACTACCTGCATCACCATGTTTTAAGCGATAAAATAAAAATTGCTGGTTTTATGCTTAACTCCCTTTCCTGAGTTCACTGGAGGCTCTTCAGTTTCACATTGGACTTCTTCCCGCCAAGACCAGGGCAGCACCAAGCAACGGTGTGGACAACTTTTACCTGGGACACCGAGGGATGAGTTGAACTTTTTTCTTTAAACTTTCCAAAAATGTGGGCATCCACTGTGTTTCAAGCATGTGATTCTTGATCAAACTCAACTGGTGGCAAGTAACAGAGAAAGCTAGGAAAACCAAGCAACCAGCACAATTCTTCCGTATGAATACATAAAATCAATTTATTTGAATCCAATTTAAGAACAAAAAACTTTACGTGTAGAACAAAGGTACAGAGCAAAAAACCCTATGATAAAAAAAGAGTTGCATCGCCAACATTTTTCTGACCCGTTGCGGTCCTTGGTCACTGCCTTAATGTGTACACCAAGCCGCATAGATGTTTTATCTGCTTGTGATGAATGAATAAAAAGCAGATGGAAAGTTTTTTACAAGTGCAATCCACTAATAATCAAAAATACTTGAAAACTCCTGATATACACACACATTAGGGATGAGCGAGTCTACTCGTTAATATTCGTTACTCGCCGAATATTAGGGTACTCGGGCTACTCGTTACTCCGCGAGTTTCTTAGCGATTACTCGCACAGTAACGAGTCCAATGTAAATCAAGGGAAATGCAATTCCTCTGCTGCTGGACCCTATAAAGAAGTCTGGCAGCAGAGGAAAAATCTGCAGTTCCCTGATTCATTGTTTAGACGCCTGCAGTAAAAGCCGTAAGCTGTAAATTAAAACTGGATTGTCCCGGATTGACCCGCTTCGGGGTAATCCAGTACAATAGAGTCCCATGTTACAGTGCGTCGGATTGTCCCGGACCGGTTTTGTCTCATTTTTATAACCGGATCAAACCAGATTGGCCCTGGGAGGGGCAATCTGGCACTATAGACCCTCATGTTAATTTTAGCTGGATTGCACCGGACCGGGTGAATCCGGTTTTGACCGATTTTTAGCATCGGTCTATAAACCGCATTCTCCTAGATTGCCCTGGTCCAGTTCAATCCGGCGACCCCTAACATAGGGCTCTATGGGACCGGATTGAACCGGACCGGGCAATCCAGGAGAATCCGGTTTTCATTTACAGCTTATGTCTTTTTACTGCCGGCTTCTAAACAATGAATTAGGGAATTGCAGGTTTTTCCTCTGCTGCCAGACCTCTTTATAGGGTCCAGCAATAGAGGAATTAATGGCAATACTCGCTTCACCATTGAATTAAATAGGACTCGCCATACTCGTAACGAGTACCGAGTATCGGGACCTACTCGTTACGAGTCTAGAGAGTCCGAATATCTTAGTACTCGCTCTTCCCTAACACACATATCATATCTGTAGAAAACTGAGACACAATGCAATTAAATATAAAATCATTTGTTCAAACATGAGAAAACTCCTTAATCTTCTGTAAAGTATCTATGGTATATCAGAACGCACATAAATAGTTTGAAAAATAAAAAATAAAAATAAATTTAATGTACATAATTAAATGACCTTCCATTAAAAACGCAAACTCAAGCAGTAAGCTAATTAATAATGGTATAGATCCGATATTTTATTTACATCAATTGGAAAATTGATATTAAGCATCAGGATCCAATAAATTTCCCTGTTGAAGATTGCACACCTCCAATCACCTCCTCTAATGGTACCTTTACACGCCGCTACAGAAGGTTAGAAACAACCGGGTGTCTCACGTGCATGAGCAGGTTCCAACGGTTGCTAACGATACCTGATACCGCCTTTACACGCCGCTACAAGGTGCTCCACAGAAGTTTTTTTCTATCCCTGGAGGCACCGACGGGTGCCGCAGGTTACCTTCTGTAGAGCATCTTCCCTCATTTACACGCCGCTACAGAAGGGAATATGAGAGGACCTGGGGCAGCAGGGACAACACATAGGCGTGCCAGAGTTGTGCATTACGAGACGCTCGTACGGTGATTGGACAAAGCAATAGCATCATGATTGGCCAGTCAGCGCAGGAAAACTGCCTAATACATGATGCTATTGCAATTGTGTAGTGTGAGTGGTCAGCTCCTTAAATATGCCGCCCTATGCAGGGACAACCAATCGTAACGGAGGAGCTTCCACCAATGATCGCTGAAGGGGGCGGTATCCCGGAGGCTGTGTTATGCCCCAGGGAGTTATCAAGGTGTCGAAAAAACCTTCCTGTTCCTCATTTAGACGCCGCTACCATCGGGTTGAAACCAACCTGTTTTTGAGCACTGCTCTGAAACAGGTGTCGACAGTGACCGGTGGCAACAACCTGATTTACATGCCGCTACCTCGCGGTGTTTTGACGGTGCAAGATACAATTGTCTACGACACCCGGTTGTTTCTAACCTTCTGTAGCGGCATGTGAAGGGACCATAAGAGGTAATTTGATTCTTTCAATGGCACTGAAAGATAAATCAGAATCATTGCCTGCATGAACACTTTGAAAGTGCCTCGAGACAGAGGATGGATTAGAGATGTCAGGATTTAAAGAAACCTTCATATGCTCATTTATTCTTTGCTTGAGTATGCGAGTTATGCAGCCCAGACAATATAATTTATATACCCTACATTAGATATAATACACAACATAATCCAATTTGCAATTTATGAAGCTTTGTAACTTGTACACACTGTTATCAATTTCTGTAGATTATGAACTTCCTTGATTTAGTCAACATATTTGCAATAATTACATGTACTTATACTACATCTGAAGAAGCATGTAAAGTTTAACCACTTTACGACCATGTACATACAGGTATGTTCTTGGTTGTCTCCCTCTCTTTGATGCCAGCTTACATGCAGAGCTCACATCATTCCCTACACATGATGGCTGATCTGATCAGCCTCTCCTGTATAAATACAGGAGATGAGTGAACCTTTTGAAGTTCAGATTCGATTCGGTTTGCCAAACTTCAGAACTAGGGATGAGCGAGTAGCCTCTCTACTATTCGGTATTCGCCAAATAGTATCGGTATTCGGGCTGCTCGCTACTCTCCGAGTACTTATGTGTACGCGGGAGTTGCAAGTAGTCCTAATACTTTCGCAGTGTATCTATGGATACACTGCGAAAGAAGCCTAAAAGTGAATAAAAGTTGTTAAAAAAATAATGAAATTACATACTCACCTGTCCGATGCCTGCACTGGGACCGTCAGAGAAGCCATCTGATCGCTGGACAAGGACCTGTCACTACCAGCCAATCAGATGGCCGGTAGCGATCTGGCCAATCAGATGGCGCCACGTCACAACCATGTGATCGCTAGCGCCAACCTGATTGGCCAATTTGCAATGTCCTAGATGTACTGTCAGGACCTTGCAAACTGGACAATCAGGTGGCCGCTAGCGATGACGTGGTTGTGACGTGGCGCCATTTGATTGGCCAAATTGCTACCGGCCATCTGATTGGCTGGTAGTGACAGGTCTTTGTCCAGCGATCGGATGGCTTCTCTGCCGGTCCCTGTGCAGGCGTCTGACAGGTGAGTATGTAATTTTATTATTTTTTAACAACTTTTATTAACTTTTAGGCTACTTTCGCAGTGTATCTATAGATACACTGCGAAAGTATTTGTACTCGCTATATTCGCAATGAGTAGCGAGTACCGCTACCTTCTCGTTGCGAGTATAGCGAGTATGAATATTAAGGTACTCGCTCATCCCTATTCAGAACCCCATTCAAATTAATGGGAGACAAAATCTAGGACCTACAAAACATCTACAAAGGGCCGAAAAGCTGACAAACACAGCTCAAACCATTTTACAGAGGAGACCCACTGTTTTGGCACAAACTTTGTCTTCCTACTCTATTTCTTAGCAAGTTCAATGGCGCTGTCACCATCCACCTTGCTTCCAGGCCCGCTCATGGACCACAGACATCCTCATGATTTCTCTGAGTTTGTCTCAGGTTGCAAAACAGGTATTGTGCAGCAGGGAATCCTGCTGTGTGACCTGACATAACCTCAGTGGCGTCAGCACTCAGAGCACTAACTATCTCATGAGAGTCGTGATATTATGTGAGATGTAGCTCATATACTGTATCTATCTGTATTGAGACACAATGTGTGTGAGGAGCGGTGACATCAGGGAGTGCAGTCCAAACTTGCAGAATAACCCATGTGTGAACCCTTGACTCTGCAGAAATATTTGTGATGGCACTGCTTGTCACACTCTGATCAGTGTCTGAGTGCCTCGAGGCAGAGGTGGTTTAGAGGTGTCAGGATTTACAGCATCCTTCATATGCTCACTTATTCTTTGCTGGAGTATGCGAATTGTGTAGCCCAGATAATATAATGTACATGCCCTACATTAGATACAATACACAATATAATCCAAAATGCAATCTATGAAGCTTTGTAACTTGTACACTCTGTTATCAATTACTATAGATTATGAACCTCCTTGATTTTGTCAACATATTTGCAATAATTACATTTACTCATACTACATCTGAAGAAGCACGGAAAGTTTAACCATTTTGTGACCAAGGAAATACAGGTACGTCCTTGGTTGCCTCCCTATCTTTGATGCCAGTTTACCTGCTGAGCTCGCATCATTCTGATCTGATTCTGATCAGCCTCTCCTGTAAAGAGATGAGTGAACCTTTTGAAGTTTGGATGTGATTCTGTTTGGTGAACTTCTGAACCCAATTTAAATTAATGGAAGGCAAAATCAAGGGCACAGACTTTGTCTTCCTACTCTATTTCTTAGCAAGCTTCAATGCTGCTGCCACCTCTTCATGCTTCAAGGCCTGCTCATGGACCACAGACATCCTCAAGATTTCCCAGAATTTGTCTCAGTTACACAGCAAGTATTGTGCAGCAGGGAATCCCGCTGTGTGACCTGATATAACCTCAGTGGCATCAGCAATCAGAGCGCTAGCTATCTCATGGCCTTGATATTACCTGAGATGTAGCACATATATCTATCTGTATTGTGTCAAAACGTGTGTGAG
Organism: Allobates femoralis; assembly: GCA_033576535.1. Classification (NCBI taxonomy): domain Eukaryota; kingdom Metazoa; phylum Chordata; class Amphibia; order Anura; family Aromobatidae; genus Allobates; species Allobates femoralis. The sequence continues at coordinate 25,872,179 of JARQOC010000004.1, read as the reverse complement.
GATTGGTAACATCTGAGAGTGCAATGCAGTCCAAAATTGCAGAATAACCCATGTGTGAACCCTTGACTCTGAAGTGCAGAAATGTTTGTGATTGCACCGCTTGTCGCACTCTCACCATTCACTGCATGCCTGCTCTCATAGCATATGGGGGATACTTTCTGTGAACATGACCCCACAATATTGTTTCATTGTTTAATTGTTTCCCATGGTAAATTGTTTCATGCTTCTTTTGAAGCAGATTTTTGGAATCTGCATCAAATTCTGCATGTCTACCCAGAAGCCAGCACAGGCTATGAGATTTCAGTAGTGCTGTGCTGTGTTTTTTTTTCCTTCCATATTTGGTGAAGATTTGAGGGCAAAAAAAGAAACCTGAACCGTACGTGCAAGGAAAAAAAACACACAAGGAGTAACACAGACTATAGTAAATCATAAACACAAATAAATTAATATATATACAATATAGTCTCACAGGGATCAGCAGACTCTTGAAAGGGTGGAAAGTCCATGAAGGCCAAAGTCTATTAAGAGCTTTGAGTTGTAGCTCAAAGGTTGCATTCATGTCCATTAATCCACAAGGGAAAGTGCAAACGGCACAAAACCTGTGTGTCCTCCCAGCACACTCCATCATGGTCAATGCTGGATAATACTATGGAGGAATTAGGGGTCGACCACCCCTCTCTAGGAGAGAAAGGAACACCAACAGGCCCTTTGGGTTTGAGTGCAGCTGGCGTGCTAACCAAGACAGGCCTGTTCTTTACCCGTTGCCATATTTTCTCCTGGTTAGCTTTCTTCTGCCACTTTTCAAAGTCATTGTCTGTGTCAACCTGACTTATGCCAACCACGAACCACCCCTTGCTGCCCATCACCTTCATGAAGCTGACCCCCTCCCTGGCAAAGATTGTTTGTAGTCTTTTGGGAAGATTGTCATGCAGCAGGGTGGACCGGTTGATATATCACCAATGCCCAGTACCTTGTTCAGCTAGAAAGCCAAACCACTTCTGTTGGAAAAATGCAACAACATTGCATTGGGTGCATTGGTCATGGAAATTATTGGCCTTAGGCCCATGCAACCACTCTCGTGTGGAGTGCAGCGCACGCATTTCCCGCTGCTGACAAGTCAGGACCACGGGCGCCGCGGTCCTGACCTGTCAGCGGCTGCAGCTGCGTGCGCTGGACTCCCGACCGGAGGGCATATTAGCCCTCCAGTCCTGTGTGCTGATCCGGTCCGCGGCTGTCAGGGTCATCCCGGATAGCCCCGGACTGGATCGTGCCGCAGTGTGAAGCCGCCCTTAGCTAAGGGTAAACATATACATGTTTGGTACCTACGAACTCATACCAACCTGAGGCATCATACTGACAGGCCAGTTTTACCATATAGTGAACATGGTAAATTAAAAAAAGAATAATTATAGCATTTTTTTTTTTTTTTTTTGCAATTTCACCGCACTTGGATTTTCTTTCCGGTTTTCAGTACACTATATGGTAAATATGATGATGTTATTCAAAATTACAACTCATTCTCCAATAAACAAACCCTTATATGACTATATTAATTGTAAAATAAAAAAGTTATGGCTCTTGGAAGAAGGGGAGGAAAACACAAAAACAGAAAATCACCGGTGAATTTCTTAAACATGAAGATTATGAACTTAACGATTTACCCCTTTTGCCTGATAGAATAAAGCTTATCATTCTTAAAAAGTATAATAGATAAATGTCTATTAATAATTTGTTTGATAGCTGGAAATTCCTTACTAAATATAGTGATAAAACAAGGCGTTTCAGAAAATGATGTACTTCAAACACTTTTAGATTTTAACAAAGATTCTCTATTGATGTTTTCAACCTTATGTTTAGCTTTGGACTAGGTCCATCATAGGTAATTGTTGATTTTCATTCTAGACCACTCTGCGGTACCATCAGCAGTCGACATATTTGGACCCCCATCACTTATAACCTATTGCCCACAATATTCATTTTAACACTCTGTAAGGGTTCCTTCACACTGCGGTCAGGTACGGTTTGGGGCTGTCAGTGGGGACAGCCCTAGACCGGATTTTAGCCCCATAGTAGCCTATGGGGCCAGATGGAGCTGGATGGCAGCAATCTCCCATCCGGCTTCCATCTCGCCGGAAGAATCCAGGAGAAGTGGGATCTTTCTCCCGGATCCAAAACATTGCTTGCAACGTTTTTGTGTCCAGGGAGACCAATCTGCACCTAATTGGTGTCTCCTGGATTCCCCCGTATCCTCCCGGATTCCCCCTGCCCTGATCCGGGAGGATCCGTGAACTGGATACCAGTGGCTGCACGCCACTGTTATAATTCAGGACCGCGGCTGGCTCCCTGCGAGCCACGGTCCAGAATAATCAATAGCGGCAGCTGCGGCAGGATGCACACCGGACTGGAGGGCATATTAGCCCTCCAGTTCTGTGTGCTGATCCAGTCCGGGGCTGTCAGGTTCACCCCTGACAGCCCCGGACCGGACCTGACCGCAGTGTGAAGGCACCCTCACACAGTTTGGATTCAGGGCCATATTCTGTTTTGGAACTTGCGATACAGTTTCAATGGTAATAAATATCACCTGTCTGATTTGAGATCTCTCCTTGTAGACATGGAACACAGGCATAGCAGCACGACGGTTCCCCTTGCTTAGCGGTCTTCCGGAATCCCACGGAGCATCTGTTACTACAACGTGAGAGTGGGACCTGGAAACATTAAGCACACTAGAGAGATAGAATGTAATATAGTTCACAGATTGCAGCAAAAAAAGCTTGTGTCAAATCAAACAGAAAATAAAGGAGGTGAAGTGAAAAGTTGACAATATGTGTTATTAACTCAAGTTAACTTACATAGGAAAATAAGGTCTAGGACAGGAGAAAGGAATGTGACAGACAGTCTATATAATACAATAATAAACCTAGATGGTCTCCACCTGACTGGCATAAATGCTATGCAGTATGGCTGGAACTTCAAGCAGGATCCACATTGGAATACAGGCAGCAGTGAAGACCAGCATCCAGATCAATCCGGTTAATGGATTGCGGCTTCAACAATCCGGTTAATGGATTGCGGCTTGTCTGAAGCCAATTGCGTTCACTGCATCTGGATCTGGATGCGGTGAACGCAATTCTATTTTTAAGTGTGACCCTAGCCTAAAATTAACATTATTCATTTTGATCTCCTGAAAAGAACTCAGTGTATACATAGCCTAAATATGAATCACAGCTATGCAATCAATCACATTCAGCTCTTATTAGTATTATTTGTATTTCCACCCACCTGTTTATCTCCTAGATTCCACTCAATCAGACTTGAGTTCAGGGTCAGATCTTGAGGAGGTGGAGCAGTATTATTATAGATGCCAATTTTAATTTCTGCCAGAGTCCCATCTGCCATCATCTGCCAGTTACCAACAGCGTAGACTCCAGGATGATCCCCACTCTCATCAAAATATTTTTCATCCTTAAAATTGATGTTAACCCTGACCCTCCATATATAGTAGATGAGCTAAAACAGGATATACTTAATTATAATTTTTAATAATGTAATTTTAGCATAAAAATTCACCATTAAAGATGGGTGAACGCTCCCCAAAAATGGTCTCCAATTTCAAATTCGGTACAAACATTGACAATTCGGTTCGTGATCAGGAAACCTGAACAATTTATTTAAAAATTGGTGAACGTGACTTTGTTTGTGGAAAAAAAATCTAAATTTTAATATAACCCTAAGGGTGCCGTCACACGATTAGGCGACGTGGGGGTGTGGCCTATCGGCGCCGATATCGCCCCTGCATCGCCTAATGTAAAGGGGCGATGTCGGCGTCTCTGAGTGGGAGATGTCGGCGTCTCTGAGTGGGCGATGTCGGCGTCTCTGAGTGGTCGCCTGGTTTCACATCAGTGATGTGAAACCAGGCAGCCGATCTGGAGCAATGTGTCCACATCGCCCCATGTAAACGGCCATGGGAGCCATAGGCTCCTATTGTACTGCATCGCTGCTGGGGTTTTCAGACACCCCGGCGGCGATGCCGCCTGTCAGCTCGCCGGGGCATCGCCGGAGGTGTCTCTCCGTGTAAACGGGGGGTGGCGACGCTGGTGGAGTGCCAAAAAAGTGATCGCTCCAGCTCATCGCCGTCGACATCTCTGGGGCCGTCGCACCGTGTAACGGCACCCTAAAACTTTCCTTGAAGGTTTGGGGCCAAAACGCTTGCAGGAAGACCTAAAATTAGCTGAGCTAACATTTATTTCAACCTGTAGAATTTAATGGCACTTTTAAAGAAAGTTATTAATCTTCCTTGAGTTTGCAGGTGTTGGGACCTGCAGGCTGTGAATTTTTGCAACAGTTCCAGATGTGGCAACAGCTGTAAAATCAAGGAAGATTTAAATCTCCTTTAAACATCCCTTTAAGGCAAGGGTCACACTTGCATGCATTTTTTAAGGTTGCTTTTTGCAGCCTGCGTTGTTGGGCTGCGTTTTTGCTGTTAGGTGTGGAGCAGCATTTTTTGCTGCTGAGCCAAAAATGTATCCAAAAAATGAATGGCACTTTAGACATGTGTTTTTAGCATTGGGACATGCATTTTTTACATGGGGGCCTATGGATGCATTGTTCCATGCATTTTTCACAAAAGACAAGTGTGAAAAATGCATAGAAAAAATGCAAGTGTGACCCTAGCCTAAGATAACTTTTACTTTTTAATTATAATTTTTTAAATAATTTATTTTATTTATTTATTTATTTTGTTTACGAAGAAAACATTTTATTGCAGAGGGTTAGCAGCATGCAAGGCCACCTCTTCTACCCTTATCTGCTGGAACTTCAGATAAAAATAGCATATGTCCATTATATGCTTAACATGCATAGTCTTATAGGTTTGTTCATAGTCCTAAAACACAAATAATATCGATATTGCTTCTTGAAAATGTGCAATCACTATTTCATGCCATTTCATTTATTCTATACGGTTATAATACAGATTTTTGGCATGTGCACAAGTGTGTTATAGCATTCATCTTGGACCTGTTCGTGCATTGCTCACTAGCCTTAGGCTAGGGTCAAACTAGTGTCTGCTTTTTGGCTGATGAATCCATTTAAAACTAAAGGCCCCGTTACACCTGCCGACATCGCCAGAGATGTCAGCGGCGACTGGCGGGTGCGCGCACGTTTTTGGCACCCCGCCAGCGTCGCCAACCCCCGTTTACATGGGGAGACATCTTTGGCGATGGGCTGGCGAGCTCAGAGGCGGCATCGCCACCGGGGTTTCTCAAAACACCAGCGGCGATGCAGAACAATGGGAGCCTATGGCTCCCATCGCCTGTCAGCTCGCCGGCGGCTGGTTACATGGGGCGATGTGTACACCTCACCCTAGATCGGCCGCCTGGTTTCACATCACTGATGTGAAACCAGGTGAGCTGTCACAGCCGCCGACATCGCCCCTTTACTTTAGGCGACGTAGGGGCGATGTCGCCGCTGATAGGCCACGCCCCTGTGTCGCCTATGTAATCGGCGGCGATGTGGACTGGTGTGACGGGGCCTTTAGAATTCTGCAGTCTGAGAGAATAGCGTTAATGTGGTGTAATGCTGTGCTCAGGCTGCCTGTACATCCCTATGGCTGCCGGCCTCCCAGAACTGCCAACAGCTTGACACAGAAGAACCGGATATGAGCTATTCCTGAGCGCACAGAGTAACACTGCAAACTGCTTTTCCCTGTGCACTCAGGAATAGAGCATATCCGGTCCTACTGTGTCAAGTGGCCGGCTGCGTTGGGAGACTGGTAACCATGGGGATGAATAGTCTGACTGTAGCCTAGTTCAACATTCCAGATGAATTGATGTTCTGTGCTTGCTTGTCATACCCATTAGTATATGGCAACCAACCTGACATCATAGTGCGTGGAAAAAATTCAAAACAAACACTGCTAGAGCTTTGTCCTTGTTTTTATAACTCTTTATTTAGGAAAAGTTTAGCAATTACAGATAGTGGAACATAAAAGACAGGACAATAGTCTAGAAAAAACAGTCCAGATCAGCAAAGCTAGACATCAACACATCTCTCACTTGAAACACAGATAAGGCACATCTCCATAAATTGAAATGTAATAATAGTGATTTCTTATTAGAGGATCAAGCCCCCTGCCCAACCGGAGTGGGAGTGGGAGTGGTTAGATTCTCCGCGTACATCAGGTCATTAACCTTCTGGATCCATTGAAAGACAGTTGGAGAGATGGTCCTACCCCATAACTCAGGAATACAGGCCCTCGCAGCTACGACAAAAAACTTCAATAAAGAGTTCTTATAAGCTGAAAGGGGTCCCTCAGTGTGATGCAACAGGACCAGTGCCGGGGTCAAGGGGTCAGCGCAGCCATCAACCTGTCTCACCGCTCCCGACACCCCAAGGCAGAATGGTCGAAGCTTCTCACAATCCCAAAAAATGTGGACTAAAGAGCCTAAGGCTAGGGTCACATTAGCGTCAATCTTTTTGTTGATGGATCCGTGAAAAAACTTAGAATTCTGCAGGCTAAATGCAGCCTTAGCACAGCATAAATGTTCTGTGAGGTACATAAAAGCACCTTGCGGTACCGGATCCGGTTTTGAAAATTGCAAAAATCCTCATTCCAAAACCGAATGCAATAATGCATCCAGAATGAGGATTGCATTTTCACAAATTTTAAGAAGTATGAAGGCACAGTCCAAAACCACATCCGGTAATGGATTCGGTTACTGGATTGTGCCTTCTAAGTGTGACCCTAGCCATATTCAGTGATATGCTCATTCAAAAGGCACAAAAGGAGGTAATGCACAGCTAAATCATGTTCAGAAAGGATTTATCTGTCCCATAGTCTCTGAAAACTCAATATTCCAAATTCCAAGATCAGACCAGTAAGCACAACTTCATAGAGTCATGCCAGAATCCTAATGTTATCTGGCCCTCATCTCATCTTATCTCCTCATGGGCACTGGCATCGAACAAGGGCTCCAGTTGTATAGTCTATGAAGTAGAAAGCCTACCAGCATAACAAAGTTGAAGCTGTTTTGTAAGGAGGAATGATAGAAAATATCTCTAAACTGATGTGTAGGGATGAGCGAACCTTTAAAAATTCGGTTTGGTTGGTGAACGAACTCGTGGATATTCAGGTTTAGTGGTGCTGTTTGGGGCACAAACTTGTCCCGCCGTGCCGTCACTGATTGTCTGTTAAGCTGTCCTCTCACATAGAGCTAGCCAAACATTTTTGTGGGTGGGAGGGTGGGGATTTTCATTTTTTTTAGGGACAATACACTACAGCAGAAAACTCAGATTTCACCCCCATTTTGAGCTGATCACAAACTGCAAGCGGCTCACACTGGGACAAGTGCCAAACATACCGGAGAATAGAGCTTCACGCTCCTGCACTTTGGATATGTAAATCACCTGAACTTCAGCCCCGAACAGGGTTGCCCATCTCTACTGATGTTCAGGACAAATCAACACTTAGCAGAACTTTTGATATAATTATTGATGTATAACGGGCTCACATCGCACACTAAAAGCAAAGGTTCACATACATTTGTCCCTCACACACATGCGATCTTGGATCATCTTCATCAATAAGAAAGGACAAAATTCTGATATTTGTGACTCATTTTTCTTTAGTTCTTTTTTATCTACTTTTAGAACGTTTTTGATAAGTTTACACAGTTAAAGGTCAAATGTATGCAGAAATCTGTAAAATTCTAAAGTCTAATAAACTTTTAAGCATCACTGCACATGTCTAAGATGGAAGCTTATAAAAAGTAACCAAATTATACTACCGTATATACTCGCGTATAAGCCGAGTTTTTCAGCCCAAAAATTGGGCTGAAAAGTACCCCCCTCGGCTTATACGCGAGTCAGTGCTGTATACCGATGTATACATCGGTACATACCGATGTATACATCGGTATACAGCAGCCCCCGCATCCCCAGTAATCCAGGGCCCCCCCAGCGTCTCTCCGGTCACCTGAAAAGCAAACTATACTTATCAGTGTCCGCTGTCCGCGCCCGCTCGCCTCTGCCGTGACAGTGCCGTCTGCGATCCTCCTTCTTCATGCGGCGTCTTCCGGGTTCCTGTGCTCGTCGCAGGGAATGACGCCCTGGATTACTGGGGCCCTGTATACTACCGCTGGGGCTGCAATCTACTACCACTGGGGCTGTATATACTACCACTGGGGCTGTATATACTACCACTGGGGCTGTATATACTACCACTGGGGCTGTATATACTACCACTGGGCTGTATATACTGCTGGGGCCCTGTATACTACCGCTGGGGCTGCAATCTACTACCACTGGGGCTGTATATACTACCACTGGGGCTGTATATACTACCACTGGGGCTGAATATACCTGTGGGGCTGCTGTATACTACACTGGGGCTGTATATACCTGTGGGGCTGCTGTATACTACACTGGGGCTGTATATACCTGTGGGGCTGCTGTATACTACCACTGGGGCTGTATATACCTGTGGGGCTGCTGTATACTACCACTGGGGCTGTATATACCTGTGGGGCTGCTGTATACTACACTGGGGCTGTATATACCTCTGGGGCTGCTGTATACTACACTGGGGCTGTATATACCTCTGGGGCTGCTGTATACTACCACTGGGGCTGTATATACCTGTGGGACTGCTGTATACTACCACTGGGGCTGTATATACCTCTGGGCTGCTGGATACTACCACTGGGGCTGTATATACCTCTGGGGCTGCTGGATGCTACCACTGGGGCTATATATACCTCTGGGGCTGCTGTATACTACCAATGGGGCTGTATATACCTCTAAGGCTGCTGTATACTACCTCTGGGGCTGCTGTATACTACCACTGGGGCTGCTGTATACTACCACTGGGGCTGCTGTATACTACCACTGGGGCTGCTGTATATACCTTTGGGGCTGCTGTATACTACCTCTGGGGCTGCTGTATACTACCACTGGGGCTGCTGTATACTACCACTGGGGCTGCTGTATACTACCACTGGGGCTGCTGTATACTACCACTGGGGCTGCTGTATATACCTTTGGGGCTGCTGTATACTACCTCTGGGGCTGCTGTATACTACCTCTGGGGATGCTGTATACTACCACTGGGGCTGTATATACCTCTGGGGATGCTGTATACTACCACTGGGGCTGTATATACCTCTGGGGCTGCTGTATTCTAACTACTGGAGCTGCTGCTGTATATACCACTGGGGCTGCTGCTGTATACTACCACTGGGGAGGCTGCTGTATACTACCATTGGGGGGCCTGTATACCACACTGCTGGGGGCTGTATACCTGTGCTGGAGTCCACCCTCGGCTTATACACGAGTCAATAGGTTTTCCCAGGTTTTGGGGGCAAAAGTAGGGGGGTCGGCTTATACACGGGTCGGCTTATACACGAGTATATACGGTAAGTTTGAGCAACTGCAACTTTAATAAATTTACAATAATGATCTGCATATTATGAATGTTTTTTCTATATCTATATATGCAGTAAGTTTGTTGAACCCAGCATATATTTATCGTATATCATTACCTGCCATGGCTTGAAGTTCCAAATGTCCGCACAAGTTCTTTTAGAAAATGGACCCTCCCCAATTTTGCAGGTATTTAGGTCATCCAAAGCTTTGAATAAGGTATGGACAACAGCAAACATAATATAAGTCGTTTTAAAGCTGGAGACATACTTGGCATTGTTGTTGATATCTTCTATACGTTCTGATCCAGTACAAACCTTCACCGGGTTTTCTGATGAAACGGTTTCATTTTCAGGAAGAAATTGGCAGTTAAAAATCATCTCCCACATCATCCTGGTCCACTTCGATGTTGTTGACTTAGATGGATAGATCTTGTCCAAGAATTGGCTTAAACCTGGGGCAATATTATCATCGGTGGATAAATTAAGACTACCGGATAACAACTGGAAATATTTACTTATAGACAACAACAATGACTTCGCCCATCCAGAGTTCCCAACAAAAATCTTCCCTGTGACATTCTGCTTCAGCATCTCATTCAAAATATGAATAAACTCAACATCAGTAGCAAAAACAACCACAACCGTAGCGGTGGACTCTTTTATGACCTTGACTACATGTGGAGCGTTGCGATCAGGTTGGCCAATTTTAATATATTCCATGAAGGCCACACACGCTCCGGCTTTTATTATTTCTTCTTTTATTGGCTGAATTCCCTGTAGGCCATAATCACTATCAAGAGCCAGAAGGCCAATCCAGGTCCAGCCAAATCTGAAGATAAGCTGAGCAATGCCTTTAGACTGGACAATGTCACTCGGGACTGTCCTGAAGAAGGATGGAAACGTCATTTTGTTACTTAAGATAGAAACACTGGAAAATGGACTAATCTGGAAAAAAAAGCAAAATATAATATAATGAGATAGAAATTCAAATAATGTATATTCATTGGGTAGATTATACAGTTGTGAAGAAAATAGTTTTTTTAAGGTCCTCAGATTCTAGATTGCTCATAAGGTGATCTATTGGGATGTTTTCTTTGATGGAACCCATGAGCAAGAGCAAGTCCAACCCCCTCTCGTAATTAATTTATTTCATTTTTACACTTTGCAGCAGACATTTTCATTGAAAATATCTAGATAAGTCTTCTTACTGGGTCTTATAATGACAGGTCCCTACTTAATTGCATTCTAGGGTAAATGTAATACTTTGGGAGAGGGAAATTAACCCCTTAGTGCAGGGGTGGGGAACCTCAGGCTCTAGGGCCGTATGCAGCCCTCGATGACTTTTCTGCGGCCCCCGGCAAGATTCCTGGGGACCACAGGGCTAAGAAAGGCAGACACGTTTTGCTGAGTGCTTGCCTTTTAAATCCAGCTCCCCAGTGATCTCTAGGCCCACGCCTCAGTCTTCCCAGTGACGTATATGCCCACAGCCTCTCCTGTGATGTCTAAGGCTATAGCAAACCTGGAAAAGCAGTTGAGAAGCAACATGACCAATATCTCCTAACATCACAGCCGTACAAAAGAGATGCAGCTCCAGCGTGACGCAGTAGGGGTGAGTTCATTGTTTAACCAAATATATCGGGTAATTTTCAAGGTGATAATTTTGTGTGGTCCCCAAAGGATGGTAGAAATTTCCAAATGGCCCTCGGCAAGAAAAATGGTTCCCACCCCTGCCTTAGTGCCAGAGTTTTGACCTTATTGAACAAGCCACATTTTTTAAGTCTGACCAGAGACAATTAATGTAATAACTCTGGAATGCTTAAACATAAGACAGTGCTTCTGAGATTATTTTTTGTGACACATTGTCCTTTATTTCAGTAGTAAATTAAGTTGAAATGTTTTGCGTTATTTAATAAATAAGATTTGGAAAAACATTTTTTAGGATATTCTCAATTTTCAAACTTAAAATTTTAATATGCCTAAAGCATGGTGTAAAAAAACTAAATAACAATTCTCATGGCCGCTTTACACGTCCCGATATCATCCCGATATTGGATACAACGGCACAGGAGCGCGCACATTTTTGGTAGTAATCCAAGATCGCATAGGAGTTGTTACACAGGGAGATATCGGCAGGCAACGCAACAGCGATGTGTACGCCCCCTTGTACGAGCGACCCAGGGAACGACCATTTAACATGGGAGTGAATAGGGGAAGTTGTGCTCCAAATCGTAGTTGGGCTGTGACACAGCACGATCCTGCCAGATCGTCCATCCAATATCGGGCAGTTGGAGAGCCTGCACAATTCCCCAACGTTTTGGCATCAATCTTGCATCGAATTGCACATTTACACCACACAACGCACGAACGATATCGGCGGCAACGGCCGAACCATGTGACTTATTATCGTTGTTGGACAACGATATCGGGACGTGTAAAGCGGCCATCATAGTCAACTTTACATCTGTATCATTTTTTAACATTATTTTTTTAGGATGCTAGTAGAGTTAAAATTTTAGCTTGAATTTGTTTTTCAAAAAATTTAAAAATACCTTTTCCGTTTGAGACTTTTTTAGTTATAGGCTACGTTCACACATTGCTCTTTTTTTGCACTTTTTTGTGCGCACTTTTCTCCCAAAGCGCACCTGCGTCTGCCAGCAAAGTGAATGGACTTTCACTTTTGCCATGCAGACTCTGCATAAATATAATCTGAGCTTTTATGGGAGAAAGCGCGCGCGCGCGTAAAAAGAATCAACATGTCAACTCTTTACACAAGTGTGCCTGCGTTTTCTCCCATAGGAGCCATTTCACCCACTGGAATTATGCATCGCCGTTCAGACAATGCGCAATTCCAGCGCATATAATGCTGGGGCTGCAGGATGTGATGTCACACAGGGGAGGAAGAATCCTGTGTTCCTCTCCTCTGTGACATGTGTGACAGCCCTTTTGGGTTTCACAGTGTATTATTATATTCAGATTGCTATCAGAAATTCAAGCATTTTATCAAACAGTTCGCACATGCGGGTTTGATCTGGGACCCCAGCGTCTGGGCTATGGGGGCGCGTGCGCGGGAGTTCCGGTGATGTGTTTCCGGCTCCCACGTGTGCGCAGTCCTGCCCGGGTGCCTGAGGGCTGGTGCGCATGCACGGGAGTCTTGGTGACGCGTCCTAGCTCCCGCGCGTGCGCAGATCGGCCCGGGCGCCGGTGGGCGGGTGCGCATGTGCGGGAGTGTCAGTGACGCATCCAGGCTCCCGCGCGTGCGCAGTCCGGCCCGGACGTGGGGGCTTCCGCTTCCGGATCGTGGGGAGCGTGGCAGCGCGCTCCAGACGGGGATGGGGAGGAGGGGGAGGGGGGGACTCTCACCTGGCACACATTATACATGATAAGGGTCTAATATAAAGAACACCCATGGCATGTCAGCCATAGTATGGAAAGAGGTCACTGCTCCTGAAGAAACTGTTAGTGAAACATATGTCGAGCCCCTTTTTTCTACAGGATGTTTATGTGATGCAATTGCTGGGGGTGGGCAATGGGTTTGTAGCTGTAGTTCTGTGCCCCTAAGGGAGGGGGGGGTTTCCTTCATATACCTTATAGTCCATGTTTACTGGATCTAGCATTCATAGTCAGAAACCTGCTGCTAGGATGCCTGCTCTGCACTTTATGCTGTCACTTTAATGAATGTTTTTTCATTTGCACATGAAGGATTATATATACCGGTTTTTGTAGGAAGACTCTGGCCCTCTGTTTGTATTGGTACATACAATGAATTGTTTCCCTTTGCCATTTCTCCCAGCGATTTGCCCTTTATGTTTTTACATCCTGTTACTCTTTCCTTGTAATCTGTACCACCACCTGTTTTTAGAGGTTTCTCTAAATAAATTTTCATTTTATTTGCATGATACTCGCTTCCTGTGTTGTTTAAAGGAACCTTACAATGTCCTGTAAACATCCATTTAAGACAACTTTGTATTTTTTTTTCTTTTGAAGGGGACATAATTTTATTATTTTTTTGTATTATTATTATTATTTATTTATTTATTCATTTATTTTTTAAATTATCATTTTTTTGGGAGAACAAACCTTCATTATTGCAGAAGGTCAGCAGCATGTGAGGCAATCTCTTCTACACTTATGTGATAGCAATTAATGTAAAATAATCACGGAAAGAAATAATATCCGCACTCACCGGTGGTTGATCTTGCTAGTTTATTCAATCTTGTTCACATCCATGAACGAAATACTCAGCAGGGTAGGGGGTGCAGGGGTGCCGGACGACGGCTCGCCGTTTCGCGGTGTTATACCGCTTCAACGGGTCCTCTATGGCGTCTGTCGTCATGTCCGGGGTTTAATCAGCCGGCACATGACGTCACTACCGCCATAGCTAAACATAATGAGTTACAAACATAAAAACATTATTAAAACAACCACTATATGCAGTGGACTGGAATGCAAAAACAGCTGAATCACATATAATCATTATATACCTTAAATTCACAGAGCGTACTGCTAGAGTTGGTAACAGTCTATTACACATCGTGTTACCTGAGAGATTACCGTATTCTACCTAGCTAATGGGCAAATACCCGTAAAACATGTAGTACCTTAATGCAAAGGAATTATGAGGCTACACCAGCATCTCTTAATCATATACCTGTGCAGACTATAATTATGACCTACACACTTGCTATTTATAAATTTTTTTACATTTTTTATTTATTTTTTATTTATTATTTGGCCACCTCCAGGTATACAGTCAAACTGTTCGTCGCCTTCATTAATGAGAATAACAATTACAATATGTCTTTTACTTCTGTTTATGGAGAAAAGAGCCTTGACTTTCTAGACGTAAAATTGAATTTAGACGAGGGTACACTAACTAGGTCACTATACAGGAAGCCGACGTCGTCCAACACTCTGTTACACTATAATAGTGCCCACCCTCACCATACCAAGCGAGCGCTCCCTTACAGCCAATTTTTGAGAGTAAATAGGATGAATAATACATCCAGGATACGGGAACAGCAGTTTCTGCAATTAGAGAATAGTTTTAAGAACAGAGACTACCCAGATAAATTGATTGAGGAGACAAAAAATAAAGTTGTTGGAGGAGCGCAATGTAATGACAGGTTTGTAACGGACAATAAGAAAAGGTTTGTCTTTTCTTTCAAATATGGGCCAATGTATAATAGGATTACAGGGGCCATTAATACATTTTGGCACGTCTTGGAAAAAGATAGGGATTTGAGTGCCAGAGGTATAGGTCCACCTTTTGTTTCATACAGACGCTGTAATAATTTAAAGGACTTAATGGTCCGGAATAGGATATGTCCAGAAAGGAAAAAGACTTGGTTAGAGGAGAGGAGACCAAAGGGTAACTACAGATGTAAGAATTGTAGTGTCTGTCAAAATCATGAAATTAATAATCCGGTGAAGTTGGGTGACAGGTTGCACAGAGTAACGTCGTTTATCAGTTGTAAAACCACATGGGTGGTCTATGTTATGTTCTGCCCTTGTCGACGGTTTTATGTCGGTAAAACGATAAGAGCTATGTGTAAAAGGTTCAAAGAACATCAGAGATCAATAAGAACAGGTATTGGTAGTCCGAGGTTGATCCAGCATATTAATGAAATGCATGATGGTGATGCAAACGTATTAACTTTTGCGGGACTTGAACATGTTGAACCATCTGTTAGAGGTGGGAATACACATAAGGTTCTTCTTCAACAGGAAAGTAGATGGATAATTGAGACTAAAGCATGCGGCCCTTTGGGGTTGAATGAAAAAAACGATTTAGCAGCTTTCTTATAGTTTTAATGTGCTGACGCTATGATTATTTGGTTCCTTTAGGTATTATTGTTCAGTTTGACTGTATACCTGGAGGTGGCCAAATAATAAATAAAAAATAAATAAAAAATGTAAAAAAATTTATAAACAGCAAGTGTGTAGGTCATAATTATAGTCTGCACAGGTATATGATTAAGAGATGCTGGTGTAGCCTCATAATTCCTTTGCATTAAGGTACTACATGTTTTACGGGTATTTGCCCATTAGCTAGGTAGAATACGGTAATCTCTCAGGTAACACGATGTGTAATAGACTGTTACCAACTCTAGCAGTACGCTCTGTGAATTTAAGGTATATAATGATTATATGTGATTCAGCTGTTTTTGCATTCCAGTCCACTGCATATAGTGGTTGTTTTAATAATGGTTTTATGTTTGTAACACATTATGTTTAGCTATGGCGGTAGTGACGTCATGTGCCGGCTGATTAAACCCCGGACATGACGACAGACGCCATAGAGGACCCGTTGAAGCGGTAGAACACCGCGAAACGGCGAGCCGTCGTCCTGCACCCCCGCACCCCCTACCCTGCTGAGTATTTCGTTCATGGATGTGAACAAGATTGAATAAACTAGCAAGATCAACCACCGGTGAGTGCGGATATTATTTCTTTCCGTGATTATTGAATATACGCTGTTTGAAGCCAGCACCTTCGGTTGGAGCTGCAGATATGTCACAGCAGTGACAGTCCGTTTAGTGCCCAGTGTTTTCTAGTTTGGACAATTCATGTAAAAATAGCATATGAAAATTATATGCGTCACATACATGGTCATATAGGTCTGTTCACACTCATGAAACACCATACTATGGATATTGCTTTTGAAAATGTGCAATCACTTTATTTCATTTCAATCCATACATTTACCAATTTTTAACATGTGCACAATAGTGTTATATTTAACATTAATATTGGATCTGTCTGTGTATTGCTGGTCACTAGCCTTATTCAACATTCCAGATTAATTGGTGGTGAGCCGAATAAACTATTTTCTTTTACTTATTTCTCCTCCAAATATGTCAGGTTTAATAGTCACTTCATCCAACTGCAAACCCAGGTCTTATCTGTGGCATGGGAAATGGGATTTGAAAGTCAGGTGTCTTTTGCAGCCCACCACATGGAGGGGTTAAAATGAAATAACCAGCAGGTTTTAGGGCTTACAGGCATACAGGCATACATGATTACATGTATGATTGCAGAGAAAACTGTTATCAAACACCTGGAAAACTGTGCAACAAATTAGCATAAGAGCAGCACAATGTCATTATGTGGAGTTGGGTTTCTTTTATTACTCCCTTGTTTGCTGTAAGCCAAACCCTCCCACCTCACTGTCTGTCTCCCTCTCTCCCTCAGCCTCCAGCAGTCCTGTGAGTCTCAAGCAGGAGAAGAACCCGCCCCCTCCAGTCTCTGTGTGTCCTGCTCTGTCTCCTCTCACAGACCAAGACAGATCCCCGCTATTCTCATCACAGATCACAGATGACAGATCATAGATGACAGCAGTGGGAATCTGACTATGGAGCATGTGGGAGTTGTAGTGTCATTGGCTAAGGATGTGAAGAACAAGAGACATTACAACCCCTAGCCTTCCCAGGACACAATCTGCAAAACCAGAGACACTACAACCCCCAACCTTCTTATCAGACAATCTGCAGAACCAGAGACATTACAATCCCCGGCCTTCCCATCACACAATCTGCAGAACCAGAGACACTACAACCCCAGCTTTACCTTCATGCAATCTGCAGATCTTGAGCCAGTGACACTCACTACTACCCCCACCCTTCTTATCACACAATCTGTAGAACCAGAGACATTACAACCCCCAGCCTTCACATCACACAATCTGCAGAACCAGAGACAATACAACCTCAAGCTTTCCCATCACACAATCTGCAGATTCAGAGACACTACAACCCTCAACAGATGTGGAAGATGGAGAGGACGGAGAGAGGGGGAGAGAGAGGGGGGAGGGTGAAGTGATGAGTTGGGGCAAACAGGACCTGCCTGGCAGAGTGACAGGGAGGGAGGGAGAGAGGGAAGAGGGAGGCAGGATGGAGAGTTTGGCTTAGAACACACAGGGAAGTAATAAAAAGAAAACCAAACCCCCCAATGCTGCACTTTTGCTAATGTGATGCACAGTTTTCCTGATGTTTACAACAGTGTTCTCTGCAATCATACATGTAATCATTGTAGTATAGGTATGATTGTATTTTCAGAGAAAGAAAGAAGCGGCACTCACCATTTGAAGTAATGTTCCATTTATTGATCAAAGCTGCTAGTGTTATGGCGGAATGATCATTGCGAGGAGAGGGAATGAGGAGTTGGCAGACAACGGCTCGCTATTTTGTGGGGTTACCACTTCAATGGGTCATGTGTGTTGAACAGAAACCGTTGAAGTGGTGACCCCGAGAAACGGCAAGCCGTTGTCCGCTGACTCTTCAATCCCTCTCCCCACAATGATCACTCCGCTGTGACACAGGCAGCTTTGATCAATAAATGGAACATTACTTCAAATGGTGAGTGCCACTTCTTTCTTTCTCTGAAAAAGTAACAAAGGTTTGGCTATTAGCGTGCAACACAAGTCAGATGGACTGACTAATCATAATATAGGATCAAACAGTTTTGTGATACTCCGTGGAGGGATTGTGGTGCCCAGGTAAAACAGTGGTGTTCTCTGCTGTGTCCTACTCACTTTGTAACCTTAAATAACTTCAGGGAAGTACAGCTTGTCATACTGTCGGGAACAGTTCCTGGTTTTCCACCATGTGGGGGATGCAGTCACTGATCTTTCCCCATATGTTGTGACTACTTCGGTATTTATTTGGGTGTCATTTTTTTTAGGGGGGATGTTAAATATTTTTAGATCCTTTTTTGGAGGGGTAGGTTTGAATGGGAGACTTTCAACAAATGGATTTTAATTAAAAAAAAACAGTGAAAGAGGAATGCATTGGGGTTCATTGTCAAATTAAAAATAAGTTTGAAATGTGGTTATCTTTCATGGAAAACATTTATTGGTGTGGTTATTTATGTCCTTACTGACTTGGTTAGCAATATCAGGTATCTGATTGATGCCTCAACACTACTAAATCTGCCCTTGCTGCCAGCTGACATTACTCTGCTGGCATCAACTCCAAAAACCATTATTCTTTTTGTCAATGCACCAGGGCAGCAAGAGAGATTGGGCGAAGTGCCAATAGTGGCGCATCTAATGGGGGTGCCACTCCTAGGGCGGTTGAAGTTTTCTAATTTTTTTCAAGATTTATAAATTTTATGATTTTAAAGATTTCCCTTTTTTTTTTTGTTCAAGTGGATGAATGGATAAATAGATGGATGTAAAGTAGAGACAAATTTATAGATAGATGGAAAAAATAGATAGATAGATAGATAGATAGATAGATAGATAGATAAATAGATAGATGTGTAAGGGGATAAAAAACACAGTTTTTATGTTGATTTAATTAACTGTAATGAGATAATGATAATTAATAATAGAGGATGTATAAAATACCCAGCATAAGCCATGGGTGACTGCTGGAGTAAGGTCACAGGTTGACTGAAACATCGCCAAAACATGCCTGAAGGCCATTAAAGGCTAAAGAAACATCCAGAAATAGAGTGATGTAGTCTTTATTTTTCATTTAGATAGATAGATAGATAGATAGATAGAAGTCAAACAGCTATATAATGTTTCACCCCCTTTATATTGTAAGCTTGCACACTTTAGTGCTACATGAAAGGCAATGTTCCGAAATCTGCAAGTACACCCAATTACTCCCCCACAATTGATCAGAAATTATGCAGCCATGCGTCATGCCAGGTAGGAGCCCACAACTAGAAAATTAGATTATTACGCATAACCGGGGCATGATAACCATGGAGTGAGGGGGGGAAAATGGACCAAGAGAGAATGCCCAAACATCTAGATGATGCCTCATAAGTGGGATTAAAATGTAAGTTATAAAAAGCAATTTACAACCATTATACTACACACTTAGCTCAGACAGGGATGCTTAAGGATGTAATAGGAAGCTGCAGGAACAGGTAGTTATAGTTTTGGGGCATAAAATAGATGACAGGTTCCATTTTAGGACCAAATTTCTGATTTGAATATGTGTTAGAAGAAAAAGGTCCCCTTGTTATGCATTTTCTCTCAAACACAGTGATTCCCTATATATGGCCAAAAACTAATGTCTGGGCGCATGGCAAAACTCAGAAAGCAAAGAGCACTAATTAATTATTATAACGCAATTTTGGACATCATGTTTCATTTGCAGAGCCCCTGAGATGCCAACAAGGCAGAAACACCCACATGTGACCTTAGGTGGCAAACTAAACCCTATAATAAAATTATCTCTTGATGCTTTGACCATTTTTATCCCATAATCAACACATAATTTATAAGATTAGGCAAATTAATTTGAATAGGACATCAATATCACTAGACTGTAGAAAGTCTTTAATAAGTTCAAATAGCATTCTATTTATGGTGGACAACCTTGGTTCCATGTGGCACTTTACAAATCTGGCAAGACTGATGCCACTCAGTGTAATGAGTCTACAATCGAGGAGTGAAGCATGGAAATAAAATGCACCTGAATTGGGCTTGGTTTCGAAGTGGTTGTAGTGCTACACCAGGGAAAAACTTAGAAGGAACTGGATAGTTACGTAGACCTTTGTGCCTTCATGATTTTACAATTTGGGAAGGTGTCACAGTATTTTAGACAATGCTATGTGCCGTAAATTACTGCCTTTCAAAGCTTGTTTTTAAAATCTTCTTACCTGTGGATATCTGAAGGTTCCCAAAACATGAGCCAATATGATTGAATTGGCGGAAAGTGTGGACCCAATAACAGCAGAGAACATCGGTCTAGAATCACACTCGTTGCTGGAGATAGTTGTACTAGAGTCAGTCAGGAACTGTAAAGCCCCTTGTAATTCATAGTGAGGTATATTACATGTTTCGTACATCTGGAATCCTACTGTGATGTTCGGCAGAATATTTGGGTCTTTGTTGATTTCCTCAACTGTAAACAGGAATGACTGAAACCGGTGATAATATTCTAGGTTGAATCTTCGAAAAGCAGAAAGAGAAGCAAAATGACTTGTGAGCTAATTTTTTTTACCTGAAGAACATAGCTCCTTTTGTTTTTCCTCGAACATCTTTTATATCACCATCGCTTTAGTGTTATGTCACCTGATATAATATTCTATTGTAGTGTTATTATCAGGGTCAGTTACATTGGGTAATACTATGTATGATGCAATCTCTTAAAGTCATCTAGTGCTGTATCATCAGTAAAATAGAGAATGCTGTCCAAAAAATTGCCAGTGCCCTAGACCTCAAAGAAAGCATCCATCATTATCCACAACTAGCTGTGAGCCCGATGCAAATGCATCGGGATTCTAGAACGTGCATTAATTTGATTATAGTAGTTATAGCTGTTAGCCTGATGCAAATGCATCGGGTATCTAAAATATGTTTATTGTTTTTTTAAAGATTTTTAAATAATAATCGCATCATCAATAGCAATAATATAAGCCATAGCATTATTATTAGCAGTAATAGCAGTATTAATAGCATTATTAGCAGTATTATGAGCATTAATAACAGTATTAATAGCATTAATAGCATTATTATTAGCATTAATAGCATTATTAAGAGCATTATTAGCATTAATAATAGCATTAATAACATTATTAATAACATTAATAGCATTATTATTAGCATTAATAGCATTAATAATAGCATTATTAGCATTAATAATAGCATTAATAACATTATTAATAACATTAATAGCATTATTATTAGCATTAATAGCATTAATAATAACATTATTAGCATTAATAATAGCATTAATAACATTATTAATAGCATTAATAGTATTATTATTAGCATTAATAGCATTAATAATAGCATTAATAACATTATTAATAGCATTAATAGCATTATTATTAGCATTAATAGCATTAATAATAGCATTATTAGCATTAATGATAGCATTAATAACATTATTAATAGCATTAATAGCATTATTTTAGCATTAATAGCATTATTAATAGCATTAATAGGATAAATATTAGCATTAATAGCATTAATAGCATAATTAATAGCATTAATAGCATTATTAATAGCATTAATAGCATTATTATTAGCATTAATAGCATTAATAATAGCATTATTAGCATTAATAATAGCATTAATAACATTATTAATAGCATTAATAGCATTAATAGCATTATTATTAGCATTAATAGCATTAATAATGCCATTAATAGGATAAATATTAGCATTAATAGCATTAATAGCATAATTAATAGCATTAATAGCATTATTATTAGCATTAATAGCATTAATAGGATAAATATTAGCATTAATAGCATTAATAATACCATTAATAGGATAAATATTAGCATTAATAGCATTAATAGCATAAATAATAGCATTAATAGCATTATTAATAGCATTAATAGCATTATTATTAGCATAAATAGCATTAATAATAGAATTATTAGCATTAATAATAGCATTAATAACATTATTAATAGCATTAATAGCATTATTATTAGCATTAATAGCATTAATAATAGCATTATTATCATTAATAATAGCATTAATAACATTATTAATAGCATTAATAGCATTCTTATTAGCATTAATATCATTAATAGCATTATTATTAGCATTAATAGCATTAATAATGCCATTAATAGGATAAATATTAGCATTAATAACATTAATAGCATAATTAATAGCATTAATAGCATTATTAATAGCATTAATAGCATTATTATTAGCATTAATAGCATTAATAGGATACATATTAGCATTAATAGCATTAATAGCATAATTAATAGCATTAATAGCATTATTAATAGCATTAAGAGCATTATTATTAGCATTAATAGCATTATAATAGCATTATTAGCATTAATAATAGCATTAATAACATTATTAATAGCAGTAATAGCATTATTATTAGCATTAATAGCATTCATAGCATTATTATTAGCATTAATAGCATTAATAATACCATAAATAGGATAAATATTAGCATTAATAGCAATAATAGCATAATTAATAGCATTAATAGCATTATTAATAGCATTAATAGCATTAATAGGATAAATATTAGCATTAATAGCATTATTAATAGCATTAATAGCATTAATAGGATAAATATTAGCATTAATAGCATTAATAGCATAATTAATAGCATTAATAGCATTATTAATAGCATTAATAACATTATTATTAGCATTAATATCATTAATAATAGCATTATTAGCATTAAAAATAGCATTAATAACATTATTAATAGCATTAATAGCATTATTATTAGCATTAATAGCATTAATAGCATTATTATTAGCATTAATAGCATTAATAATACCATTAATAGGATAAATATTAGCATTAATAGCATAAATAATAGCATTAATAGCATTATTAATAGCATTAATAGCATTAATAATAGCATTATTAGCATTAATAATAGCATTAATAACATTATTAATAGCATTAATAGCATTATTATTAGCATTAATAGTATTATTAATAGCATGAATAGCATTATTAATAGCATTAATAGGATTAATAGCATTATTAATAGCATTATTAATAGCATAAATAATAGAATTAATAGCATAAAAAATAGCATTAATAGCATTAGTATTAGCATGAATAGGATTTTGAATAGCATAAATAGCATGATTATTAGGCTTAATAGCATTATTAATTGCATTAATATGATTATTATTAGCATTATTAGCATTAATATTAGCATGAATAGCATAATTATTAGCATTAATATCATTATTATTAGCATTAATAGCATAATTATTAGCATTAATAGCATTATTATTAGCAGTAATATTATTATTAGCATTTATTTTTTAATTATTATTTTTTATTTAATTATTTATTATTTATTTTTTATTATTTTTTAATTATTTTTTATTATTTTTTTTATTATTAAATTTATTATTTATTTAAAGTGAGCCTGAGGCTGAGACCCAGTTCTCTTTCAGGTCCGCTGAAAGGGCTGATATTATTAGCATATATTTAAGTTTTTTATTATTATTTTTATTTAATTATTTATTATTTTTTATTTATTTTTTTATTATTTTTTAATTATTTTTTAATTATTTTTTTATTATTAAATTTATTATTTAGGCTGAGACCCAGTTCTCTTTCAGGTCCGCTGAAAGGGCTGATATTATTAGCAAATATTTAATTTTTTTATTATTATTTTTATTTAATTATTTATTATTTTTTATTTATTTTTTTTATTATTTTTTAATTATTTTTTAATTATTTTTTTATTATTAAATTTATTATTTAGGCTGAGACCCAGTTCTCTTTCAGGTCCGCTGAAAGGGCTGATATTATTAGCATATATTTAATTTTTTTATTATTATTTTTATTTAATTATTTATTATTTTTTATTTATTTTTTATTATTTTTTAATTATTTTTTAATTATTTTTTTTATTATTAAATTTATTATTTAGGCTGAGACCCAGTTCTCTTTCAGGTCCGCTGAAAGGGCTGATATTATTAGCATATATTTAATTTTTTTATTATTATTTTTATTTAATTATTTGTTATTTTTTAATTATTTTTTAATTATTTTTTTTATTATTAAATTTATTATTTAGGCTGAGACCCAGTTCTCTTTCAGGTCCGCTGAAAGGGCTGATATTATTAGCATATATTTTATTTTTTTATTATTATTTTTATTTATTTATTTATTATTTTTTATTTATTTTTTGATTATTTTTTTATTATTTTTTAATAATTTTTTTTGTTATTAAATTTATTTGTTCCCATTGAAATACATTAGCGGTGTGTCGGCGATTTTATGGCCGGCCACCTGGTTCTATTTGTCGGCCTTAAAATCGCGGACACACCGCTAATGCATGTCTATGGGCAGTCATCCTGATTTCTGATTGGTCGCTCTTTGGTGACGCCGACCAATCAGAATTCGAGCTCACTGCCCATAGACATGCATTAGCGGTGTGTCCGCGATTTTAGGGCCGACAAATAGAACCAGGTGGGCGGCCATAAAATCGCCGACACACCGCTAATGCATTTCAATGGGAAATGAGGGGCTCTTCTGATTGGCTGAGGGCAGTAGACAGCGACCAATCAGAAGAGACCCTCACATCTCATTGAGATAGATTGGCGGATGTATCGTCCATTCTATCTTAATGATAAGTGAAGAGGACGTCGGAGCTGGAAGTTGGCGGAAAGAAGACAGAAGATCCCCGGGCCGGACGAAGAGGCGGAGATGGCGGAAAGAAGAGAGAAGACCCCCGGGACCGGAGGAAGAGGATGCCTGGCCGGACGGAGGACTTGTGGATCGGACGGACGATCAGATGACTAAGAAGGCATGTAAGTGATCGACGGGGACGTTAGGTTAGGGGACGGCGGGGGCTTCGGGTGTAGGGCTTTAGGTGTTAGCGACAGCGGCGGGGGAAAGCGGCGGGAGCTTAGGAGGCGGCGGGTCTTAGGGGGTAGGGGCTTAG
Organism: Allobates femoralis; assembly: GCA_033576535.1. NCBI lineage: Eukaryota > Metazoa > Chordata > Amphibia > Anura > Aromobatidae > Allobates > Allobates femoralis. Next base: position 25,847,395 of record JARQOC010000004.1, on the reverse strand, counting down.
GGGCGGCGGCGGACGGTAGAGGCTTAGGTGCGGCGGGGCTTAGGGGGTAGGGGCTTAGGTGCGGCGGGGCTTTTAGGTGCGGCGCAGCTTAGGGGGTAGGGGATTAGATGCGGTGGGTCGGGGCTTAAGTGCGGCGGGTCTTAGGGGGTAGGGGCTTAGGTGCGTCGGGTCGGGGCTTAGGTGCGGCGGGTCGGGGCTTAGGTGCGGCGGGTCTTAGGGGGTAGGGGCTTAGGTGCGGTGGGGCTTAGAGGGTAGGGGCTTAGGTGCGGCGGGGCTTAGGAGGTAGGGGCTTAGGTGCGGCGGGGCTTTTAGGTGCAGCGCAGCTTAGGGGGTAGGGGATTAGGTGCGGTGGGTCGGGGCTTAAGTGCGGCGGGTCTTAGGGGGTAGGGGCTTAGGTGCGTCGGGTCGGGGCTTAGGTGTGTCGGGGCTTAGGGGGTAGGGGCTTAGGTGCGGCGGGGCTTTTAGGTGCGGCGCAGCTTAGGGGGTAGGGGATTAGGTGCGGTGGGTCGGGGCTTAAGTGCGGCGGGTCTTAGGGGGTAGGGGCTTAGGTGCGTCGGGTCGGGGCTTAGGTGCGGCGGGTCGGGGCTTAGGTGCGGCGGGTCTTAGGGGGTAGGGGCTTAGGTGCGGCGGGGCTTAGAGGGTAGGGGCTTAGGTGCGGCGGGGCTTAGGGGGTAGGGGCTTAGGTGCGGCGGGTGTTAGGGGGTAGGGGCTTAGGTGCGGCGGGGCTTAGGGGGTAGGGGCATAGGTGCGGCGGGTCGGGGCTTAGGGTGTAGGGGTGCGGCGGACTTAGGGGGTAGGGGCATAGGTGCGGCGTGTCGGGGCTTAGGGTGTAGGGGTGCGGCGGACTTAGGGGTAGGGGCTTAGGTGCGGCGGGGCTTAGGGGTAGGGGCTTAGGTGCCGCGGGTCGGGCTTAGGGGGTAGGGGCTTAGGTTGGTGGGGCTTAGAGGGTAGGGGCTTTGGTGCGGCGGGGCTTAGGGGTAGGGTTAGGTGGGCTGGTAGGTGCGCGGGTTAGGGGGTAGGGCTTAGGTGCGGTGGTTGGGCAGCGGAGTTAGGGGTGAGGAGCTTTGCGGGGTGGCTGTGCGGACATTGCGGGGGTGGGTGTGCAGACATTGCGGGGTGGTGTGCGGACATTGGGGGTGGCTGTGGACGACATGGGGGTGGCTGTGCGGACATGGGGGTGGCTGTGCGGACATGGGGGTGGCTGTGCGGACATGGGGGTGGCTGTGCGGACTGGGGGGGCTGTGCGGACATGGGGGGCTGTGCGACATGGGGGGCTGTGGGACATGGGGGGGCTGTGCGGACATGGGGGGGCGAATTGTGGGTAGCGGGGAGCGGAGGCGGCTGGGCCGCCTCCGCTCCATGGTCCCCGGGGAGCGAGTTGCGGCTCAGGCATCGACTCGCAATGGCCTCGCGGCCATTGCTCGCGCTACCTGAGCGGTAAATCGCTAAGGTTGTGGCCGAGCCTGTGGTTCGATTTTGGGGCAGCGACTCGCAATGGCCGCTTTGCGGCCATTGCTCGCGCTGAGCCAGCGACTCGCAATGGCCTTGCGGCCATTGCTCGCGCAGCATTGGGCGCTTCGCGCCCAATGTTAAATTCGTATCCACATGACCATGCCGGAAGTAGCGCGCGGAGGGGCGCTTTTCCGATTCGCGATTATATAATAGATGAGGGAAGACTGAGAACAGTGGGGTGAATTTCCTGAAGTATTCGGCCATCTGAAATTATGCACAGAGTTATCCAATCAATCAATGAATTTCCAAAAACATTGTAAAAGACATTGCTGTGGATGTGGCATAAATGATGAAGATGGAAATATCCGTCGTATCTCCTCTAAATGTTTGTCTGACCAAGTTATGACTTTATCTCAATACAGAAATTATGGTGGACCCTAAAACTGTAGTTAAGCTAATCATGAGATTTATATTTAAAGATTAGTACATAGACTAGGGTCACACTTGAGCCATTGAAGCACTAAAAGCTAGCGTTTTTCACAATTCCAAATTGTGAAACACGCAGCATTAACGCTTCCATAGGCTCCCATGCAAAAAATGCATGGTCAAAATGCAACACTTTTGACGCTATGCATTTTTGCAAAAGCAATGAAAAACGTAATAAGCAACATTTTTTAGGGCGTTTGCAAAAATGCATGCTCTTTTAACATGGGAGTCTAGGGGAAATGCATGCGTTAACGCTAGCGCTAAAAAGGCAAAAAATGGCGAAAAAATGGCAAGTGAAAAAACTGCCTCCTTTAACGCATCCTTGCAAAGGACGCTCCCTCCAAATGTGACCCTGGCCATAGTCAACCATAAGTTTGGTTGGCGTATCTATCTACATTTCAGCTGTTTCTTAGGTTACTGATAGTGATGGGCGAGTCCTAAATTACTCGGAATCGCTTGACTCTAGCGAGTCCGAGCCCGGGACTCGCTACTAGTTGCGAGTCTAGCGAGTCCAATGTTAATGAATGGGGAAGCGAGTAATAGCAAGTAATGTGCGATTTACAAATCGCAGATATGTCTCGGAAAGCGCTCGCATTGCTCGCTCGCGTTGAGGTCGTTCCTGTGTGCACTGTAAGGCTGCTCCTCCCTGCCTGCCTGCCTGCCTACAGTCCTCTACACAGTACTCTTCTGTCCTCCTGGCAGCTCTCAGAAGAGCTGTTTGGGTTAAATATAAGGAATCTTGAAGTTTCCCTATACTGACTGACACTCCCTATGATCTGCTCCAGCATCTACCTCACCCTGCACTAGCTCAGATCGTCACAGGAATGTGGAGGAAATGGCGGTGGCAAGGCTTATATACAGCCTCGCCTCATACATGACATAGGCATCACGATGGACAGAAGCCAATCATAGTCCTGCCACAACCAACATGGCTGTGGCATTACTGAATATGATTGGCTAACATGATTGTCCATCTTCACAAGTTTTCTGACCTAACACGCTAGGCTGTCTCGAAAGCTTTGTCGGAACATAACAGATTCTGTATTTGCGATTCCCGAAAACAGTATACAGGACTCTGATTCGTAGACTCGCTCAGACTCGCTCAGACTCGCTGCTGACAGCGGGTATCCGTGAAGCGGTGCGATTGTTTAAACGATTTGGGGAGATTCAAGCTATGTGATATAGCAAGTCTAGCGAGTGAGAAAAAGTAAACTCTGACAAAACTAGGATTGCCATTGACTTGCATTGGACTCGTTACTGTGCGAGTAATCGCTGGGAAACTCGCCGAGTACAGAGTCCTGCGAGTCCCTTACTACTCGCCGAGTAACGAGTCCTAGCGAGTAGACTCGCCCATCCCTAGTTACTGACATCAGACTCGTCTCACTCATCTTTACACTTGTTCAACTGGATCTGTTTATAAAATTTCAGAAGCAATATACTTAGAAATCTAGGTGTAAGGACCGCAAACTATTTCTTAGAAGTTCAACAGTTGTACAATTGTGAATACATTGGAGCCTGGAGAGAAAAGGAAACAATTCTGAGAAATTTGTACAACATTTAATTGGATCCACCAATGAATGGAGTAATTATTATTATTATTATTATAGATTTATATAGCGCCATTGATTACATGGCGCTTTACATGTGTTGGGGTAGAACAAGGACGAGAACAGTAACATAAAATTGATGACAGTTAAATCAAACAGGCACAATAGGGCGGGGATCCTGTCCACAAAGGCTCACAGTCTATAGGGGGTGGGAGGGAGACAGTAGGAGGGGATGGGTGAGGGTGAGGTGGTGCAGCGGGGTGTGTCTTAGTGTTGGCTGAAGGCTTAGAGGAAGAGGTGGGTCTTCAGGTTTTTCTTGAAGGTTCCCAGGGAGGGGGAGTGTCTGATGTGATGTGGTAGAGCATTCCAGAGTATGGCTGATGCACGGGAGTAATCCTGTATGCGGTTGTGCGAAGAGGAGATGAGGGGGGAGTAGAGGAGAAGCTCTTGAGAGGAGCGCAGATTGCGTGAGGTGTGGTATCGGGAGACCATGTTGGAAATGTATGGAGGGGACAGGTTGTGGATGGCTTTGTATGTGAGAGTTAGGGTTTTGAGCTGAGTTCGTTGGGGCGTCGGGAGCCAGTGAAGGGCCTGGTAGAGGGGGGAGACGAGGGAGTGGTGGGGCGACTGGTGGATGAGTCGGGCAGCGTAGTTGAGGATGGTTCGGAGGGGTGCAAGGGAGGTAGCAGGGAGACCGGTGAGCAGGAGGTTGCAGTAGTCGAGGCGGGAAATGATGAGGGCGTGGATAAGTGTTTTGGCAGTGCCATGGTCTAGGAAGGAGTGGATTCGGGTAATGTTTTTAAGTTGGAGACGGCAGGTGGTGGCGAGGGCTTGGACGTGGGGCTTGAAGGAGAGGGAAGTGTCGAGGATTACCCCGAGACATTTGGCGTGGGGGACAGGTGAGTGTGTGCAGTCGTTGACAGTGATGGTTAGGTTGGGTAAGGGGGAAGAGTGAATGGGGGGGAAGATGATGAAGTTGGTTTTGTCCATGTTGAGTTTGAGGAAGCGAGTGGAGAAGAAGGATGAGATGGCGGACAGGCAGTGAGGAATTTTGGATAGTAGAGAAGTGATGTCAAGGCCAGATAGGTAGAGCTGGGTGTCGTCAGCGTAGAGGTGGTATTGAAGGCCGTGAGATTTGATTAGTTGGCCTAGGCCAAGGGTGTAGATGGAGAAGAGTAGTGGTCCCAGGACCGAGCCTTGGGGAACACCAACAGATAGGGGGTAGGGTGAGGAGGAGGTGTGGGAGTGGGTGACGGTGAAGGTCCAGTCTGTTAGGTAAGAGGAGATCTAGGAGAGGGCTAGGTCAGTGATGCCAAGAGATTTTAGGATTTGGAGTAGGAGTGAGTGGTCGACTGTGTCGAAGGCGGCAGAGAGGTAAAGGAGGAGATGGATGGAGTAGTGTCTCTTGCTCTTGGTGGTCAGTAGGTCATTGGTGACTTTGGTTAGGGCTGTTTCGGTGGAATGATGGGGTCAGAAGCCGGAGCAGGAGGAGAGATAGGAGGACAGCTCAGAGTAGACATGTTGCTCAAGCAGTTTTGAGGCGAATGGGAGGAGAGATATGGGGCGATAGTTGGAGACTGTTGCGAGGTCGAGGCTGGGTTTTTTGAAGATGGGTGTGATTAGGGCGTGCTTGAAGGATGAGGGGAAGACACCAGTAGTAAGTGATATGTTGAAGAGATGGGTTAGGGCGGGGATGAGGACTGTGGTGAGGTTAGGAATGAGGTGGGAGGGGAGGGGGCGAGGGCACAGGTGGTGAGGTGGGATTGTGCTAGAAGGGAGGAGAGGCGTTCTTCTGTCAGGGAGGAGAAGCTACTTAAGGTCGAGTAACCTAATGAGAAACATCAATGATTATTTTTTGGAGGTCTTTCTCTTCTTCACAACTTGTTATAATTGTTCATGAGCAACATTTCTCAATACATGTTTAGAATTATGGTTATAATTCTATAATACTTAAACCTTTTCTCTTTGTGTTGGCTTAGACTTTTTATGTACCTCACGACCAATGATTAACTTAGGTTTATATCTAGACCCTCAGTTCTCCAAGAATAAAAACTGAAATTTTAAGATGTTATTGTAAACATCACTCTAAACATATAAAATAAAATCATATTGACTTTAATATTTGGGCAATTTATTATATCAACATATCATATATCATAGAGTAAGATCTACTTACAGTCTACAGGTAGTCTTGGGTGGTGGGGCATCAAATGTTAACTTTTGATAGATCTTTTCAGAGTTAATAGGTAGTAAAACTCCTATCATGATATCTCCAGGTTGTTTTATCCCCTCCTGTTCCAACATAGGGGTCAATCTACATGTGTGATCCAAGGAGTATATAGTTGATATATGTTGTAACACAAGAATCTTCGTAAATGCAATATACATATGAACCATATTACGGTAGCTTTCTACTTAGCTGTGGACAGAAAAAATACATTACCCACTGTACCATATGTCAGTAATAGAAAGAAAAATAGGGAAAGACTTTGCTTGCTAGTGTATTATCTCCAGGTCTGAAAGTGCTTTTTTCCTATCTGGAATCATGATTTTTCCTCAAAACAAGCTCTACACAACAGATGATGAGCGCCCACACAAAACTCTCTTTAAGGATCTTCTTTGGATCCACTAATCATATGTCATTTTTTGATATGATTTCTTTTAACTCTAATAGACAGCTTTTTTTGCATAGGCAGAAAGCTGACAATAAGTGGTGATGGCTGGAATATACAGAGCTACTGAATACGGAGGACTACATAGCACTATGTTTTCCTTTAGTGCTTTATGTTTTCCCCAATTCTAGTCTCAGGAGCCTCAACACAGTGCATGTTTTCAGAACTTCCTTAGCATTGCACAGATGTTGGAATCATCCCCTCTGCAGGTGATTGAGTTATCACCTATGCAATGCTAAGGAAATCCTGAAAACATGCACTGTTTGGTTGCTCCGGAGGACTGGAGTGGGGAAACACTGCTCCAGTGGTAATCTCTTGCTGATAAAATTATGTTTGTATTAAAGTTAGAGTAAGCAGCCCAAAAAGTGACAAAAAACTAGAATCAGAGCCCGCATGTGATTAAGTTATCACCTGTGCAATGCTAAGGAAATCCTGAAAACATGCACTGTTTGGTTGCTCCGGAGAACTGGATTGGGGAAACACTGCTCCAGTGGTAATCTCTTGCTGATAAAACTATGTTTGTATTAAAGTTAGAGTATGCAGCCCAAAAAGTGACACATCACTACAATCAGAGCCCGCATGTCACACTGTCCTTAAATTAGGTGGCAATAACCTGTTGACAGATTCCCTTTAAGTATATGGAAAAAAGATAAAGAGAGAGGATCTCTCCTGTGTGAATCAAGACTTTGACTAGACCGAACAGGGGGGAGAGACACTCACCTTGCACTGTTGTGCTGGGCATGCACAACACTGACTGATAGCCAAGATTAATAAACTAATGAGCAGTCACTGTGTTGATGTCACCACCATGATCTCTCCTCCTATTAGGGAAAGATCAGCTTGGAGGAGAGGATCACTGACGAGCTCTGATCGGCTGCTGCACCAATAGCAAACTCCACACAACAGTGGGTGTCAGAAGAATAAAACAGCCGTGATCTCTCAGTCAAACAGCATGAAAACATTTGGCTATTTATATATATACAAACATTTGGCTATATATACACTTATCCAAAATTGTGAAAGTATATTAAACCTTTAAACATTTCGGTTCGGAATGAATTGGCTAATAGAGATGAGCGAGCATGGTTGCCACTGCTCGATACTTGATCATGCATCGGGGTGCACGAGTACACTCATTACTTGATAGAGTATGGCAGATATTCAGATGTTTAGTTCATGAACAATCTGACACAAAGAGCTGGTCCTTCACTGAACAATGAGAGTCAGCACTCCAGCAATAGCCGCTTGAATGGCTCTCAGTGGGGAAAAAACATATTCGGATGGCAAGTTTAAAAATTTCCAGCCACCATCCACCAGAAATGCTCTGTTTATGGCTGACTGTATGTGGGCAGAGAGCCAGACTGCCCAGTAATTGTCTTCCATTATACTCGTTACTCGAGTCAAACCCGGCAGAGGGTCCAACCTGCTTGATTCTAGTAAAGAGCACTCGAGCAATTTAGTTTTCACTCTTCACTATTTGGACATTTGGATAGAAATTAGGAATTTCATTATAATTTATACTCCCAAACCAGAAAATTCCGTGTGTGTTTAATAATGATATTTAGACCTTCAGGTGTGAAGGTCACTACTTTGAAGATCCTAAATATTCCCTGTTAATTAGTTTTCTAAAACAATCTGGGGTGTTCACAGGCATTTCTTCAAGAAAAGTAAAGTATAAACTTTCAGGGTTCCTTTGGTGTTCCATTAGAAAATGTTTGGATACACTATGATTAGGGACCCGATGCTTGATGTTAAGTTAATGTTTATTAATTCAGTTAACTATGGATTGTATGGTGCAACCCACATATTGAAGATTGTATCCACACTCCAAAAGATAGATGGAAAAAGACTAACTGTAGTTACGGAATTGGTTACTGGAAGAACAGAACTCCCAAGTCTTTCTGGATTGAACATTTTGCATCCATATTTGAGCATTCCACAACATACTCCCTTACTTTAAAACCCTTTTGAGACAAAGCAAGAAAGAGGAAGGGGGACTGGGTAATATATTGAGTCCCTTCCTATAATTGATCTTGCAGTGTGCAATCATAGGGTATGCAATTTCCAATAGAACAACAATAGAACCCTGAAACTTCATAGCTTACCATTCTTGAAGAATACCTGTGCTAGAAAAAAAATTATAGGGAATATTTTTGGATATTTATGCTAGCGACCCTTACCCCTAAATGACTAAAGATCAGTATTGAACACACAGAGTAAGTTCTGTTTTGGGACTATACATTATGATGGATCCGGTCAATTTAGATATATATATTCATTCTAATATTTAAAGTTTTAAAATACCTACATAATTTTAGATATATGTATACATATAGGTTTTATTTTTCATTTTTCTTATTTATGTTTTTCATGTGGTTCATATGTGTATTTTATGTGTTTAGTGTATTTTTAGTTGGTGGAGAATGCGGGCACAACCAGAAGCCTTTGTTTCCTTGGCAAAGTAACTCTAAGGGTACCTTTACATGTCTCAACCACGGCGAGTCATGTTGACGACGATATGTCGCCTAGAACTATCGCCGTCAAAATCTCTCCCAATTGCGGCGTGTAATTGGGGAATTTGGTGGCGATTTGTCACCTCGCCATGGTCGCCTGATTTCAGAGCAGTGCTCTGAAATCAGGCGACCATGGCGTGGCGACAAATCGCCGCCAAATTCCCCAATTACACGCCGCAATTGGGAGGCAATTTGACGGCGACGGTTCCAGGGCGACACATCGCCGTCAAAATTTGACGCCGCGATTGCGGCGTGTAAAGGTGCCCTGACAGGTGGATCTACAGAATGGACAAAACTTGCCACATGTGAGATTTTTTTTACCAACCTCCTCTTTCCTCCTCCACCTTCTATGCTGGTCTTGCTTTGGAGACTTAGGCAATATGAGATATTGCTGATCTCTCTAACTGTCCATTAAGAGTTCATTGAATTGTAGGTGTATTTTTCCAACTAACCGGTTGTGTTTTTGGTTGGATGTTTGTGAGCACTTGGGGACGGACCATCTTAGAACAGCATGGTGCAAATAAATCATCTATGCAACATCTATCTCTGATCTCTTCCATCTGCAGTGTCCGTTCACCCGCCCCCTTTTTTTTACACCCTATTTTGTTTCCTTTAAGTATATGGGTAAGTGGGTAAGTGTAGAATGGCATTAGAAGAACTTTAAACATATCTTAAATTTAAATTTTTATTCTATTTTATTTTATATTTAACAATGTATTAGTTTCAATAAATTTTAACCAATATTTCAATGTTCCCATATAGGCATTGATATAAAAATGTATATTAACATTAAGAAATAACTTGAAATGTTTAGAAAATAAAACATTTTAAATGCTTTGTGTCCGAGAATTTTTGCTTTACATGTGAGTCACAATTAATGTATGTATTTGTACGTCTTCTATATAAGATATCTTTTTCAGATTTTTTTTTTTATATTTGTATATTTACCCCAAATTCTAAATAATAATAGTGATTGTTGACTGTCAGGAAAATATGTTGAATGTCTTAAAATTGTGACTAGGAAAATAATTGAGGAATGTAGATATTTTTTTATCATTTACACTTTTCTTTTCATATTTATTGTGATTAACATATGTAGATTTGAAATGTAAGTTTTGCTAAATACGTATCTAATAAGTATCTATTTACTTTTTAATATTTTTTTCCTTAACATTTATATATATATTGAAATTAATTAAAAATAACAAGAAATGCTCAAAATTTATTTTTCTTACTAATAACTATGATAAAGAATGTGGAATAAAAAAGAATGTTGCAATAATACATTTATCAAAATTAATATTTAAATATGCAATTGTTTTATTTTGTAAAATGAAACAAAATGTTTTTTAGAAATAACTCAAAAAGGAAAAAAAATATTTTTATTATTACTTTTATTCAGTAAGTGTATATAAATAGTTGTAAGATGGAATCACCAAGATTATATCTGTTCTACTCACAATTCTCTCGATCCTCCTGTCCTCACCTGTCTCCACGTAGAGGACCTTTTATGCACAGAAGTGTCTATATATATATATATATATATATATACTGGAGAGATGCAATGTAATTATTTTAATTGATTGCGATTATGATAATATAATTTTAATAGTCGCCGAGACCAGGGTCAGGTTATTTTCTACTTCAGTAATCGGAATATAATTATTTGATAAATACGCAGATGTGATCTCCCTGCTGGTATTCCTCAATCTGTAACTTGAAATCTGTTAAAAAGACACAAAATAAATAAATCAGTTATATATCTCTATATTTAAATTAAAGAATGTATATATATATACTAGCTGTAAGCCCGATGCAAGTGCATCGGGATTCTAGAACGTGCATTAATTTGATTATAGTAGATAGCTATTTTTTATTTTATTATTTATTTTGTTTTGTTTTTTTACTATTTTTATTATTATTAAATTTATTTATTATTTGTTATTTTAAGTGAATTTATTTGTATTAAGATTATTTTATTTTATTTAAAAACCGCATCTGCGGCTCGGTTGTGGTAATCCCCATACAAAGTATAGGGGGACTTGCGGCAGGTGCGGTAAAACCGCACTTGCCGCACCTGCCGCAAGTCCCCCTATACTTTCTATGGGGATTACCGCAACCGCGCCGCAACTTGCACTTGCGGCGCGGTTGCGGTAATCCTTATGGGGATTACCGCTACGGCACCGCAAGTGCTCGCACTCAGCCAGCGACTCGCAATGCGGCGCGGTTGCGGTAATCCTTATGGGGGTTACCGCAACCGCGCCGCAAGTGCTCGCACTCAGCCAGCGACTCGCAATGGGCTGGCGGCCATTGCTCGCGCTACCTGAGCGGGAGATCGCTAGCTTTGTGGCCGAGCCTCTGGTTCTATTCTCGGCCAGCGACTCGCGGCCACACGGCCATTGCTCGCGCAGGCCAACGACTCGCATTGGCCGCTACGCGGCCAATGCTTCGCCGTGGTGACGTCACAGAGTGACATAGCCACGGTCTTTGCCGGGGTCCGACTCGGAAGTGCCTACGGCAATTATATAGTAGATAGCTGTTAGCCTGATGCAAATGCATTGGGTATCTAAAATATGTTTATTGTTTTTTTAAAGATTTTTAAATAATAATGGCATCATCAATAGCAATAATATAAGCAATAGCATTATTATTAGCAGTAATAGCAGTATTAATAGCATTATTAGCATTAATAATAGCATTAATAACATTATTAATAGCATTAATATCATTATTATTAGCATTAATAGCATTATTAATAGCATTAATAGCATTAATAACATTAATAATAGCATTAATAGCATTATTGATAGCATTAATAGCAGTATTAATAGCATTATTAGCAGTATTATTAGCATTAATAGCATTATTATTAGCATTCATAGCATTATTAATAGCATTAATAGCATTAATAACATTATTAATAACATTAATAGCATTATTGGTAGCATTAATAGCAGTATTAATAGTATTATTAGCAGTATTATTAGCATTAATAGCATTATTATTAGCATTAATAACATTAATAATATCCTGAATAGTATTATTAGTAGCATTAATAGCAGTATTAATAGCATTAATATCATTATTATTTGCATTTTTATTTTATATTAATATATTATTAATTATATTATTTTGTATATAAATTTTTTATTTTAATGAAAATTATTTTATTTTATTACATTTTAATTACTTAATGTAATTAATATCTTAATTTAATATATTATTATTATTTTTTTGTTATTCTTATTTTTTATTTTATTATTTATTTTGTTTTGTTTTTTTACTATTTTTATTATTATTAAATTTATTTATTATTTGTTATTTTAAGTGAATTTATTTGTATAAAGATTATTTTATTTTATTTAAAAACCGCATCTGCGGCGCGGTTGCGGTAATCCCCATACAAAGTATAGGGGGACTTGCGGCAGGTGCGGCAAAACCGCACTTGCCGCACCTGCCGCAAGTCCCCCTATACTTTCTATGGGGATTACCGCAACCGTGCCGCAACTTGCACTTGCGGCGCGGTTGCGGTAATCCTTATGGGGATTACCGCTGCCGCGCCGCAAGTGCTCGCACTCAGCCAGCGAGTCGCAATGCGGCGCGGTTGCGGTAATCTTTATGGGGATTACCGCAACTGCGCCGCAAGTGCTCGCACAGGGCACAGGGGCACTGGGGCACAGGGGCACAGGGGCACTGGGGCACAGGGGCACAGGGGCACTGGGGCACAGGGGCACAGGGGCACAGGCTCCGGAGCACTGTGTCAGCATGTGCTGACAGCAGCTGCTCCGGAGCGGGATCACAGGGGCACAGGGGCACAGGGGCACTGGGGCACAGGGGCACAGGGGCACAGGGGCACAGGGGCACTGGGGCACAGGGGCACTGGGGCACAGGGGCACAGGGGCACTGGGGCACAGGGGCACTGGGACACTGGGGCACAGGGGCACAGGGGCACAGGCTCTGGAGCACTGTGTCAGTATGTGCTGACAGCAGCTGCTCCGGAGCGGGATGACAGGGGCACAGGGGCACAGGGGCACAGGCTCCGGAGCACTGTGTCAGCATGTGCTGACAGCAGCTGCTCCGGAGCGGGATGACAGCGGCGAGGGGTCGCAATGCCCGCTACGCGGGCAATGCCTCGCACGTCATGACGTCACATAGTGACATAGCCACGGCGTGCCGGGGTCCGACACAAACGTGCCTACGGCAATTATATAGTAGATATGGAATAAAAATATAAACACAATTGTTCTTGTCCCATTTTTCATGATCTGATCTCAAAGATCTAATGGCCGCTTTACACGTAGCGATATCATCGTCCAACTTCGATAAAAAGTCACGTGGTACGTGCGTTGGCGCCGATATCGTTCCTGCGTTGCACGGTGTAATTGTACAATTCGACGCAAGAACGATGTCAATACGATATCGTGGGAAAAATGACCAAGCTCTCCAACTGCCCAATATTGGATGGACGATCTGGCAGGATCATGCTGTGTGACAGCCCAACACCAACTTGGAGACCAACTTGCCCTATTCACTCCCATGTTAAATGGTTGTTCCCTGGGTCGCGCGTACGAGGGGGCGTATACATCGCAGTTGCGTTGCCTAACGAAATCGCCCTGTGTGAAAGCTCCTATGCGATCTTGGATTTTAGCCAAAAATGTGCGCGCCCCTGTGCCGTTGTATACAATATCGAAACGATGTTGGGACGTGTAAAGCGGCCATAAGACTTTTACCTTTTACTATCAAATATTGTTCACAAATTTGTATAAATCTATGTTAGTGAGCACTTGTTTGCTGAGATAATCCATTAATCAATTAGGATGTCCACAATAAAGGGCAGCTTCAAAATGTGCACAGCAAAATGCCGCAGATGTCACAAGTTTTGAGGGAGTGTGCAGTTGATATGTTGACTGCAGAAATGTCCACTAAAGCTGTTGTCTGTCAATTGAATACTGGCGCCTCTACCATAAGATGTCTCCACAAGCGTTTCAGAGAACTTGTAAGCATGTCCAACTGGCCTCACAACAGCAGACCATGAGTGACAACACCAGGCTTTAACCTCCACCTACAGCATCCTCCCTATTTCCATAAGAAGTTATCCAGCGCAACACACTCATTTGAGCGACTCTGTGATAAAGGCCACAAGGTGGTGGCTGAAACATCTTGCCAAGTGTCATTTTTGATTCAATAAAAAAATACTTCTTTTTGCAGGGATCGTTCGCAGTGTTTGCAAACGATACCTGCTCACAACATCGTTGGTGAGTTGTCCACGATATATAGACGTGTGACATCTCACCAGCCATCTTGAACAGCTGCAAAGAAATGCTGCGCATGCACGGGATCGTTGCCGGCATTGCTACAAAGTTGTGCCATGTAACGGTACCTTAAGAAACTATATACAAACCTGTATGAGTATCTGTAAGAGAAAAACACAAAAAAAACATGTTAAAGATTTAAACAACATATAATCCCTGTGTAATTACCAACCTCAATATTGAGGAGGGATGTGCATATGCATTTAATTAATGAAGCAGCTAATTGAAGGGTTGGACTAAATATCCTATTTAAATCCAGTTTTTCAAGTTATGCATGACGTTACCTGATGAAGGCTATTTTTATATGACTAGCCGAAACGCATTGTATGTACATGGAATAATAAATTAGATACTTTCAAAATATACGGAGTATCCTGTGCAACATCTGGAAGCGCTCCACGGCAAACCGGAATTTCTCCATACGAGACTGATAGGAATGGTTACTAGTGATGTATCAGCACTTATTTTAGCTGCAGCTTCAATTCCAAGTAACATGTCCGAAAATTTATGTTGGACTTACCACTAGAAAATTATAAGTCAGAATAAGAGAACATGTCCTTGAAATTGAAGCTGCAGCTAAAATAAGTGATGAGATAGCACTTAAAACCATTCGTAAACATTTCAAACAACATCATGCATGCGATAGTCTGGTCTTACCGGTGAGCGGCATTGATTGCCTTAATTTGGGTATTAGAGGTGGCGGAATGGCTAAACGGCTGACAAAGTTAGAAACCAAGTGGATTTGGACTTTGAAAACAGACCATCCATGTGGTTTCAATGAAAACATAAGCTTCGTTTCATGTTTATGAGGTTAAGGGGTTAAAGGTAGGGATGAGCGAGTATACTCGTAACTATTTGGTACTTGCCGAACGGTACGGTATTCGGTCTACTTGCTACTCCGCAAGTTTCCTTATGATTACTCGTTAGGAGTAGCGAGTAGTACATTCACTATTTCAGAGTATCTTTATATACTGCGAAAATGAAATAAAAGTTAATAACATATGTTAAAAATAAAAAAATAACATACTCACCTATCCAACAGCTGTCCCGGGACCCGAAAAGAAGACATCCAATGGGCGGCCGGGACCTTAAGTCTGATGGCCAATAAGATGGCCGGTAGTGATCAGGTGGTGTGTGACATCGTCGTTGTGTGTGACACGTCGATACGACCAACGATAAGTTGGCTGATTGTTGATCGCAGGTTTATGAACCGGACCATAAATCAGTCGTTCGTCGTCCTTTCAACCTGCAGCATCGGCTTGTGTGACACCTTGATAACGATGTCATTAATGACTTCGCCTATTCAGAACATAGGAATATAGGCATCCAAATGAAGGCTAATATTGTTCACTTGTCGCACAGTCATTGCGGCGTCGTTCATGATATCTGTACATGTGACAACTCACTAGCAATCAAAAAATGTCTTTCAAGCGATCTAGGTCAAGTCGGATCGTTGGTCAGATCGCTTGGACATTGAAGTGTGTGACGGGCCCTTTAGGGTACCCTCACATCTGTCTGTCTTTTCTGATTTTCTCACCATAGAAAAGTCATGCGGGCATCATTCATATTAACACCTGTATAACATTCAGATGTGCGATATCCCCGCAACTAGCATTCGTACATCATGTGCATGTCATAAGTACAACAACTTTTTTAACATGGGCTTTCCTATTGTAAAGTTATGAAAGATAGACAGATAGTTAGATAGGATAGATGTTAGGATAGCTGGACCAAGCTTACCAGTGTCCTGCTGCTGCTCCTGAGGCCGCCCATTAAGCTTCATACATATTCACTACACAGCCCAGCAACAGCCAATCACAGATGCTCACTATCTGTGAGAGTGTCTGTGATTGGCTGTTGTAATCAGACTGCATTTCCACAATTCGGATTGTGTCTGTGCTTGGTTGCCATATACAGTAGTGTATGGCAACCAACCTGCCATCATAGTGTATAAAATAAATATTTAAAAAAAAACACATAGGGCTTTGCTGTATTTTTCAGTCGCAGCACAGACAACGTGGACAGCTGCGAGCTGCCACTCTCAGCTACCTAATTTTATCTTGTTTGGCAAACAAAAAATGCATAGGGCTTCACCCTGTTTTTAATTGTTAGCTTTTATTCTCAGCTGGGTGAGGACCCATTGTTATTGCCCCCCCCCCACACTATACAATGGCAGACCACAGCCGCCCTTGAAAATAGTGCCTTCTTTTGTAGTGAGCTTTTCCAGTACAGGATAAGTAATGTATGTACACAATGACTGCACCAGCAGAGTGAGAGCAGCTCTGCAGTATAATATAGGAAGTAACTCAGGATCAGTACAGAATCAGTAATGTAATATATGTACACAGTGGCTGCACCAGCAGAATAGTGAGTGCAGCTCTGGAGTATAATACAGGAGGTAACTCAGGATCAGTAATGTAATGTATGTACACTGTGACTGCACCAGCAGAATAATGAGTGCAGCTCTGGAGTATAATACAGGAGGTAACTCAGGATCAGTAATGTAATATATGTACACTGTGACTGCACCAGCAGAATAATGAGTGCAGCTCTGGAGTATAATACAGGAGGTAACTCAGGATCAGTAATGTAATGTATGTACACAGTGACTGCACCAGCAGAATAGTGAGTGCAGCTCTGGAGTATAATACAGGAGGTAACTCAGGATCAGTAATGTAATGTATGTACACAGTGACTGCACCAGCAGAATAGTGAGTGCAGCTCTGGAGTATAATACAGGAGGTAACTCAGGATCAGTAATGTAATGTATGTACACAGTGACTGCACCAGCAGAATAGTGAGTGCAGCTCTGGAGTATAATACAGGAGGTAACTCAGGATCAGTAATGTAATATATGTACACTGTGACTGCACCAGCAGAATAGTGAGTGCAGCTCTGGAGTATAATACAGGAGGTAACTCAGGATCAGTAATGTAATGTATGTACACAGTGAGTGCACCAGCAGAATAGTGAGTGCAGCTCTGGAGGATAATACAGGAGGTAACTCAGGATCAGTAATGTAATGTATGTACACAGTGACTCCACCAGCAGAATAGTGAGTGCAGCTCTGGAGTATAATACAGGAGGTAACTCAGGATCAGTAATGTAATGTATGTACACAGTGACTGCACCAGCAGAATAGTGAGTGCAGCTCTGGGGTATAATACAGGAGGTAACTCAGGATCAGTAATGTAATGTATGTACACAGTGACTGCACCAGCAGAATAGTGAGTGCAGCTCTGGAGTATAATACAGGAGGTAACTCAGGATCAGTAATGTAATGTATGTACACAGTGACTGCACCAGCAGAATAGTGAGTGCAGCTCTGGAGTATAATACAGGAGGTAACTCAGGATCAGTAATGTAATATATGTACACTGTGACTGCACCAGCAGAATAGTGAGTGCAGCTCTGGAGTATAATACAGGAGGTAACTCAGGATCAGTAATGTAATGTATGTACACAGTGAGTGCACCAGCAGAATAGTGAGTGCAGCTCTGGAGGATAATACAGGAGGTAACTCAGGATCAGTAATGTAATGTATGTACACAGTGACTGCACCAGCAGAATAGTGACTGCAGCTCTGGAGAATATCAAATGAATATTCAAAATATTTGTAAAATTGATATTTATGCATATTTATTTTATCTACAATATAAACTGTAATATAGTGCATGCTGGTTACTATTGGGTAATTTGTATACATAATAAAGTTATATATTATATATATGGTACATATTTTGAACAAATTTGCATGAAGATTTTCTATTTCTCAGGTCTGTACAATAAGTTTTTACACTGCACATTACACATTATCCAATAAGGTAACAGTTCACATTCTGTTGCCCTTGACCACAGAACATCTTCTGTGTCTTTTCATGACATAGTCTTTAGAGTTCCTATTAGGTCGGAACACTATAATGTAACATTTTGGGACAAACATGCATATTACAATAGCCCAGCTAGAGGCCATTATTGCAAATATTTCCATTGCCACAGTATTTTTTCCTTGGGCACTGAGGAAAGCGGGAATGAAGGACACCCACACACAAAGAAAGGCCAACATGCTGAATGTAATAAACCGGGCCTCATTGAAGCTGTCGGGAAGTCTTCGAACTAAGAAGGCCACTAAGAAGCTTATTGTAGCCAAGAGGAATAAATAACCCAACATGATCCAGAAAGCGATGAGTGATCCTTCATTACACTCAACAATAATGACTCCAGGGTCAATATGAAGGTTGTACTCCATGAAGGGAGGTCTGAGAGAAAGCCAAATAATGCACAAGAGAGCCTGAAATATGGAGCCAGAAGATATTACTGTATAAGACACTCGAGTGTTGGTCCATTTCTTCATTGTTACTTCTTGGCTTTACGGCCATGAATGCAAATAATACCAATATTGTTTTGGCCAAGATGCAAGATATACAGAGAACAAAGACCATCCCGAATGCGGCCTGTCTCAGGAGACACTTCTCAGGCTTGGGGTAACCAATGAAAAAGAGGGAGCAAAGAAAGCACAACGACAGGGATACCAGAAGAAGACAACTTATAGAGTAGTTACTGGCCTTTACGAGGGCACTATACTTATTCAATGTAAAAATCCATAAAATCTATGTAAGGAACCAAAGAGGATAAAACATTAATAATTGCCAAGATAGTCCCTAGGGGTTCTTCATAGGAGAGGTAATCTTCAGATTTAGGAACACATTCAGTTTTTGAAGATTCGGCCACTTGTCCCATGGACATTTGAAGCACTCAACAGCATCTGAAATGCAAAAGACAATTGTAGATAATGTTAATAGACCAGGCATGTTTTATTATAACTTGAGAATGATGAGGACACTTTTATTTCTTAGGTTCCCCCTTTAATTTTCTGAAAATATGTTAAACACCATAAACACAATACAAATTCCATTTAAATTGCTTCACTTTATGAATCATAAGTGTCCCACACATAACACACATTTCTCCCAATGAGGTATAGTGAAATCATTTATCTTCTCTTGAAAGTTTGTAATTCATTGAAGGATATGTCAAGCAAAGGGGAAAAGAAAGGGAAGGAACATTTTTAGACCTCAATCTGAGATGTAAGAATATACTCAGTAATATATATATATATATATATATATATAATTATATATATATATATAATATATAAAAAGTCATTGAATGACCTAAAGCACCTGAGTTAGGCTGCTTTCATATCTTATGGTGTAATTCCCGGCTGATCCGGGATTGCTGTCAGGTGCGGCAAGTGTGGTCTTGCAGAATCCGGCAGATCCAGCATTGTGGCTACCAGCATTTTTTTTGCGGTGCCGCAAGTACTGGATTCTGCAATACTTCACTTGCTGCACCCGACTACAAGCCCCAGAGAGAACAAATAGCGCTTGCTCCAAGTAGGCCATTACGCAGGATCTGCTTAATCTGCTGGGAATTGCAACTGACCACAGATGTGAAAGCACCCTTAGTATACTTAGGCCCCCTTCACACCACGTTTTTTACCCTGTCAAGCTGTGTCTGGTGCTTTGCAAGAAAGTAGAACTGGAGGGGTTAATATTAGTGATGACCCATCACCCTGGTGTTCGAATTCAATTCAATTCATCGAATTGGGTGTGTGTTCGTCGAATGTTGTTGAATTTCATCGAACACGGTCGAACACCATGCATACACATATAAAACACATATAAAACATCTTCTAACTTAGGACTGGAGGGGGAAAGCAGCTCCAGGAGCGGGGAGTGAAGGACCCGGGCGGGGAAGCCGTCAGCGGCAAGACTTCACCGCGCGGCTTTCCTGCTCTGTGCTGCGCTCCCCACTCCTTTATGCCCCCTCCTCGCTCCCTGTAGCTGCTCCCCTCCCCCTTCCCCGCCGGGTCTAATTAGGATCAGGCGGGGAGGCGACGCGGGGAGCTGATGAAGGGGCATCAGGGAGCGGAGAGTACAGTACAGAGCAGGAAAGACGGCAATGAAGTCTTCTCACCGCTGGCTTTCCTGCTGGTTATTTTAAATCATCAGCTGCTGCGATCATCTGTTCATTTGAAGTAGCCGCGGTGATGTCAGGGTTCATGTGAGTTCATTCAGCATGAACTCACATGAACTTTCCCACGGCCACCCAGCTCACAGCTCAGCTACTTCTCTGGTAGAGTTCTCTACCAGAGATGTAGCTGAGCTGAAGAAGAAAACTGGATTGACATACGTCGGACGGAAGATATTTTTTTAATAAAGATGAAGTCTAAGTATAGTATTGTTATTTTTTCTATAATAACATTTTTCTCTGTGTTGTGTTTTTTTTTTTTAACTTTACTAGAAATTCATGGCAGTCATGTCTAATATTGGATGACCCCATGAATTTCGATGATTTTGGGCTTAGGGCCAGCTGATAATACAAAGCTGACCCTAACCCCTTTATTACCCATTGAGCCATCGCACCAGGGCCCGGGATGAGCTGGGTACAGAGCCAGAGGATGGCGCTTCTATAAACGCGCCATTTTCTGGGTGGCTGTGGACTGCAATTCGTAGCGGGGGGGAAGGCCAGAATGCTTGGGCCTCCCTGCGCTGTGGATTGCAGACAACCCAGAAAAACGGTGCGTTCATAGAAGAGCCATCTTCTGGCACTGTATCCAGCTCATCCAAGGCCCTGGTGCAATGGCTCACTGGGTAATAAAAGGGTTAGGGCCAGCTTTGTGTTATCAGCATGCCCTAAGCCAAAATTCATGGGGTCATGCCAATATTACACAAGACCGCCATGAATTTCTAGTAAAGTTTAAAAAACACAACACAGTGAAAGAAATTCTTTATAGAAAAAATAACAAAACTATACTTAGACTCCATCTTTATTAAAAAAAAATCTTCCGTCCGACGTATGTCAATCCAGTTTTCTCCTTTAGCTCAGCTACATCTCTGGTAGAGAATCTCTACCAGAGATGTAGCTGAGCTGTGCGCTAGGCGGCCGTGGGAAAGTTCATGTGAGTTCATGCTGAATGACCTCACATGAACCCTGACAGCACCGCGGCTACTTCAAATGAACATCTGATCTGCATCAGCTGATTATTTAAAATAACCAGCGGGTCCAGACACAGAGGGAATGCACCCGGATTGAAGACAACCTCTGAGCTTGGCCCTGGAGTTAACAGGAAGTCAATATGTGAAAGTAGACCAAGCCTACAGTGAGGATTAAGATGGCCTGTAAACCATGTGTCCACAGACTGAAGGTGATAAATGGACTCTGTGAGTACTTCACTGACATTAGCCAAGACTTTACTGGAAGGTGGGTGTATCTGAGCCTTAGTGAGGTTATTTGGAGCAACTGAGTGAACTCAGTGTGTAAAGGCTGCCCAGGAAATTAAATAGATTAGTCTGAAGTCACTGATTACAAAAAAAATCTAAAAACATGTGCGTTTTTCTTAATTCCCTAATGTTAGAAGGAAATGTACCTGTCTGGTTGGAAACTTCACCCAAAGGACATGAGACACATTGGAAACAGCAGACGGGTTCTCTAATTCTTGCAGCCTTCCGAAATCCTGGTGGACAGCTCCTACTGCAAACCGACTGAGGAACCTAAAGAAACTTTGTAGTGTTAAATCTCTCAGTATACCTAGACTGGAAGTTATCTGTAGTATAAATACAAGAGCAAGGTCTCCAAGTAACTGAAAAATGACTGTACTGTTTTAGGTAGTAGACAATCATCTGTGAAGTTGACCTATCTAACATCCATACTAAAGGATTTGAGGCAGATTCCTGAAGACTTGGAGTAGAAGGCGTTGAGTGCAGTAAGAGGCACGGACCATTTAAGTTAGGCTAGTGTGACACTAGTGCTAGGATTGCATTCAGGAGGGTTCCACCAAAAAGATAGAATCTGGCAGAATTAACGCAGTGTAACCATACAGGTAATGCTGGCTTAACGCTGCCAATACAATCCTATGGGTGACGGACTCCCGAACGAGGTTGAACGTCAGCATGTAACTGCCGGAGTTTGAAATCTTGCACAATAGTGCGAGAATTAATACTACAGCAATTATATGCCGGTATTTGAATGCACTCGGGAGTCCGTCACCCATAGGATTGTATTGGCAGCATTAAGGCAGCATTACCATTATGGTTACGCTGCGTTAATGCTGCCAGATTTATCTTTATGACGAAACCCTCCTGAATGCAATCTTAGCACTAATGTGTCACTAGCCTTAGAGCCTCTTTTGAGTGGTATTTACTTACGTACACTGTACCAGCAATGCTGCTACATTCAGAACTTGTGTAGCATTTCTGGCATAGAAAACACTGGCATTCTTGATGAATTTGATGGGTGGATATGACCATTACCCCATCGAGTCTTTGACTGATCCTAAGCTTTTCTCTTTTTGTAAGAGCTGGTTCACACTGGTGTGAAAACACAAAAACATTTTGGCACATCAAGGAGTTGTACAAAAACGTTTCATAGATTTTATGACAGGTTTCTGGCCCCAATATTCATCTTTGCCTCCATACTTTAATTGTTTAATGTACCTACATGTTTTGAATAAATGTATTAACTTTGCAAAACTGCTCCTATTATATGGCCACTGTGGAAACATCATATTAAATGGGGGTCTGTGGGGACATTATACAGGGGGCTGTGGGACTTGCCACTATATATGTAGCGTGGGGGATGATATACTAGTGTTTGTGGAGGTTTTACACTGGGTGGGGTGCTGTGGTGAACATTATATGGGGGGATGTAGGGACCATATTGTATAGGAGACTGAGGGGGACATAATACTATATAGGTTGCTTTGGTAACAATATTGTATTGGGGCTGTGGTGGACATCGTACTGTATACATGGTGGTTGTGGTTGATATACTGTGCGGAGTGTTGTCGGAGACATTATTTTGTATGTAAGGGGCTGCAGGAGTCATTGTACTATATTGGTAACTTGAGAGCCATAGTACTGCATAGGGAACTACATCGGTCATAATACTATATATGGAGGTCTGTGATGGACATCTTATAGATGCTATGGTGGTGACCATGATATATTATAGGGGGCAGTGTGAAATAGGGTGCACAGTATGGAGTGAGGTTAGAACAGCAGGGGGACAGTTTTGAAATATACAAAGGGTAAGGGAAAATAGTGGAGCGGTGACAGACTTAGTACATGCCTTTCCTCATTAGGGCAGACCGTATGGCAGTAATAGCTGATAATGGTAAACAGTGTATTGGGTGTATCTCATAAGGGTAGATAGTGTAAGTTCCATATGCCATAAGAAGCTAATTTAAGGCATAGTATGGACAGATACTTTTATTCAGAGGATATTTTAATAAGGCTAGGGTCACATTAACGTTTTCAGCGCTGCCCAGGGGGTAGCACTCAAAATGTAGGTTATGGCAGCATAAACGCAGAGCTACCGCCATGGTTGCACCACGTTAACACTGCCCATACTGACCTATGGAGGCCCCGCACCTAACGCAGCTCTGACGCTGTCATTAGATGGAAATCTCACGGTATTTCCTAACGTGAGAAAAGATGCTTTTGGCAAAGTATTTTCTTGTGTTACAAATACCGTGAAAACGTTAATGTGACCTTAGCCTAACACTCTTATTTTTAAGGGCATTGTGACTGGATATGTAGTAGAGGACTGGAGAAGATGGAAGTTCACAGAAGCGAGGTGTGGCTATGAAAAGTCATCATTGCATCTATTCAAGATGGGGGGACAAAAATAAGATACCTATCAAAGAAGATGTCACCTATTTGATTCTTGGATGTAAAGGCTTATTTTTGAGAATTACTATATCTCACCAGTACTGTGGATCCTTTATGGTCCACAGTCTGATGATGGCTGGTAATAACAGCTCCCAGTACCTCCTAACCATTGTGAAGGACATACTGTGAGTTGTAGGCATTACAATTGATTGCAGTACTAAGCATGGTTCTTGCATTCAAGTACTGCTGGTGTTTCTGGTGATGTATTCATGCACTGATGATGGTTCTGGTAAAATATACATGCACTGTTTATTTACTGATGATGGCTCTGTTAATGTATTTATGTTCTCACAATGATTCTGGTGATTTAGTCATGCCATTTATGTACTGATGAACATTATGGTGAAGTATTAATGTAATAATTATGGTACTGATATTGTCTTTGTTTACTGCTGTTGTTTTAGTGATGTATTTAATGTATAGATTATGGTTTTTGCAATGCATTTATGTACTTCTAAAGGTTCTGGTGATGCATTCATGTACTCTTAGCTGCTCTGGTGCAATATTTATGTACTGATAGTGCTTCTGTGAAATACTCATGTACTGATGGTTGTTCTGGTAATTAATTCAAGTTCTTACAGTAGTTCATTAATTACTAATGATGATTTTGGAGCCAAATTTATTTTCTTTTAATGGCTCTTGTGTACTTATCCACTGATGGTAATTTTGGTTTCATATTCATATACTGATGATGGGTTTTGTAATGCATACATCCCCACAACCTTTATAGATACTGTACATACATACATACATACGTCACCAGAGCCATTGTTAGTACACGAAAACAGCATAAGAACAATGATCACTATACTAATACATCACTAGAACCACTATGTGAAAGTGATTATGTCATCAGAACTTGGTCTGTTTAGTTTCCACCACAGTATCCAACAACTACTGGACACCTTGGTTAAAACTGACTGCCCCCAATAACGTTAATGTGTAAAGAAAAAACAACAACAGCTTGTAGTGCGCCTGTACACATGGGCTTTTAACGGGCGGTTCTTTTGCGTTTAAACTCACCTGGTCTGGTTGTAAACCACAGCCCGTAGATAAGCTTATTAATATGAAGCAGCGGAATCCTCCGGTTCCGTCCTCGTGCTTCCTACGGGGTTTTCTCCGGGGAAACACTAGTGCCGGGCGGCGTCACGTGTCTAGTAAAGGGGCCGATCCAGCTGACGTCTTCTCAGGTCCTCTCCCTCCTCTGCAGCTCACTCCACCACTCTCCCATAGGGAGTCAGAATGATACAAAAAGATGGAAGCGTGGTGTATGTTTGGGCGCTGAGGTAAGGAAGATCTCTGATGCTGGCTTCTTTTCCGGACTTTATTAAAATAATTGCAGTTATAATTATTCAAGCTTAAGGCTCTCAAAACCCACGATGCATTTCGACGTGCATACACGTCTTTCTCAAGTGAATCAGTTGAGAAAGACGTGTATGCACGTCGAAATGCATCGTGGGTTTTGAGAGCCTTAAGCTTGAATAATTATAACTGCAATTATTTTAATAAAGCCCGGGAAAAGAAGCCAGCACCAGAGATCTTCCTTACCTCAGCGCCCAAACATACACCACGCTTCCATCTTTTGTACCCAATAACGTTAAGTGATATTAGTTCCTACGCCTATCCTTGGTCTGATATTAAAATATGGATGTCAACAATAAATATTGCTATTTGTGCCTTGTATTGTGTACATGGTTCACAAACCATGAGTAATCATTCTTCTAATCTTGAAATTGCCCTACCTATTAAACCTTACCTTTAAAGTACACCACTTTCTTATACTATTTCTAAAATGTTTCCATGAAAAAGGTAACAATTTTCATAGAAGGGTGAGGCTACTTTCACATCAGCATTTTTTAAAATCCAAGGCAGATGTGGCAGTTTTGCCGCATCTGCCGTGTATGCATCCATATGAGGACACTTGCGGCAAGAGTGTGTTCCACCTAATTAACTCCCTATGGGACTTGTAGACTGGCTTTGCACTGCTAGCAGCGTTTTATTTTGTTGCCGCAAGTGCCGGATTTGTCACATTCGGCAAAGCCGTAAGAGCAGCACATGACCACAAGTCCCATAGGGAATGAATTGAACTGAACACAGTCTTGCCACAAGTGAGACGTTAGTGGCAGATGTGGCAAAACTGCCAGTTCTGCTGCAAATTTCAAAACTTGCCGATGTAAAAGCAGTCTTAATTAGAGCTTTTTACCTGATCCATCAGAGGGAGGTTGCATTAGGGGTCATCTTACCTTAGTCTCTGGTCCAATATTTTTTGTGGACAGAGAGATAGGGGTTGGAGGTGTCTTTGGCTAAATTTTCCCAGGGCACCAATGTACCTTGTCCCAGCACTGGCTATGTCATTTAGCTGAAAATATTTTGTAAAGAAACATAAAGGTATTTGATCTAATCAAGTCACCAGCAATCTACAGGATAGGATATAAATATAAATGAATGATTGGTTTTTAGCATACAGTTTAAGCATACAGTGAGCTATACATCTCTGGTTCAGCCTTTGCCACATGATTACTCTCGGAGGAGTTCGAAAGAGCAAACGGTTGTGCATGCTTTTTGGCGCTGAAGGTACAAAGTTAGTTTAGCAATGGGCCACTCTATTCATATATGGGGTCTCATGTCCCCCATTAGTGGGATCCCAGTGGGGGAAGATGACTTTTCTATGCTACAAGATACAGATTTGTTTCATAAAATTGATCACTCTAACCTATAGCAAGCCTACCTGCCTGTCTCCATTATTCCATAGTAGAACATCAGTATTGATAGTAAAGGTCCAATTGTGAGAAGTAGTGGTGTCATAGCTGCCGACCTTTACATGTTGAATGGTTCCATCCGGTCCCTGTTGCCAGTTCACAATGTCGTAGACGGCAGGAGGATCTCCATTCTCATCAAAGTAAAATTCTTTCCCGTTACTCAACATCACCTGCACCTTCTTCATATAATACAGGAGCTGGGAGATATTGTAAAGAGAAAAGTAGCAAAACTTTTATGTGATAGAGAGGTAGGGATTACGGTGATGAACAAAGGGAGGTGGTCACACATTCTCCTACAAACCCACTCACCAATACTCTACCAATCACTCAAATCACTAGTGTTGGGGAAACCTTACCACAAGGGAGATCAAGAAAATCTCTTACTCTCTTGAAAACCAACAAAGAATTTATTACCAACAACATAAAAAAACCTTGCGCAAGGAGCCTCACTATAATAAACTCAAACACCAGAACACACCGATAATCACAGAAGAATAGTTCCAATTAAACTGGACAAATATAACCATAATATAAAGTGCTCAAAATGCAATTAGTTTTATTAATTAATTACCGTACATTATGGACAGCGTATTTACATCTTGGTGACAATGAAAAGGTAGCCTTTAACCAAAGTGAGAAGCAAGGCAGGGGAAATTAAAGACACGCGG
The DNA here is from genome assembly GCA_033576535.1 of Allobates femoralis. Taxonomy (NCBI): domain Eukaryota; kingdom Metazoa; phylum Chordata; class Amphibia; order Anura; family Aromobatidae; genus Allobates; species Allobates femoralis. The sequence goes on along the minus strand of JARQOC010000004.1, from coordinate 25,820,252 downwards.
ACAACAGATAGTAGTAAAGTGCATCTAGAATAGTATATGGTTCCTAGTATAAAGTGACAAAATTGGCCCCAGTTTGTGGCGAGAGAAAGTGCTGTAGGTACAGGTAACCCATCCCTAAGGGCCCCTTTTCACGCGGCTACATTTCTTGGTGGCTACAGGTAACTTACTGGTTGCAGTGAAATCATGGAGACAAGGTTCTATCTTGTTGCTGTGTACAAATGGAATAATCTCTCCATGATTTCACTGCAATCAGTAAGTTCCTGTAGCCACCCAAGAAATGTAGCCGCGTGTAAAGGGGTCCTAAATCTCTCATTAAAGGGCTATAGCTAGTTCCCAATAGTAAAGTTACTGCTTACTGATATGTCCAGGAATCGTGCGTCCCTCTGTGTCAGAGTGTCAGGTGCAGCCCCAACACGTGTTTCGCTAAAGCTGCTTTCGGGGGCATGAGAGAATTAGGGATGGATTCACTGTACCTATAGCACTTTCTCTCACCACAAATTGGGACCCCATTTTGTCACTTTATATTGGGAACCCCATACTATACCAGATGCCCTTTTTCTACTCTTTGTTGTCCGTGTGTCTTTCATTTCCCTTGCCTTACCTCTCTCTTTGGTTCATGGTAACGCTGTTCATTGTCACCAAGATGTAAATACACTGTCCACAATGTAATCAATTAAAAAAAATAATTGCATTCTTGATCACTTGCATGGACATTCTTGTTTTTTTACTTGGGCCAGTGTTTTTTGGTTTAAACATATGATATTTTAATTACCTATTATTGTATTCTGTTAAAATGTTGCGGCTACCTAAAACATGCAATTTTGGCATTTTTACTTTTTATCCACTACCCAGTTTTTAAAAAATTGGGCATTTCTGAACATGGCGATACCAAATATGTGCAGATATTTATATAGATATGTATATAAAAACATTTCTACATTTTTCCTTTATTTTACTTATCCACCTAGGACGCCTCGACACTGCAATGACCAATCACTTCTGCAGTACTGCAGAAATGATCATTTCGTATGAATTCTGCATTCACAGGAAGTGAATCATGAAAGCGACAGGAGTCATGATCTGACCCCTCGGGGTCATGGTAACACTGTGGCACCTCATGATGGTGTCACGAGATTGTCAATTGCAGCAGGAAATAGTGTGATCCCCATTGCGTCATGTTAGATCACGCTGTCAAAGATTGTCATTTATCCACATAATCACATAATTAGTACATGGAGTGCATCTGGGTGTAAGTTGTTACAGCTGTATAACTACAGCAGTTCTGTGAAGACCTCAGAGATTTGTATGAGAACATTAAGATTAAATAGCATCATGAAAACCAAGAAACACACCAGACAGGTCAGGGATAAAATTGTGGAGAAGAGTAAAGCAGGGATAGGTTATAAATACTAGCCCAAGCTCTGAACATTTCATGAAGCACTGCACAATCCATCATCCAAACAAGATTGGCACAACTGCAAACCTACCAAGACATGGCCATTTACTGAGACTGACACCCCAAGAATGAGAGCACTAATTAGAGAAGCAGCTAAGAGGCTCCTGGAGGAGCCTCAGAGATCACAGCTCAAGGGGGAGAATCTGTTTACAGGATGAATATTAGTCATATACTCCACAAATTTGGCCATTATAGAAGAGTGGTAAGAAGAAATTATTTTTAAAAGCAAGCCATAAGAAGACTTGTCTACAGTCATGTAGAGGACACAGCGATCAGTGGGGGGCTTTTCTTCAGCAGGGGCAGGGAAGCTGGTCAGAGTTGAGGGGAAGATGGATGTAGCTTAATACAGGACAATCCTTGAGGAAAATCTGTTATGGTGGGTTTATTATCCGATATTGTATCCAACGGCGCAGGAGCGCGCTTTTTCTGGGCAGAATTCCAAGATCGCATAGGAGATGTTACACAGCACGATATCGGCATACAACGTCTCTACGATGTCTACGCCCCCTTGTACAGCCGGCCCAGGAACGACATTTAACATGGAGAGGATAGGGGAAGTTGAACTCCACATCGTAGTTGGGCGTTTACATAGCACGATCCGGCTCCAACCTCCATCCAATATCGGGTGGTTGGAGAGCACGCTCATTCGATCCCCAATATCGGTTTGACATCGTTCGTGCATCGTATTGGACATTTACACTATACAACGCACGAACGATATCGGGTCCAACGCACGAACCACGTGACTTTTGGTCGGAGTTGGATGCCGATATCGGGACGTGTAAGCCCACCATTAGAAGCTGCAAAAGACTTGAGACTTGGGCACAGGTTTACCTTCCAGCTGGACAACGACTCTAAACGTTTAGCAGAGCTATAATGGATGGATAACAGCAAAGCATATTCAGGTGTGTGAATGGCCAAAATCCCATTGCGAATCTTTGACAACACTTGAACATTTCTGTTCACTGATTTCTCCATCCAATCTCCCTGAGCGAGAGCTCGTGCTCAAAGTAGAGAGGGCAACATTTTGATCTTATAGATGTGCATGGCTGAAAGAAACATAACCCAAAAGACTTGCAGCAGTAACTTCAGCTAGAGGTTTTCCTACAAAGTCTTGACTCAGGGGCTGAACACAAATGCACATCACAAATTTTGGGTTTCTATTTTAAAAATATATAGAAAACCATGTATCCTTGCTATAACATAAAATCCAAACAAAATACATTCAAGTTTGTGGGTGTAATGTGACATTAATGTGTAAACGTTCACGGAGTATGAATGCTTTTTCATGGGACTGGATATCAATCAACACAGTTTAATGGTTTACTCTTGTTATGGTGACACCGGAGAGCGATTGAGCACATTACCAAATTTACCCACAGATTACAGCTGATTGTTAGATTTCTCAGCTATAAAGTACTCTCCGCTCAGATTAAGTTTAGTTTAACCCTTCTTTGTTGATACTACTGTAACTAGATACATGAAAAATACATTTCTGTTAAGATTGGAAACATTTCAGATTACCTGCCATGGTTTAAAATTCTGAATGTCAGCACAGTCTTTATTATGAAATGGTCCTTCTCCATCGTTACATGTCTGAAGATCCTTTAAAGCTTCACCAAAGATATGCACGGCGGTGTAGACATTGTATGTGGCTCGGAGGTTCGAGACATCATTGTAGCTAGTTTGGACACTAGTAAGGCTTTCTGTCCCTAAACATTGTCTTTGTTTTGTTCCATTATCCATAATCAAAAATGTACAGTTGAAAACTTCCTCCCAGAATAACTTCACCCAAGGTTGATTTAAATCAGGGAAGGAATGGACCATTTGTAGGAAGTGTTTAAACCCTGGAATATTCCCACTGTAGAGGGCGAGACCAATGGTGCCCGAAAAAACTGGAGCAAATCTTTCCGAAGAATATAAAGAAGACGTTGACCATCCTTCACTGGCAACAAATAATTTCCCTCTTATATTTTGTCTTAACAGCTCTTCCGCAACCGGGACGAAGTCAAGTTCAGTAGAGAAGACAATGATTACTGTCACGGAGGACTCCTTAATGCATTTCACAATATTTCGAGCATTGCGGTCGGCTTGGTTAACCAGAAGATATTCAGTGAATGCAACACAAGCTCCAGCTTTCTCTATCTCCTTTTTGACCCCTTGTATTCCCTGTTGACCATAGTCGTTATTCACAGCTACCAGTCCCACCCAGGTCCAACCAAAATACAACACCAATTTGGCAAGGCCTTGGGACTGAAACGCATCACTGGGTACAGTTCTGAAGAAGGAAGGAAACTTGGTCCTGTCACTCAGAAGACGACTTGTGGAGAAATGACTGATCTGAATGCAATAAAGAAAAATTGGAGTGAAATGAAAATAAGACCTAAAACCAAATTAAAAAAGAGATCTGAACCTAAATTTTGGGCAAAACAATAAGTTCAATGTTACTATGACAGTCTATAGTATTAACTATTCTAAAGAGGCAGTGTTGGGGAGGGAATAAAAGAACCATAATTCCCGCATACCATAATAATCTGCTCAATATATATACAGTTTTTGGATGTAGTTATCTGCCATGTGGCTCATGCAAGGATCACATCACAATGTCCGGACTGACCAGCAGCTCTCCTAACCCAAGTATACGCTTCTGTATTTATGCAGCTATCAATCTCAGTTCCACCAGCAAATATGGGCATTTTGATTGCAATTCTTGCATGAGCATACTTTAGTGTGACTCCAGCCTTATATCAGCTACAGACCTTACACTGCTCAATTGACTAAGAAACCAAAGATGCACATAAATGTTAACTCATGTATCATTTAGCTAGAAGGTTTTCCTTTAATCTATCCACTATCAGCAATTCACCAATTCACCAAATCCACCATCCACCAACATGCATGCTTCTTTAGTCAGGATTCCTCTGCTGTTGGCTATTTATCGAAAAAGAAAGGGTTCAGCATGATGAAATGTAACATCTGATACATGTTACACAGGTGGCCAGTGCTGCTGAAATCAGACAACTCTCATCTAGTATGTATGAGAACCTTTTGAATCGGGGGTACATAACCTTTGTGGATCCAAAACCATATTGCAGATTAAACCAATCCCGTTGGCTTTCGTATTACCAAAGCATTTCCTTCTGAGACATTTGCTGCATACTGAAAGTCAGTGCCTATAAATATATAAGTATTGCATCCATTTAGGTATGCCACTTATCAGGAATATACATACACTCTTCTGGTTCAGTCAAATAAGACCTTATGTCTTTAATACAAATGATGAAAATTGAGTGTTTCCCTTCTCCCATAAACTATATCAGCACTCAATTTGCACATTTATCACTTCTTCTGTCAACCTATTCCTTTATTCGACTTCATCCATTCTGCCAAAATATGGCTGGCCTACAAATGACCAGACAGCACAACATTCGAACATTCGTATTACTCATCCCTACAGTGCTACGCACCATTGCTCTTCTCCATTATATGGAAAATACATATAATCAGGTACTATGTTCATGGCTTAGGGCACTTTGAAGGGAATCATGAGCCACTTGTGACCTTTTAGTTGCAGTTTGTGCACGTCTATTGAAATGACAATAACTAATTCTACAGACAGAAAGTAGCTGGAAGAAGCTGAACTTTTGTTGGCTATGGTTGCTCATTCAGCTATGGATAACCTGACACAGGAGATGGTACTGACCTGTGGATACCTAAAGAGGCCCAGAACATGAGCCAGAAGAAGTGAATTTGAAGATATCGCTGCCCCTATGACACCACCGAGAGGGATATCCAGTAGACATCGATAGTTGGGGATGACTGTCCCGAATCCGGTCAGAATTGTAAGGTTTCCTCCAAGTCATAATGAAGGACATTACAGGAATCATAGATTGGTAGCCCAGTGTTAAGTTGGGGAGAATACTGGTATTATTATTGATCTCTTCTATAGAGAATTTTACAGCCTGGATCTGCTGATAGCTCTCAAGATGAAACCTGCAAGGAGGCGATATAAATAATGGCAAGAATGAAGAGATAAAAAGAGCTTAAAACATTTGACTGCAAAAAGAACTGTATACTACCTATGTATATGGATGAGAAATTGGTTTGTTATAGAAGAGTAATAATTATGATGGGGCAGAAGTAGCAATTCTACTGTGCTCTGAGGACTACAATGGCCAAAAGGCTCAAAATACATCTATAAAATAATGCTGCCATGCAATGTCAAAATGCTACAATATATTAGTATTCAAATATTATTACCATAGTGTAGCCTGATGATGTTACATTATGTAGGTCACACATCACTAATGTGAAAAGCCACCAAAACAGCTATACTTTGACTAAATAAGATGCTTTCACACTACTTTATTTGAAATTGCGGCAGAGCGTGTAAAAACGCATCTGCCGCGATACCGCATACCGTTGACTTTCGCACTTCGGAAGCCCAACATGATAGCGGTTCGAGGTGCGGAAGTGCAATTTGGCCTTGCGGCAAGTCGCCGCGAAAAAACGGCTAGCCGCTTTTTTCCGGCCACCTGCTGAAGTGCCGAAACCGCACTTGCCGCACTGCCGCAAACCGCTAACATGTATGGGCTTGCCGCACCGTGCCGCAAGTGCAAACCGTATCGTAATTGCGGCAGATGTTTTTCACGATTGCCCGATTTCAAATAAACGCTAATTAAAGTACCCTAACACTATAATAGCAATACCAATTATAGTCCATATGGTGCATTAAAATACTGTATACTGCTGCCATAATACTCCATATAATAGGACACTGTATTTACCTGTGTGTTTGCACTGTAGAGCTCAAATGCATAAGAAAGAATGAGCTGGACCACCATGTATCTTCAAGCTTATGGTGATAACAGGGCGCATTGTGTCAATAATATTGGACCCACTGAGGAATACCCGATTGCAAAACGGCCGTTGTCCATGAATGTAGCACATATCCTCCTATTTACCCTATGGCACCCAAGTTATCACAAAGGCTTGAAGGAATACCACAGTGAGTACAGCTTCATTCCTTTCTTATATGGATGATTAAATGAAGACATTATTTAAGAAGCTTTGCACCTAAACAATGGTCATATACCAGGAAAAGCGGACCTACCGTTCCCATGTCCGGTGCGCCCGATGCATCCACAGCGGTAGTGCAGGTCATTAACTTCTTTGCTGGGATGCTTCAAAACAATACCTGACTTATTCCGTATCAAAATAAATCTTTCCAATTAAGCTTAAAATAAGCACAAACCCAATAAAGCTACACTTGTATCCATATTTTTTCTTTAATTTTCCATTTCTTAATTGATCTTGGTCGTATACTAGTGAAAACAATCATATGTATTCTTCACAATGATACTTACATGGTGCACATAGTCCTTGAAGGTTCTTTTCAAAAGAAACGGTTTGATAAACTCTGTCCAGATGAAGCGGTATGATGACCCCGATCATGATGTCTCCCGGTTGGCTCATTCCGTCCAGTTCGGAGGTTGACGTCAGTTTGCATTCACTTCCATTCAGTGAGGTGGTGGTAAGTGGAAGTCGATAAAATAGACCAGAGCCCAAAACACTTTCCAGATTGTCTCCATTTGTAACTGCAAATCAGATACAATCATGTTAGAGACGATGTGATGTTTGCCTCATCTGTGGAATCCTAGAAAGAATGTTTATGATTGTAACTAAAGATTCGAAAATAAGAAGTCCGTCTTCAATCTTGGACGAGACCGTGGCTCTGCTCAAGGCTACTGCTCAAGGTTAACTGCTCCATATTATTGAACATGGAATCTATTCAACTTGATATCCACAGATTAAAACTTCTGACATGTTATGTTTAAAAGTTCATCCACACTTTTGGGGGCGTCTATTTTTTACATGAGCATCATCAGTTCTATGCTTTTGTTTATATGGACATCATTTGCTCATCTAAATGGCCGTCATGTTGTACAACAATTTCTAGTAATTATGTCTTAGCTTTATGCTATTTGACAGATGTACCAGGAGCTAGATAAGCTAGATCAGCTATGATTAGTTGACTGCACTGTGGCCTTTATCTGTAAGGGGTCTGATAAGAAAACCGCTATCAAAATGGGTGGAGACAGGATAAGTGGTCAATCACAATCTAAGGATGTCATTCTTGTAAACCCTGTGTCTGTATAAAAAAATGGGTCTAAATTGTGCTGCCAGTGTGACGCCAATTCAAAGAAATAAATTATTAATTTGTAAACGCGTTTCGAAGCGTTCAGCTTCATCTACAGGATCAATGATGAAGATCCTGAAGAAGGAGCTGAATGCTTTGAAATGCATTGATAAAATAATTATTTCTTTCTAGGAATGGTGAACACTGTCATCACTCTGCAGTGCAATTTCTACCCTTTTTCCTTTCATCCAGATATTATTCCTGCACGTGGGTCTGCAGCAACCAGTTTATGCAATCATATTCAAGGTGAGTAAATTAAACATTTACATAAACTTACAATTTTTATTCAACCATAGAGTTAAAAAAACATAATACATTGGGTTTTCTAAGCTGCAGGAAATTTAGATTATTATGAATTTTATGGTATCGAAAGGGTCAAAAGGCCAAAAAAAGGGGGAGTGAATGGAGGAGGAGGTTACTGAATAGTGAAGCGTATTGGATCCTGATGATGGAGACTTCCCATCCTAGAGGTCTCAATAAATGAATGGATCTAATCCTTCACTGATAATGTATTTATATCTTAAAGAGGACCCCCTGGTGCTTGGCAAACTGAATGCAGCATGTCTGCTGCATTCGGGAAGGGGTCCCCCATGTCTCTAGTCTCCCTGTAAGCTTTGAAAAAGACTTTATAAACATTACAGTTAAGAGGTCGTCTGGGTGGGATGTTATTAAGTGGTCCTGGCTGTTGGCACAGTCCTCCCTGCCTTCTCCTTGTGTGTTCCTCCCCGTCTATGTGTCTATGCTTCCTCTTATGCTGTGCTGCACTCCTCTTCTTCTCCTGCTCTGTGTGACTTCAGGAGCAGAAGAGGAGGGCAGACCCAGCATAAGAGGAAGCGGCGGCAGACACATAGAAGGGGAGGAACACACAAGGAGAAGGCAGGGAGGACTGTGCCAGCAGCCAGGACCTCTTAATAAGATCCCACACTAGGCGACCTCTTAACTGTAAGGTTTATAAAGTCCTCTTTAAATGTGTATTTGCAATTTTGTATGCATGTTTTCAAAATTTTGTACAATATATCAATTAATTTACTTTAATGTATATAATGCACAAAAAATCTCTTACCGTGTCATGTGACTTTGAGGTGGGACTTCCTTGTTGGGTTTCTATACTCAGAAGTTTCATTCGCCACTCAGGTTATGAGGAAGAGGTAGTGACCTCGATATGCGCAAACCTGAGCAATGATTTACACCGTCTTGCTGCTTATGCTGGCTATAAGGAAGAGGTAGTGACCTCCAAATGTGTAAACCCACACAATGGTTTACACTGCCTTGCCGCTTAGAAACCCTGAAGTAATATTTTTAACTTTACAGTGGAATAAAAATTGAAGTTATTTTTAGCCAAAGTACTGGATCATGTGCATTTCTTGGATTTGCAACCATTTAAGGTGAGTATATCCAAGTTTTATTCCCTCGTGATTTTGGGGGGTAAGACCCTATTCTGCACTTTTTCTCCTTTCAGTCATATTTCTTGTAAACCAAGCATTTGATGTCTAGGTAGAAACACTACTCATTTCAGTGGGCTTGCTCAATGTTAAGCAATTCCTAAAGTGGATAATTCCTTTAGAGGGAACCTGTCAGCTCGATCTATCCCCTAAGCTATCACTACCTGTCCCTGCCCCTTGCTAGCTGATCCCTAACCATCCCTTTCTGACCTAAAATTGCCCTATAAAGTTTAAGAAAAATGCGTTATAACTTACAAGCTATCTCCATCCGGAGACTAGAAAAGCGGGTTCCGGGTCTCCATTCTCCTCTCCTCGCTGGCTCCTAGCACGCCTCGCTAGGCGTCATTAGTCTGTCTGTTGTGCCACCTCTTTTTAAATTCCCACTTCCTTTGCTGCTATCATGAGCCGGCCGGAACGTTATATCCATCCTGGTGCATTGTGGGGGCTTATGACGTGTAAGGCTCGGCTTCAATATGCGCACTGCGCATGCACCGGAGCCAGGCCGTACCACGTGATCAACTCCCACAATGCACCAGGACGGAGATGATGTTCCGGCCGGCTCATGATAGCAGCAGAGGAGGCCAGAATTTCAAAAAGAGGTGGCAAAGCACAAGGAATGAAGACGCGCAGCGGGGCATGCTAGGAGCCAGCGAGAAGGGGAGAATGGAGCTCGGGAGTCCGCCTTTCCACTTTCCGGATAGAGACTGCTTGTAAGTTATATATCATTTTTCTTAAGCTTTATAGGGCACGTTTAGCTCAGAGAGGGATGGCTACGGATCAACTAGCAAGGTGTAGGGACAAGTAGTGATAGGTTAGGGGGGTACAACAAGCTGACAGGTTCCCTATTAGGCACATTCAAATGCCCATAAAATAGATACATTTTAATGTGATGACCTCAATCTTTCAATATGCTTCCAAACTGCAGTCTTATTAATGACCAAGTTTGGATCTGTACAATTACATATGTATATGTTAGCGGTCTCTAAGTTTACCTAGAATTTGGAGCTCTCTATGTTTCCCTAGATTTTGGGGTGGCTAAAATTCCAAAACAGATCATTACTTACAATTATGTTGATAATGCTGAGCTGGTCTGTACTTCAGGGGTATTCTCAGTGGAATGGACAAAATAAAGCTAAGAAATAGATGGATTATGAGGTTGTGTCCAAGCTGAAGGCTTCTCAGATACATCAGAGGTGGACACATGGGTCTAGGAGACTTGGTCAGAGATGGTCCTCTGGATGAAGTTAATTTTGAAAGGTTCAGTAAGGATAATATGTATCTCGTATCTCTTCTTCACTTCTTATTGCTTACACAATATTCAGGGTAGACCTTTTATAAAGATCATTCCCTGCTAATTACAATGTCCTTAACCCTTAATTCTCTTGTTTCATATATCGAACTGTATAGAGTAGAGTGTAATATAGAGAAGAAAACATGGTGATATTTAAAGTAAATGGATTGGGCCTTCCTTAAGTGAAAAATTACTTCAATTACTGTGCAGATGAGATACTGTATCTCATGGGCAATGTAATCAGAGCAAACCTAATGGGAAGAGGCTTCTTCCTACGGGAGAGAATACAGCAGTCAGAGATAACACAGCTGATCATTGAATCTTTTATTTAGCACTACTATCAAATTTTTTCTTCATTTTCATTCCGTATACAGACAGAGCCAAGATTTTAGATGCCATTGTGTAATGACTCACTTTTCCTCTGGAGGCACTGCAGGGAAAATAAACACTTACAGTCTGTTGTACACAAATTACAGCTAATTAATGAGGAGCCGAACAGCAGAAGGGCATAACAATAAAAACTGATAACTCTTTTTAGAAGAATCTAAGAGGATCCACAATGAATTAATCTCATGTCTCTACCTGGACCAGCTCCTGAAGTTATTTCCCCGCGACTAGCATTTGGACCTGTGTGTGTGAATGGGCAGTTACTTTGCTAGACTTCACTGGTGCATATAGGGTTAACTGCACCTAGGTCTGTGTGTGAAAGCTGATTACTCACAGCATCCCAGGTGTGGGTGTGGAGGCAGGATATTAGTCACATAGTGCTGTGGGAGGAGCAGAAATAACAGATCCTCTTAGATGTGAGGGTGTGTGTCAGAGGAGTCCCATCCCTCTGGGACGTAGGGAAGCCTGTTCTCTCCATGTGGGAGACACCTGTCCCTCGGATTGGAGTGTGAGTCTGAGGCCAGAAGACAGCAGGTTGTGATGGCTCCTAGAGACTCAGGTCAGCTGCATGAACTCACATGAACTTTCCCACGCCCGGGTGCACAGCTCTGCTACACCTCTGGTGGAGGTTCTCTACCAGAGATGCAGCAGAGCTAAAAAAGAACCCTGGATTGTACTACGTTGGATGCAAGAGGATTTTTTTTAAATAAAGATGACGCCCCTAAGTGTGTTTTAGGATTGTTTTCAAATAAAAATAATTTTTCTCGGTGTTGTGTCTTTATTTAAACAATTTAATAGAAATTCATGGGGGGCATGTCTAATATTGGCGTGACCCCATGAATTTCGGGCTTAGGGCCAGAAGGCTTGGGCCTCCCTGCGCTGCGTATTCCAGCCCCCAGCTGCCCAGCTGGATCTGGCTGGACATAGAAATTGCGCGGAGCCCCACGCATTTTTTTTTTATTGCTTCATGAAATTCATGAAATAATAAAAAATAAGGGTTTCCCGATATTTCTGTGTCCAGGCAGGTACAAATAGTCAGCTGGGGGTTGGGGGCAGCTCGTTGCCGCTTCCTGTATCCGGCTGGCATACAATAATACGGCAAAGCCCACATCAAAATTTTTCTGAAAAATCCATTAAACAATCCTTGAAAAAGGGACTGCATCTTTATTAACCCATCGACCATGGTCGAGGGGTTAATAAAGATGCAGTCCCTTTCATTCATATTGTTTTCTTGATTTTTCAGAAAACAATTTGACGTGGGCTTCGCCATATTTTTTGTATCCAGCCGGATACACCAGGCAGTGACGGGCTGCCACCAACCCCCAGGTGCCTATTTGTACCTGGCCGGACACAACAATATAGGGGAGCCGCTTTTTTTTTATTATTTCATGAATTTCATGAAATAATAAAAAAAAATGCGTGGGGCTACGCGCTATTTCTATGTCCAGCCAGGTACAGCTAGTCAGATGGGTGCTACAATCCGCAGCGCAGGGAGGCCCAAGCTTTCTGGGCACCCTCCGCTGCGAATGGCAGCCCTCAGCCGCCCTAGAAGATGGCGCGTTCATTGAAGCGCCATGTTCTGGCACTGAACCCAACTCTTCCAGGGCCCTGGTGCGGTGGCTCACTGGGTAATAAAGGGGTTAGGGCCAGCTTTGTATTATCAGCTGGCCCCAAGCCTGAAATTCATGGCGGTCACGCCAATATTAGACATTACCTCCATGAATTTCTAGTAATTTATGTAAAAAAAAAAAAACACAGAGAAGTTTTTTTTTATTAGAAATAAAACAAAAAAAACATTTAGTCACTCCATCTTTGTTAAAAAAATCCTCTTCCGTCTGCCGTAGTCCATAAACGCAATCTCAGCACTGCTACATCGCTCTGCATAGACACACATGTCTATGCAGAGGGAGAGCAAGCTGAGAAATGACTACAACAGTCAGCGTTCACCTCAGCTCATAGCTCAGTCTATGACCTCGGGTGAACCCTGCTGTCACAGCGTTCACGAAGACTGCCGCCGGGCGCCGGAGATTGCTGAGCGCCGGCACAGCAGTGAATAAACCGGAAGTCAATAACTCTCTTAAATTTCATGAAATAATAAAAAAAAATGTGTGGGGCTCCGCGCGATTTCTATATCCAGCTAGGTACAGCTAGGCAGCTGGGGGCTGGAATCTGCAGCATAGGGAGGCTCAAGTCTTCTAGGCATCCTCTGCTGCGAATGACAGCCCGCTGCCGCCCCAGAAAATGGCACGTTCATTGAAGTGTTCATGTTCTGGCGCTGAACCCATCTCTTCTAGGGCCCTGGTGCCATTGCTCACTGGGTAATAAAGGGGTTAGGGCCAGCTTTTTGTTATCAGTTGGCCCTAAGCCCGAAATTCATGGGGTCACGCCAATATTAGACATGACCGCCATGAATTTCTACTAAATTGTTTAAATAAAAACACAACACCAAGAAAAATTATTTTTATTTGAAAAAAAAACAAAAACACACTTAGGGACTCCATCTTTATTTAAAAAAAATCCTCTTCCGTCCGACATAGTCCAATCCAGGGTTCTTCTTTAGCTCTGCTACATCTCTGGTAGAGAACCTCCACCAGAGATGTAGCAGAGCTGTGCACCCATGGGAAAGTTCATGCGAGTTCATACAGGCAAGCATTAACTCACATGAACCTGACAGCATTGTTACTTTAATTGAACAGCTGACCTGAGTCAGCTGTTCATTTGAAAATCCCAGCGAGAAGGCGTCCAAATGAGAAAACCGGTTTGAAAACCGAATTCTCCCGGATTATACCGGTCCAGGGCAATCCGGCACCATAAAGCCCCATGTTATGGGGCGCCGGGAGAATCCGGTTTGAACTCCGTGTCATGTGACCGGAGTTCCCGCGATAACTGACATCACCACAGGTCCTATCAGCAACAGGACCTTGCCGGAGCCATCGATGGACCGCAGATATGTGAGCATACATTTTTTTTCTTTTTAGCACTTTATTTAACTTAATACAAGTTTATTTTGGCTGAAAATGCTGCAGATGCAGTTTTTTGACCGCATCTGCCGCATTTTCGAACCAAAATCGAACATGTTCTAGATCCGCTGAATTTGAACACAATTGTTCTAATTCAGCGAATGACTCGAACAACGCCAAAAACAACTTAAATTTGAGATTGGCGAACAATTCGAGTCGAACATCGCTCATCTCTAGTTAGGTGTTCTCATTCTTTTTTCTGTCCTATCACATCCTTGGTGGGCTTATTTATACTCTTATATTTTCCTTCTACCAGCCTTCTTTGCTGGATATATCTCTATCTGGAAGTCTGCACTGAATTTAAGGGATTTTGACTGTTAGGAAGACACCAGTGTTGCATTTACTCTGTGTATTTTTCATTTGTCTTCCTTACATCTATCTTCTGTTTTCTGTTAGATTTGTAGGTTACCTCTTGCTTGCATTTATTATTTCTTATTTGTCCACTAATGCATTTGCTTAATGTTAGATCACCTTTTGTTTTCATCTACACCAGCACACTTTCCTTTCTCTGGTTATTTGTGTATAGCAATCTTCCCTCTGGTTCCTCAGGAGGAACGAGAAACAGCTCGATTGTCTTTTATGGAGACAGGTCTGTTGTGTGGCTAGGGACATACTACTAGTCTGTACACAAACCGGTAGTGATTTTATCATACCACATGACGTGACTACAATTTTTCTATTGTCAGATATGGAAGTTTTTACGAAATCTTATCTCTTTGTGTTAAGTTTTTGTGTATTATATATTTCATAATAAATAGATTAAAGGGACACTGGCAGGTCATTTTTCAGTATGATACTAATATTACCCTTGCCTGGGCAGACCTTTTAAAAACATGTAAAATCATTATCATACCGTTAGTAGTTTAAATGTCATCAGCATTGTCAGACCCTGTAGGGAGCACCTGGATTACTCCTCTCCATTATAATCAAACAGGAATATTACAGCTGCTGTATAAACTGTCATGTAATTATGCACTCCCTCTAAGCAACTCTCTCCTCCCTCTCAGCAGCTCTCTCCTCCCTCCTCCCTCTCAGCAGCTCTCTACTCCCTCCTCTCTTTGCTAACAGGGTAGTGTCAGGTTTCAGCAGCTTCTGTTCTGATGAAAACAAGGAGGGAGAGAGCTATTGCTGATCTGACTCTGTAAGCAGGTATCCCTGCTCTGACAGTTTCTGTGTTGTCCAGAAAGAAAGATGGTGCTAGGACTGACAGTGACCGCTTTGCGGGATGTCCCGCTACTACGGGTCCAGTGTAGAAGCGGGACATCCCGCAAAGCGGTCACCATCGGTCCTAGCACCTCCCTCCCTGTATCATGCACCTGCTGCTGTAATTTTTGCATTAAATTAACCAGTTGCAAATTGGAATGCTGAGTTCCGCCATCTTTCTTTTTGGATTTACTGTCTTGAACTCTGGCTGAGCAACAGGAGATTCCACAGCACGTCACCACCACAGGAGTATAGGAGTAACGCTGCTAACAGGTCAGTGCCCGGTTTTCATTTCTACACATATAAATCTGAGTTTCTGTGTTGTATTTCACCTCTTTCTTCGCTGCAGACACAGAGAGGAGAATACAGTCTCCCCAGTGATCTCCTTTGCAGTGATGTGGTGTGACTATGTGACATGCATATTCATGATATGGGGAATAGACAGTAGAGAACTAAGTGGATCATTCACTGTGATTGACAGATGGAATGAATCTCTTTATTTGAAGTTTACAGAAGATAGAAGGGAAATATAAATAAACGAAATACATCAATACAGAGACAGTTTAGAGTGAGGAATTAGAAAATGATATGAGATGGAGAAATATATATATATACTATATACAGTATAATATATATAAGCTGAACCAGGTGAAGGAAGCACTGACAGACAAGCCACTATAGTGTCCTCCCATAATCCAAAGAAGACCAAAAGTGCACTGGTCTAGGAGACAGACGTGTCTCACGCTAGTATCCTGAACCGGAGTCCATCGGAAAGGAACCTAATAACCGGAGCCGTGATGAACACTAAGCTTATGGTTCATTGGTCGGCATACTCATACGAACAGACGAGCGGATATGGCATGATGCCTGACAATGGAATATGAGGAAGGATCTGACAGCATTTTCTAAAACTGCAGATACCTGCTAATATTGCTCCCTCTGAGTACAATCCGAAAGCCCTTCTGCTGACTACATCTACAGTATATCTATATAGATCCAATTGGAGCACAGTGCTGTGACATCTGCTTATAAAGAGCAGCATTTTATGTGCTTTGGACAAACTGAGCCTTCCTGTATTCCTTAGTAATTGATGGGAATATTTATAACTGCATTTTTTAAAGAGTCGCATATGGTAAGACTGAACAGAGTCAATATAGCAACTTAAAGTTAACTAAAAGCAAAGAGTGAAGAGTGACTGCTTGAGAAGTAGAAGCTTTTTTTTTCCAAGCTCCATTTATCCAGGGGAACAATTTAAATATCAACTGTGGGGTAGAAACATTTTAGTGTTTTTTATGGGCTTTTTTATGTGTGGTTTTATGTGTAGTGTGAATTGGTGACAATCCTGCAGCTCTACGGCCAGGACGTGCGGGTTTGAACACTATATGTATGATTTATCAATAATTTGTGATTTAAGAAACAGTTTCTAGTTTGGTGGCATATATTTTGAGGATATAGGGTGGTTGAAAGTAGCGCACCTCAATATACTTTATATTTTTAGCAGTAAAATATCAATTAAGAATCCTTTTTTTCTGGCTAGAGAGGGTGAGGTGCGGCAACTTGTAATATTAACCTCTTCCCGACCTATGACGTTATACAACATCATGGGCAGGTGGTAAGGGGTGTTTGATGTAAGGGGTTTTTGATGTAAGGGGTGTTTGATGCGATCGGCGCTGTTAACCCCTTGGATCCCGCTGTCAATCACTGATATTGCGGGATCTCCGGCGCTCACGTGACAGCCCGGGTTCCTAGCTAGACCCCGGATGCTGTCAGAGCACAGTTTCCTGTTGTGATTGGCAGGTGCTGCCAACCACAACATGTCCGCGATTCTGGGTGATACAGATGAGCTGCAGCTCATCTGTATCTCCCAGAAGTGATTGGACTGTGCAGCAAGGTGCCTCTTAAAGAGGTAGTGTAAAAATAAGAATCAATGAAAAAAAAGTTTTTAAAAACGTGTACAAAAAAAAAATATGTATAAAAGTTCACAACACCCCCCTTTTCCCCCAATCACAATAAATGTATTAATACAAAAAAAATACACGTTTGGTATCGCTGCGTTCAGAATCGCCCGATCTATCATCGTATTGAATCCGTTAATGAGAGACGTAAATTCCGTAACGGAAAAAATTGTCCAAACGCCAAAATTCAGTTTTTTTGATCGCTGCAACATTGCTATAAAATGCAATAATGGGTGATGAAAACTGCGGCTTCCCCGCAAAAATGGTATTATTAGAAACATCAGCTCAAGATGCAAAAAATAAGCCGTCACACAGCCCCAGATCCCAAAAAATGAGGACGCTACGGGTAGCAGAACATGGCGCAAAAAGTCCGTTTTTGGTTTTTTTCAAACTACAGAATTTTTTCTCACCACTTAGATACCAGTAAAGGTAACATGTTGGGTGTCTACGAACTCGTACCAACCCGAGGCATCACCACATCATGTCTGTTTTACCATATAGTGAACATGGCGATTAAAATACCCAAAAAACAAACATGTTATTGCACTTTTTTTGCAATTTCACTGAATTTAGAATTTTTTTGCAATTTTCCTGTACACTATATGGTAAAATAAATTATTGCATATGAAAGTACAACTCGTCCCGCAAAAAAACAAGCCGTAATATGTCTATATGGACAGAAAAATAAAAGTTATGGCTCTTGGAAGCAGGGGAGCAAAAAACGAAAATAAAAAACGAAACATTCTCGGGTAATGAAGGGGTTAAAGAGCTAATCAAGTAAAAATTTAATTGGAGAAATAATATTTTACTGCTAACTTACAGTAATTTGTTTTAGTTTGCAGTACAAAGGGATATATAAGGGTTTCTATTACACTCCATAATTACATCAAACAGTGATCCCATATTTAATGCCTTCAGCAAAATAACAATTCAAGAAAATCAACTTACTCCAAATCAACTGTCCATATAACGTACTAGGGCATGTCAATGAATTAGAATATCACCAAAAAGTTACTTTATTTCAGTAATTCAATACAGAAAGTGACACACATATATTATATAGAGTCATTACACACAGAGGGATCTGTTTGATGTGTTTATTTCTGTAGATGTTAATGATTTTGGCTTACAGCCAATGAAAACCCAAAAGTCATTATCTCAGAAAATTAAAGTGGGGAGGATGAAGGGTTAAAAATATTGATTTTTGATGATATTCTCATTCATTGAGATGCTCTAGTATGTATTGGTTTAGAACTCCTGCTGGTTATGTCAGCTATCATTATTAGAGAGTGCTCCCGATACTCCCCTTGATGGTCTCTACAGTTGGGAGATAAGCCTGTAAACCAAAAAGTGGAAATTTTAGTTTTCTTCCATAAAACACCATAAAATGTTGCACAATGAAGTGATTTTCAGCATTTTTCATGAGTTCTGGCAAGCTCCACCAAAAAGGTTTTAGGGTACCGTCACACGGTGCGACGGCCCCGGAGATGTCGACGGCGACGGGCGTGAACGCGCATGTTTTTGGCGCCCCGCCAGCATCACTGTCCCCCATTTGCATGGGGCAACGCCTCCGGCGACGCATCACCGATCTGCCAGGCGGCATCGCCGCCGGGGTGTCTCAAAACCCCAGTGGCGATGCAGTACAATGGGAGCCTATGGCTCCCATCGCCTGTCAAGTCGCCGGCGGCCATTTACATGGGGCGATGTGGACACATCGCCCCAGATCGGCCGCCTGTTTTCACATCACTGATGTGAAACCAGGCGACCACTCAGAGGCGCCGACATCGCCCCCTTACTATAGGCCACGCCCCTTCGTCTCCTAATACATCGGCGGTGCCATTGACAGGTGTGACAGTACCCTGAGAGCTCAAGCAGTCCAGAGCATGATAAAACCGACCAGCAAAGCCATCCAAATTTAGTCTACCTTAAAGCCCGTTACAAGGTATGAGATCTTGAACGATATCGCTCAAATGTCACGGGTTTGGAGTCGTTTAAATGTCATTGTTGGGACAACATTGCATGTGACACCGAGGTACGAGTACGATAAATCGTTGATCGCAGATTTGAGAGCATGTTCTCAAATCAAACGATCCTCAATCAGTTAAGCTGCTGCATCGTTGTGTGTGACACCGTGATAACGATGTCGATAACGACTTCACCTATTCAGAACAGTGAATAAGTATCACTGGGTTGTGTGAACAATAGCTGCTCGCTGGATAGTTGGTGCGTCGTTCACAATATCTAGGCGTGTGACATCTCACCAACGATGTCAAAAAGATGTCCTAAGGAGCGTGCTCCCATTATATCGTTAGTGATATTGTTACAACATTGAAGCATGTAACGGTACCTTTAGTAGTATAAATTGTGCCAAAAATGCACATGTCTAATGGTGACATACAGTGGTTTTACAATGGAACCAATTCAGTCAGAGTCTTGGGCTTCTAATTGAACTAGGTGCAAATCTCTTAAGATTTGCATTGCTTTGGTGAACTTTCAGATGTTCTCCGAACAGTTCAACAAACATTTCCAAACCCCATTGAATTCAATGAAAGGAAATACCAAAGGCATAGAAAATACCTTTTGCCTAGGGTCACAATTGAGCCATGGATGTGCTAAAAGCAAGCGTTTTTCAAAGTTGAATTTTTGAAAAACGCATGCAAAAACGCATCCATAGGCTCCAATGGAAAAGAAAAACGCATGGTCAACAGGCAACACTTTTGAGGCCATGCGTTTTTGCATCAGCAACAAAAAATGCGGTAAGCAGCGTTTTTTTGCCTCGTTTGCAAAAATAGGTGCGTTTTTTTTAACAGGGGATCCTATGGGAAACGCATGTGTTAATGCATGGTACATACATATACCAAACGTTAATGTATGCATTAACGCTAGCATTAAAATAGCTAAAAAAAAGTAAACAGAAGAAAACACCTAGCATTAACGCAGGCTTCCCAAAAACATCCCTCCAAGTGTGACCTTAGCCTTAGGGGTTTCAAAAGCTGCCAACACAGCTCAAATTAGGGGCAGACATCCAAGAACAGTGGCATCTGTTTCATAGAGTTACATGTTTTTATCATGGCACAGTATGGATGCATGAGACAAGGCCTGGCTCAGCATTTCAAGGTTCAACATTGAATGTAAACAGCTGGAAAAGGAGAAAAAGGCGCTCAATAGTGTTTATCCGCGTAGTTTCAATATTGCATGAATACCAATACAGGCTCACCTGGGTCGGTTGGGATCCATCACAACTGATATGGCATATGATATCACCAATATCTATGCTCCATGGTATGCTGCAGTCTCCCACATGTTATAAATCCAGGAGTCTATATAGAGGAGAAAGAGATCTTTTATATGTACATTTGTGGTGATCCTGATGAAGGTTTTTTAACCCTAAAATGCATAGAAATAAACCACTAAATGAGTTTCTAATAACTTCACTGTACTTATTCATTGGAATGGAAGCACAGTCCAAAGTCCCCTTTCTCCTTTTTATATATACTCCAAGGTTCAACATTGATCAGTAAAAGGTGGGTGAGCAACAGGTATAGGCATGTTGCTCAAAGGGCAGTGCTAAATTTAGGGAACACACAACAAGATGACCCCAATAAGCGTCTCCACATTTAAAAAAATTAGTGACAGAAAGCAGGAAAAGTGGCATCAATTCCCCAGAGTTACAAATGCTGAGTTGGTTCAGCAAGGATGCATGGGACAGGGCATGAAACAAGGCCTGGCACAGTACTTCAATATTCAACATTTATCATTAAAGGTGGATGAGTGACAGGTGTAGGCATGTTGCTCAGGGAATCCTGCAATATTCAGGCAATACACAACAAGGAGACCCCAAAAAGAGTCACAGTGATCCATAAATTTAGAGCCAGAAACAACGGAAGAGCCATCAATTGCCCCAAAGTAGAAATAGTATAATGATGAGATGAATGCAGCACACTGAAAACTACACCATTGCCTAGTCTGCTCAGTCTGCAACTGGGGTGGAAAAGTCCTTGGAGTTCCATGACTTGTTCCTCTTGATGAAAATTTGGCAGTCTACAATTTCAGGGGACACAGCCAGATTTGCTTTTACATCAGGACTCGATCAGCTGAAGACACCTTCTGAGAGAATGCTGGCTGCCGGGCATGACAAAATCTTCAAGGTGTGACTGGTGAGCTCAGGACACTCTCCCATTATTGAAGACCAAATAGAAAAAGGGTCAAAACCCCCATCTGATGGCATGGATATTGAGCTATAAAACCTTTTGCACTATCCTCTCTGGTCTTTCACTCTGTGTCAGACTCGCACTCTGCTCTGCTTGTGCATGGGCAGCTTTAAAAAATTGGTCAAACGACTCCTAGAAATTACTTCTGACACTTAAACCACTTCTGCTAATATTTCTGTGATGACAACACAACATTCTCAGGGCTGGAAATCTACAACTGCAATGAGCACTGTGTGCCTCACTTCTGTCTTGGGGAAAACCAGTCCTAAGGTTGTCTACAAGCGTGTTTTGATACTCCAGCAATTGCACATCCCTTTCCAGGGAGGAAGATATATGGCAAAATTTACTCTTGTAACGTGGATCTGAAAGAGTGGCAAACCAGTAGATAGCACTCTTTCTAATTATAACAATACAGGCATCCAGTGGCGTAACTTCAGGCCTCGGGGCCCTGTTGCGAAAGCTCCAACGGGGCCCCCAATTATTGCAAATCTTTAGTAGTATTAGTCTTTTTCTATGGACCAAGGGGACTTTTGGGGCCCCCCTAGGCTGCAGGGCCAGGGTGCGATCGCAACCCCTGCACCTATTGTAGTTACGCCCCTGCAGGCATCATTTTGAAGATTGTGTCGGGCACTTCCATGAGGTTTGAGATCTTGCTGTGTTGGTGGCAGAGTAAAACTCAAGCTTGCTTCCTCTGTTCCTCACACCATCCATGGACAACTGAGAGGGGAGCAATATCTGCTTCATCTCCTGACTGTTACGTGCCCATCACTCTTCCTTCTCATCCTCCTACATTTGTTTCTTGGCTCCTGCACCCTTACTAACAGTTTGTCTAGTTACTTGAGCACCCCTCCATTGCACTACTCCATCCACCAATGCCACAGACGTTTGTGGCAATGATAGTCTGGAATTTTCTCACTCAATGTATATCTGTTAATGGGTGCTGTAATACAGTTCATCGGGGTCACCCGAGTTCACAGCTGAAACATCTCTGCTGTGAATTGGGATGACCTATCTCATGGCACCCGGTGTCATGTGGCTGCTCAAAGTGATGTAGCAAAGCTGAACGTATTTGACAAGGGACAGACCTGTTGATTATCATTGGAGGGTTTTGTTTTGGGTTATTGAAGATGGAAACCAGGATGTTTTTTTGTGTTTTATTGCAATTAAAAGATTTTTTTCTTTGTGTTGTGTTTTTTATTAATGTTTACTGGAGATTCATAGTGGGCATATCCAACATTGGCCTGACATTGAATGAATCTGGGCTTAGTGCCAGCTGCCAGTATCAAGCTGGCATTAAACCCTTTATTACCAAGTGTGCCACCGCCACCAGGGCCCCTGGAAGAAGTAAAGTGCTTGAAAATGGTGCAACGAAAGAAAGAATTTTTCGGGGTGGCTGCAGACTGTGATTTTTACTATGTGGGACCCAGAACACTAGGGAATTACCACGCTGAAAATTCCAGCCCCAAGCTTGCAATTAAAAACAGTGCAAATACCACTTTTCTTTAAATTATTTATTTAAATACTTTAAAAGAAATAATGGGCTTCCCAGTATTTTGATTGTCAGCCAGGATAAAGCCAGTGGGGGGAAGCTTGCGGGAAGGGGTTATAGCCAGAAGCTGTCTGCTCTGAGAATCAAAAATACAGCAAAGTTCTATGTCATTTTTTTAAATGCTTTATTTTTATAGTACTATTATTATTGTTATTATTTATTTATAGAGCACCATTCATTCCATGGCGCCATGGTGCTATGATATCAGTAAATGAGTGAGGGGCCTAACAGCCAATCACAGATGCTGTCAAAGAGAATGGGTGTCTGTGATTGGCTGTTGGAGTTACCTGAAACCAGCCCATACATTCTAGCATTTACCCTACTAGAATCTATAGGCTGATTTTAGATTACTCCAGCAGTCAATCACAGATGCCCACTCTTTGTGACAGTGTCTGTGATTGGCTGTTCGGTCTTTCAACAGTGATTATCCAGGAGGTTAACGAGCGGCCCAGAAGTACAAGCAGTGGGACGCCTGGAATCTGGTAAGTATGATAATGCTGTTTAATCAGTATTTGCTTTTTTTTTTACACCTGCCCCCACCCCTCATAAATTTTAAGTCTGAATTTTGGGTTTAAGCTCATGTTCGTTCGTAATGTTCGGCCCTGAACTCAGACTTTAAATAAGTCCAGGCAGGTCTGCCGCACCTGAACATCAATAGTACCAAATACTAATGAAATGTATATAACGTTGCAGAAAGTAATAAAAATGCCTTAAAACATTCTCTCTCATTATTTTGGCATTTAGCAAATATAAACTACCGTATATACTCGTGTATAAGCCGACCCGTGTATAAGCCGACCCCCCTACTTTTGCCCCCAAAACCTGGGAAAACCTATTGACTCGTGTATAAGCCGAGGGTGGACCCCAGCACAAGTATACAGCCCCCAGCAGTGTGGTATACAGCAACCTCCCCAGTGGTAATATACAGCAGCAGCCCCAGTGGTATATACAGCAGCAGCCCCAGTGGTAGTATACAGAAGCCCCAGAGGTATATACAGCAGCCCCAGTGGTAGTATACAGAAGCCCCAGAGCTATATACAGCCCCAGTGGTAGTATACAGAAGCCCCAGAGGTATATACAGCAGCCCCAGTGGTAGTATACAGAAGCCCCAGAGGTATATACAGCAGCCCCAGTGGTAGTATACAGATGCCCCAGAGGTATATACAGCAGCCCCAGTGGTATATACAGCAGCAGCCCCAGTGGTAGTATACATAAGCCGCAGAGGTATATACAGCAGCCCCAGTGGTAGTATACAGAAGCCCCAGAGGTATATACAGCAGCTCCAGTGGTAGTATACAGAAGCCCCAGAGGTGTATACAGGCCCCCCCATCAGTATACAGGCCCCCCCATCAGTATACAGGCCCCCCCCTTACTGCCGCAATCCTGTAAAAGAATACATTAGTATACTTATCCCTGCTGCTGTCCCGCTGCCGCTGTCCCGCCGCCGCCATCGCACTCCTCCGGCTTCATCCAACGTCTTCCGGCTTCCTCCTCTGGCGCGCAGACAATGACGTCATTGCCTGCACCCACCGGAGGAAGCCGGAGGAGCGCGATGGCGGCGGCGGGACATCGGCAGTGGGACAGCAGCAGGGATAAGTATACTAATGCATTCTTTTACAGGATTGCGGCAGTAAGGGGGGGGGGGGCTGTATACTGATGGGGGCGGGCGGCCTGTATACTGTATACAGTGTATACAGTATACAGTGACTTGCGTATAAGCCGAGGGGGGGACTTTTCAGCCCAATTTTTGGGCTGAAAAACTCGGCTTATACGCGAGTATATACGGTATTATGGCAACCCTAATTGTCCTAATATGGGAAAGGTTTATTCTGATTCCATGTCAGATAGAGAGAAAAACATGCAGATGTGTCTTTTTGTAAAGTGTATGGAAATGTCTGGTTTTAACTGTGACTATCCCTCTGTCTAGCAAACAGCAGCATTGTCCAAAAACTATAACACCCTCAAGGCGGTACCAACATTGCATCACCGCTTCTTATATACCGAGGGATATGTGACGTAGGCAGCCAATGACACAAGCCCTTTTGTTTGACCGTTGTGGATTGTTTCTGAGCTCCATTTGGCTACAAGAACTTCCACACAGTAAGTGCAGCAAAAAAAAAGCAGTATGCGGCTTCGCTGACCTCCCTCTACCCTCTCCCTTCATTTACCACCTCCCGCCCACTATCCTACACGGTCATATCGTAAAAGAAAAGCATCACTGCAACTGCACTAATGCTTGTTGTATCCAAGCAGTTACCGAACAAAGCTGACTTCACCGATTTTTTAGCAAAATGTTTGAGTATCTGAGCCCGAATCCAAAATTGCAAAGCTCAAACTAAAAAAGCAACACAAATTGTAGCCTGCTAGATTTGGTCAAACGTTTAATCAAACTGCCCTAATATGATGTGATGTAACCCTGTTTCCCTGAAAATGAAACAGTGTGTTATATGACTTTTTGCTACCAAAGATAAACTATGTCATATTTTCAGGGGATGTCATATTTTTTCATTATCCTTATTATCTCCTTGTAGCCCCCAATATCCCCTTGGAGCCCCTATCATCCCATGCATCTCCCATTATTCCCATTCAGCACCATACAGCCCCCATTATCCCCATCATTCCCATGCAGCCCCCAATATCCCTATATCCCTTTGCAGCCCACAATATCCCCATGCCACCCCCAATATCCCCATCCCCCCATACAGCCTCAAATATCCCCATGAAGTCCTCAATATTCCCATTATCCCCATGCATCTCCCAGTATCCCCATCATCCCCTTGCAACCCCCGTTATCCCCATCATCCACTTTCAGCTCCAATTATCCGCATCTTCACATTGCAGCTCCCAATATTCCTATCATGTCCATGCTTCCCCCATTATCTCCATGCAGCCTCCAATATCTCCATCATCCTCTTACAGCCCCCAATATCTCCATCATCCACTCGCAGCCCTTAATATCCACATGCAGCCCCCAATATCCCCATCATCCACTTGCAGCCCTTAATATCCACATGCAGCCCCCAATATCCCCATCATCCACTTGCAGCCCTTAATATCTACAGTACATGCAGCCCCCAATATCCCCATTAAGGCACCTGCAGAAAGACACACACACTCTCACATACTGTCACCGATCCACCTCTTCATGTATTCTGGGCTGCTGGGCACCTCACTGAAATTTCTTAGCTGCCGTACATGTACGAGAAGTCGCCGGCCAATCAGATGCTGGCAGCTACTGGCGTCTGATTGGCTGGCGGCTGCTGCTGTCTAATTGGCCGGCGGTTTCTCGTACATGTACAGTGGCTGAGATAGCTCAGACTGTAATAAAATACATAAATACACTGGTGTACAATGGTGGCGGGTGGGCAGCCAGTAAATACCTATAATCACAGCTGCATGCCCTGTTAGGTGGGTATGTGTATGTATCTTAGCTCTGCCCTCCTCAGAAGAAGCCTAAGCGAAACGTGCGTTAGGGGGCAGTCACAGACAGGTAACATACTTTTTGACCCATGAGCTGACACTTGTTTATATGCTTCGTTGTACTTAGAGCCTTTAGTTGTATCCAAAAGTGGGACACATGGTATTGACGTGTATCTACCTGATTAATTTGGCTGTACATATTGAGTCATGCTAATGGTTGTGGAGTATACTGTTAAGGAATCATGTGGTCACCTGTTCTGTGTTCCGGATTAACATCTGTCATCTTTTAATTGTGTTGGTGTTTCAAATAAAATTAATTGTATTAAACTTGGACTTTTTGGCCTTACTCCTGAGGTTTTTGATTGGAATTAGATATTTGCTTACTTGGCCTTTTTTCAGAAAATATGAATGATAAGACAAAACCTTTGTCTCCACCCATGGTTAGTGGTTGGGTGAAGCCATATATTGTAAAACTAACTGTGTTTTCTCATTTTAAATCATAATGACAACCAAAAACATCCAAATGACCCTGATCAAAAGTTCACATACCGCAGTTCTTAATACAGTGTATTGCACCCTCTAACATCAATGACAGCTTGAAGTCTTTTGTGGTAGTTGTGGATGAGGCTCTTTATTTCCTCAGATGGTAAATCTGCCCATTCTTCTTGGCAAAAGGCCTCCAGTTCCTGTAAATTCCTGGGCTTTTTTACATGAACTGCACTTTGCTTGAGTTCTCCCCAGAGTGTCTCAATGATATTGAGGTCAGGAGACTGAGATGGCCACTCCAGAACCTTCACTTTGTTCTGCTGTAACCAATGACAGGTTGACTTGGCCTTGTATTTTGGATCGTTGTTATGTTAGAATGTCCATGTACCTATCATGTGCTGATGAATGCAAATTTGCATCCAGGATTTGCTGACAATGAGCTGCATTCATCTTTTCTTCAACTTTGACCAAGTGTCCTGTACCTTTGTTTGGACCTTTGTCTCTGTGCTGTTTGGTGTATTGTAGGTGAGATATTTTGTTGCATTTGCGCAGTAATGGATTTCTTCTAGCGACTCGACCATACAGCCCATTTTTCCTCCAGATAAAAACAGAGAGGGGCGCTCCTTGTGCAGTATCAGGGGTCAGTAGGGGGGAGGGGGTCGATCTGAGGAAGGCGCTAGTACGCCGAAACGCGTAGTGAGAGAGACCAGTAATACTCATTAAAGAAGTTTTAAATTGGACAAACTTCCCAGAGTTCATTCAGAATGCGTCTGTCTAAACCGCTGGTTTACCTTTAACTAATCATGTTTCCTCAAGTGCCTCCTTGTTGTGGATCTTGAAATAACCACACCGCTAGTGTTCAGTGAGTCCTGTATTTCAGCTGATGTTACTTGTGGGTTTTTATTTGCAACCCAAACAATTTTTCTGGCAGTTGTGGCCAAAATTTTTGTTGCCAAACCTGATTGTGGTTTCGTTTTTACAGAGCCCCTGATTTTACATTTGTTAATCACAGTTTGGACACTGCTGACTGGCATTATCAATTCCTTGGATATCTTTTTTTTATCCCTTTCCTGTTTTATACAGTTTAACTATTTTTTCCTGTAGACCCATTGACAATAATTTTGCTTTCCCCATGACTCTCAATCCAGAAACATCAGTGGCTGGATGAAAGATGCAAGAGTCTGTTAGGATCCCAGAAACTCACTCAGCTTTTATGCACACACTGATTACAAGCAAACAGGTCACAGGAGAGGATGTTACCTTTATTAGCCAGTCAAACCCATTTGTGTCAAATTTTGTGCATGTTATCAGGCCAAAATCACCAGGGGATGTGAACTTTTGATCAGGATGATTTGGATGTTTTTGGTTGTCATTATGATTTAAAAAGAGAAAACACAGTAGTTTGACAATAAGGGGCTTCACCCAACCACTAACCATGGAAAAAGTTTTTATGTTATCATTCATATCTCTGAAAAAGGGCCAAGAAAGTAAAAAATCTGCCAGGATATGAAAACGTTTGAGCACAACTGTAGTCCCCCATCCTGGTACATTGCCCTTATCCTGGTACAGTACACCCCCATTCCTGGTACATGGCCCCACAAACTTGTACATGGCACCCCATCCAGGAACAGTACATTGTCCTAATCCTGGTACATGGCACACATCTTGGAATATGGCTCTTATCCTGGTACATGTTAACCACACTGGTATGAATTGCCCCTATCTTGGTACATGTTCTCCACTGTGGAATGTATGGCGTTCATCCTGATACAAGGGGCTTTAATCCTAATACAAGGCCCACATCCTGGAATAGTACATGACCCCCATCCTGGTACATGGCCCCCCCATCATGTTATAAACTTAATAAAATAAACAATCATACTTACCCTCCCTCCGTTCCTCGCAGCACTGCATCCATGTGTAATGCTGGCAGGTGATCAGCATGTGAGTGCCCTCACAGGGTGTCTGTTGCTGATATACTCCCTTCTCTCTCCAGAGGCTGTGTGATCCTGTGTGCCCGTTCATTAAGTGCACTAAATATTAACTGCACTTAATGAACCCGCACACACTCTCTCTCCAGCTGCAGGAAATGCTGTGTGATTCTGTGTGCTCATTCAAGTGGGGGGGGTGCAGCTGGCACCAGGCACCGTGCCCGACGACTTGCAAACCCCATAGCATGGCCTTCTGCCATTGGAGCTGTTTAAGCTTCCAGGGAAATGAACATCCAGAGGAAGCAGGCACTAGGGTTGGTTGGCTCCTGTATCCCCAGATCTATTTATGGTCACAACCCCTGTGACTGCGATCATTATGCCACTGTGTATACTCCGCCAAGGTGATTCCATGCAGGTGGAAAAGACCAGGATCCTTAAGGTGGACATGGTGAGATGATTTTCACTGCTTTTTTCTCTTGATTTTACGCCATTTTGGGTTAATCCTTTGTATCCTGTGATAGATTATTAAATTGTTCACCTTTCTTAATTTTAAATAGGTGAAAAGAGATGGATGTGCACTTTTATGTGTTTTTTAACATTTTTTGTTTTTATATCAATCTACTCAAGGGACTTGAACCTGAAATCAACTGATCACTTGTGCTATATAAAGCAACTAGCTGAAGAGCCCGGCATTGCCCAGGCATAGTAAATAACTGTGGTTAGTTATAACAAAATAGAATGATTATTTTGCACATAAAACCATTGCATATCATATGTTCAAAACTGCAGATTTGCAACACAAATTAACTAAATGATTACCCAAGTAATGATAGTAGACAATGCTGCATGCTGGGACGTGACTCTCAGTGAAGCAGCAGCCACACAAACCCCAAATGAACAAATACACCTCTTTCCTATTCTTTTAACATCCTGCCATACACAGCCCTTTGTATACAGCAGGAGCAGGCTCACAGCCTCCTATATACAGCAGGAGCCCGCTCACAGCCCCCTGTATACAGCAGGAGCATGTAATTATGCTTAGGTATAATTAATTTAAAGGGAACTTGTCAGCTAGTTTATGCCCCCCATCTATCACTGTCTGTACTTGAAGCTTCATCGTACTATTTTAAGTAACCATGTCTGAGCTAAAAAACCTGTGATGTCATGATCATGTGACCATAGTGGGTGGAGCAAAGTAAGTAAAATCATTATGATCTATGGAGACTTAGCTCCGCCTATTATAGTCACATGATTGTGACATCACGCAGGTCCTTTAGAATCTTCTGTCATTCAGCTGAACTGGTAACTATTACCCTGCCAGAGAGTCTCTGTCCTCCAAGGTGTGTACACATTGCCTCATTGCCAGCGATGGCCGGTCATAGTAACTAACTGTTCTTAGTTGTAACAAAGTAATTAGGTAGCTCAAAATTGCAGAGGGTGGACGGTGTATACGGACCTGCGCTGCATAGACCAGAAAGATAAGACGGTGTTCATCATTATAGTGTTTATTTCCAACGCGTTTTGGAGTTAGTCCCAACTCCTTCCTCAGGGAATAGTAGTGGCAGGGCTATAAAATGGTGTGGCTATGAAGGGGCTGTTTCAATGAAGGAGGTGTGGCTATGAGTGGGCAGATACAGTCAGTACACCTTTTTTTTGGTGAAAATCTGTAAGTCGTGGGGTTAAAATTTCCCCCCAAAACATAGTGGTAGACTTTACCTCAGTCAAATGGAGTGTGTGTGGGCAAAATTTGGTGATTGTAGATGCAATGGTGCGGATTTCTTTAGTGGACATACAAACACCTGCACACTCAGCGTTATATATTAGATGTGAAAGTTCTACTGTATATAACAATTATTACTGTGTCCTTTGAATCAAAAGGCTGGCTTTCAAAGAGTACCATCATACATTTCACAGTAACCCATTGGCATCCTACAATTGCTTCGTGGTTCGATGAGTGGTTAGATGTGTGTTGGAAATGCCAGATTGACAGCAGCATTTCACAGGTTAACAGCCATGGCTGGAACTTTTTTCTGTTCATGGCTTATAGAGGTTTTTGATGCCTGAATATCACAGAATAACTTCACTGTTAATTTTGCCAGTAAAAATCACCACGATTTGACAAATTTGGATTTTGTCATATTCACTCATCTCTGCCATCGACTAGTGTCAAGTTTGATGTCGAATAAAGCCAGTGATACACAGCACACTCTGGTTTGGTTGTAAGTGAAAGGTTTTTTCGTTTATTTGTGAAGCATATGAGACAATTTGCAACAGTAGAGCTGACGTTTCGGTCAAAGTTTGTTACTTTGGTCAAGTGAACTTTCTAGTAGAGGAATGTTGTGGGAGGTAAGGTTCCGGTTGGTAGTCTGTTCTGACTGGTCCCCTGGTCAGGAGTTTTTCTTAGGAGGTCTCTGTTACCGTTTTCCTCTGCTGGGTTGTTCTACTTGTCTATGCAAGTTTGTTATTTGTCCCCTTTGTGCTGGGTCAATGGAGGTCTGCAGAATTCTCATGTGAGCCGCGGTGCCTGCGCTACCTGTGCTGTGGCTGGAGTGTTTTTGATATCGAAGCAGAATTTTTTTATTCTATGAAATCCCAATACTGTGTTATCTGAGTCAATTCAACCTTTGTTCGATTTGTAGATAAAGATATACAAAACTAGATGTGGGCTATTGCATCGTTAGAGCGGTGGCATCATAATGGTGCAGGCTCTGTGGAATTGGGGGCAGCGGATGTCTCTTCTTTCCCCTGTCCGCTGTCTCTCTCCCCCCTCCTGAGCTCCCAATGAAAATATATGTATTTTTTCTTAAAAACCTCTTTCTGATTTTTTTTATTCATAAAGTGTTTAATTTTCTAGTATAACGTATTTGCTTTGCTGTATTTTCTATTACCAGCAGGGGTAAACCAAGCAATTACTAGCTGCTATGCCTTGCTGCCTGGTGTTAACGTAGCTGGCAAGGAAAAAACTGGGAGCCCTTTTTTTCAATCGCTTAACTAAATAAATAAATAAAAAAATTGGCATGGGTTCCTCCCTATTTTATATTGCCAGACAAAGTAACCCAGGCAGGGCTGTAATTCTCAGCATGGTGATTCTGGGCTCCACATGCTGAAAATCACAGCAAGTAGCTACCCCAGAATTGGCACCTCCATGAGAGATACCAAAACTGGTGGTTATTTTGCTCTTCCAGCTGCCGTGTAGTGATGGCAATAATACGTTTAATCACTGCACATGTTCTTGAAAATGTTTCTTTAAATGAAAGTTTATTTGTATAGAAGAAGAGTGAAGCGACTAGATAGACGTTTCAGCAAGCTAGTGGCCTTGATCATAATGTCGCTGATGAAGTGCACCCTTGGTGAGGAGTTTGAGACCAATGAAACCACTCAGGTCAGGGTTCCTGTATAGGATTTGTATAACCAGTTTGTATGGTCCTTTCCTGGATTTGTATGATGTTCCTTGTATAGTGATGATGACCTGACCTGAGTGGGCCACACCTATGCTTCCAAAGCTGGATTATTATTGGCTCCTTCCTATCTTCATACACTAACGTTCAAAAGTTTGGGGTCAGTTAGAAATGTCCTTATTTTTGAAAGAAAAGCTATTTTTTTTTCAATGAAGTGTTAATGTGGTAAATGACTATTCTAGCTGCAAACGTCTGGTTTTTAATGCGATATCTACATAGAGGCCCATTTCCAACAACCATCACTCCAGTGTTTTAATGGTACATTGTGTTTGCTAACTGTGTAAGAAGGCTAATGAATGTTTAGGAAACCCTACAAAACCCCTTCTACAAGTATGTTATTACAGCTGAAAACGGTTTGGCTGATTAGAGAAGCTATAAAATTGACCTTCCTTTGAGCTAGTTGAGAATCTGGAGCATTACATTTCTTTGTTCTATGAAACTCTCAAAATGGCCAGAAAAAGAGAACTTTCATGTGAAACTCGGCAGTCTATTCTTGTTCTTAGAAATGAAGGCTATTCCATGTGAGATATTGCCAAGAAACTGAAGATTTCCTACAATTGTATGTACTACTCCCTTCAGAGGTGAGCAGAAACAGGCTCTAATCAGAGTAGAAAGGGAAGTGGGAGGCCCCGCTGCACAACTGAGCAACAAGACAAGTACATTAGAGTCTCTAGTTTGAGAAATCAACGCCTCACAGCTCCTCAACTGGCAGCTTCATTAAATAGTACCCGCAAAACGCCAGTCTCAATGTCTACACTGAAAAGGGGACTCCGGGATGCTGACCTTCAGGGCAGAGTGGCAAAGAAAAAGCCATATCTGAGACAGGCTAATAAAAGAAAAAGATTAATATGGGCAAAAGAATACAAGACATTGGACAATGGAAGAGTGGAACAAAGTTTTATGAACAGATGAATCAAAGTTTGAGGTGTTTGGATCACACAGAAGAACACTTGTTACAAGCAGAAAAACTGAAAAGGTGCTGAAAGAGGCCTGACGCCATCTGTCAAGCATGCTGGAGGTAATGTGATAGTCTGGGGATGCTTTGGTGCTGGTAAAGTGGGAGATTTGTACAATGTAAAAGGGATTTTGAACAAGAAAGGCTATCACTCTATTTAGAATTGTCATGTCTTGCTGTAATTGCTGCAAAAGGAGCATTCTCTGATGAAAGCAAAGTTTGAAGGAGAAAATTATTATTTCAAATAAAAATCCTTATTTCTAACCTTGTCAATGTCTGGACTATATTTTGTATTCATTTTGCAACTCATTTGATAAATAAAAGTATGAGTCTTCATGGAAAACACAAAATTGTCTGGGTGACCCCAAACTTTGGAACAGTAGTGTATATGGTTTCATTGGTCTCAAATATCCATTGCATATGCCACACCAAGGGAGGTAACCTCCTCACCAAGAGTGAACTTCATCAGCGATATTGCGATCAAGGTCACTAGCTGGCCGAAACGTCTATCTAGTTGCTTCACTCCTCTTCTATACAAATAAACTTTCACTTAAAGCAACATTTTCAAGCATACGTGTGCAGTGATTAAACTTATTATTGCAACAGGATCATCCACGAGCACCGTAAAACAACCCCCTTTTTTTGAGCGCTAGCCATCTCTATTCTGGTGTAGCGCTGCCAGACTGTGTAATAAAGGGGTTGATGTCAGCTTTCTTTGGCAGTAGACATCAAGCCCTGTTGCTAATGTCAGCCATCAGTATGATAGCCGGCCATTAGCAATACTTTAAGTAAAGCAAAAACAAACCACACAAATACCTAGATAAATCCTTTATTTCATGCAAAATAGACAGACACCATTATCCGCTTTATTATCTCCCATCAAGTTCCCCTCCGACTAAGTTCTGTAATTACTGTAATCTTGCAGTGGAAGCAGTGGCATGGTGTGATCCATCTTTGATTACCCAAGTGTAAAAATATGGCGGCTGCATGAGTAAGTGCGCATGCCCCATATGTGCTCTTTCTGCCACCCATGTGCTCTCTCCATCCCCTGTGTGCTCTCTCTACCCCCTGTGTGATCTCTCTGCCTTCACTGCACTCTCTCTGCCCCTCTGTGCACTTTCTCTGCCCCATGCACTTTCTCTGACCGCATTTGAGCTCTCTGCCCCCTGTGCACTCTTTGCTCCTCTGTGCACTCCCTGCCCCCCTCCATGTGTGCTCTCTCTGTCCTCCCCCATGCGCTCTTTCTGCCCCCCTTGTGCGCTCTCTCATGTGCTCTCCTTTGACCCCTGTACCCTCTCTGTGTCCTCTGTGTCTCTCTGTGCTCCCATTGCATTCTCTGTTCCCACCTGTGCCTCTCTGTGCCCCTGTTTGATCTCTGTGTGCTCTCAATGTGCCATCTCTGTGCCCCCTGTGCCTCTGTATGCACTCTCTGTGGTCCCCTGTGCTCCCTCTGTGGCCCCTTGTGCCTCACTATGCATTCTCTGTTGCCTTCTGTTCCTCTCTGTGCGCTTTCAGTGCCCCCTGTGCTTCTCTGTGCTCCCTTTTGCACTTCCTATGCCCTCTCCCTCTTCTGTGTGCTCTCTCTATGCCCCCTTCTGCTTTATGCTATCTGGCTTTCCCCCTCTGTCGTGCGCTCTCTCTTCCCTTTCTGATGTGTGCTCCCTTCTACCCCCAACCTGTGGTGTGTGCTCTATCTCTGTGCCCCCTCTGTTGTGCGCGCCCTCTCTACCCCCTCTGCTGTGCGCTTTCTCTCTTCCCCCTCTGCTGTGCGCTTTCTTTCTGGACAATCTGATGCCGGAAATGTATGACGGATGGATTTTCAGAATTATTAAAGTAGATTAGAAATAAAACCTACATTTTTTAAAAACAACTCACTTTATACAATTAATTTATACAATAGGTCTTTTTTTTTTTAATAAGCAATTTCATTAAAATGAATATAACATGAGGCAAAGACAGTAGGGAGGGCAAATACCTGAACCTGCATGTCTAAAGGTATAAGTAGTAGAAGAATGTACTTATGGCCTAACTGTGCAGAGTTCCAGTGAGTTCACATCTGGAATACTGTGTTCAATTATAGACATCTGACACCTGACATGGAAACCCTTCATAAAACTGCTGTGTATTTAGTATATGGGATGTACTGAATAGTTAGCACTGCCATGTTAGGTGCTCGGTACTCAAAATAAACAGGTCGGACATCTGGATAGGTTATACCCTATCACCGAATATAATGGAAGTCAAAGAGAAATTTGCAGACTTTATGAAAAATAATTGAGTTTCCCATTGATATCCATTTTACTCGGAACTTAAGTCGAGCCCATCTAAGTGTCTGACCTGCTCATTTTGAGTACTGAGCACTTGAGCATGGTAGTGTTTATTTATCACTAATGGGAAGATTAAATAATTTTTAAAACATTATTCAAGAACATCAAGATTTTATCTATCTATAACCTGCTTAATGCACCTTTATCTTTAGTTCTCATCAGATATTCTTTGGAGTTCATCTCTGGTCTGAACAGTAAAATGAAACATTTAGGAAAGAACATACAGATCAACAATGCCCAACTGGATGCCAGGATGGCAAACACCTCCATGGCGACTGTATATTTGCCCTGAGCACTAAGAGAGGCCGGAATAAAGGATATCCAAACACTAAGAAAGGCCAACATACTAAAGGTAATAAACTGAGCTTCATTAAAACTATCTGGAAGTTTTCTAGCCAAGAAGGCCACTATGAAGCTGATGGTGGCCAGAAGAAAGAGATAACCGAGCATGGCCCAGAATGCGATGGAACCATCATTGCAGTCAATTATAATGAGTTCTGCTTTATGTTCTGTGCTAAATTGTGGAAATGGAGGATCCACTGACACCCAAGTGATACACAATATTAGCTGTAGAAGGAAACACATAGAGATAATTGAGTAAGAGACTCTTGGGGTCGTCCACTTTCTCAGACTGCTTCCCGGTCTTGTAGCCATAAAAGCAAAAACCACCATAATGGTCTTGGTCAATATACACGCAACACAGAGCGTGAAGACCAATTCGAAAGACACCTGACGTAGGAGACATCTATCATGATCAGGGTAACCAATAAACCCTAAAGAGCAGAAGAAGCAGAGACTGAGGGAAATCAGTAGAAGACAACTTAGGGAGTAGTTGCTCGCCTTCACAAGTGGTGTATTGTTATAATGAAAGAAAATCCACAAGATAAAAGCTGGAATAATCGAGGACATTACGGCAGTTGCTGCTAAACTAAATCCTAACAGATCTTCATAACCCAGGAACTCTATAGGCTTTGGGAGACACTTTGATTTTTCAGGATTCGGCCATTGGTCCCATGAACATCTGAGACAATTCAAGGAATCTGTAAAAGGAGAAAAATATATTTAGTGTGTATCATCTTCTTAATGATGTGTTATTAAAGAGAAAGGTGCATTAAATATAAAACTGAGAAGGAAAAGATTTCTGAAAATACAAAGCTGTTGAAATATATAAAAGAACTAGCTGTAGTACCCGGCTACGCCCGGGTTAATAAATAACTGCTGTTAGCTATAACAAAATAGAATTTGAATATGTCATATTAATGACCTGTAGGAAAATAGAAGCTGAGCTGTGATTGGTTGCTATAGGCAGCCTAATAAATCTCCAGCCAACAGTAAACCCACCCCCTGGCCGGGTAGTATATGTTACCTCACACATACACATAATAGACAGCTCATGTGACTGACATCTGCCTTAATTCCCTATATGGCACATGTGTTGCACATTGGCTGTTTTTAATCAGATGTTTATGTTTGGAAAATAAAGATAGCACACGTATGAGGCGAGTTGTGTGAGGTGATTTGTGCACATCTGTGTCTGTCTGTGTGGTGTGTGTGTCCCTGGGGTGTGTATGTGTGTGTCCCTGTGTGGGGGGGTCTGTGTGGTGTGTGTCTCTGTTGTGTGTCTCTTTGTGGTGTGTGTGTGTGTCCCTGTGGGGTGAGTGCATGTGTCCCTATAGGGTGTGTATGTGTGTGTGTCCCTGTGGGGGGGGTGTCTGTGTGGGGTGTGTGTGTCTCTGTGTTGTGTGTGTCTCTTTGTGGTGTGTGTGTCTCTGTGGGGTGAGTGCATGTGTCCCTATAGGGTGGCTATGTGTGTGTGTCCCTGTGGGGGGGTCTGTGTGGTGTGTGTGTCTATGTCATGTGTGTCTCATTGTGGTGTGTGTGTCCCTGTGGGGTGAGTGCATGTGTCGCTATAGAGTGTGTGTGTGTCCCCTTGGGGGTGTGTGTGTCTCTGTGTTGTGTGTGTCTCTTTGTGGTGTGTGTTTGTTTGGGTGCGTGGTGACTATCCAATGTTGGGGCTGCACCTTAGCGACTATACACTTGCTGTTACTCTTTGTGTGCGTGTGTTGTGTATACATGTCCCCGTGCGTGGTGAATATCTCATGTTGGGGCCCCACCTTAGTGACTATATGTTGGTATGTGCTGTTAGTCTTTGGTGCTATCATTAAGCCCCTCTCATTCACAACTGTTAACTGGTAACTGTCACTTTTTCCCCATTATGTAGATAGGGGCAAAATTGTTTGGTGAATTGGAATGCGCGGGGTTAAAATGTTGCCTCACAAGATAGCCTGTGACGCTCCCGGGGTCCAGACGTAGGACTGTGCAAAATTTTGTCTCTATAGCTGACAGCTGTCGATTTTCCTCCAACTCTTTTTTCCATTTACTTTTTCTCCATTATGTAGATAGGGGCAAAATTTTTTGGTGAACTGGAACGGGCAGGGTTAAAATTTCGCCTCACAACATAGACTATGACGCTCCCGGGGTCAAGACGTGTGACTGTGCAAATTTTTGTAGCTGTAGCTGGCAGCTGTCGATTTTCCTCCCACACGTTTCCTTTCCCTTTTTCCCCATTATTTAGATAGGGCCAAAATTGTTTGGTGAACTGGAACGTGCGGGGGCAAAATTTTGTGGCTATAGTTGCGACGGTGTAGATGCCAATCCCGGATATACACACATACACACACACATACACACATACACACATTCAGCTTTATATATTAGATAAGTATGGCAACCATCTTTATCTGCAACCAACAAGACTTCTAACATGTAGAGGAAGAAGTGACATATGCTTGAGGGAAGAATATCTGCCTATTGTGAGGTTTTTCTGAAGGGTCTATGCAAGTGGAATTGTTATAAAAGGTCAATGACTGCATCTTCGAAATGGCCCTGTTCCTCTAAGAAATATACTCAACCTACCTTCAAGATATACACACTTGATGTCTCCTTTATAATTGGAGTCTACTTTCAAGCAGCTTTTCCTGTCTAATTGTTGAAGTTGTGGTGGACACCTTAATTTTAAGTAAGATGGTGCATTTTTACTTTTTGTTCTGTTGGTATAGTAACTGTGAAACTTACAAATATATAAAAGTCCAACTCACCATATGTCACTTTTCCTCACCGTTTGGAGCACGAATTTGGGCGCCGCTCTGGCTCAAGCACTTATATTCCAAACACAAGTGATAATCCAGCTTCTGGTTATGTAATGTAATGTTAGATGCAACTAGATGGCAGATTTATCCATGACACATCTACGCATTTCAAGTACATATAGGCACCCTTAATCATAATTAAGGGTGCCTGTGTACACCTGAAACGTGTAGCCGTGCCTAGCGCCTATCATGGATAAATCTGCCATGCAGTTGGTTGCATCTAACATATCTTACCATAAATTACCGTTAATAAGAAGCTGGATTATCTTTTTTCTTTGGAACTATGAAAGTTAGCTGTGAAAATAAAAGTGGGTTGCAAATTTTCCAGGATTGTTCAGGGCGAGCAACTTTGTTTAAGGGTACCTTTACACGCCGCAATATCGGCTGGCGATATGAGGCGATCTAACGTACGCGTGCATCTTTTTCATGGTTGGCTCTGATTGCCGATGGTGGAATTACACGCCGCAATCTCGCCCTGAAACAAAGGCGATGTGTCGCCCTGGAAATCGCCTCACCCACAGCGGAACCAATCCGGTCGAATTCCCTCACCGCTTCACACGCCGCAATTACAAAGGCAATGTGGGCGTACATGGTCAGCGCGGTGAGGAGATAGGCGTGCCACAGTGGTTTACACCGCGCCCCATACACACTCATTGGACAAGCAACAGCGTTACGATTGGTCAGCCTACTCTGGAAGGCTGGCTAATACATGACGCCATTGAAGATGTGTGTGTTGCTGAATGGACAGCTCTTCAAATATGGCGCCCTGTGAACTGACAGCCAATGGGAATACAGTAGCCACCACCAATAATTGCAGATGGGGCACGGACTCCAGTACGCTGTGGCATGCCTACGGGAAATCATAGGCGGTGCAGATTCCATCACTATCGCCCTATCACACGTCAAAACCCAGAAATCTCGCCTTCATGTTTGCGTCTGATTTTAGAGCAGTGCTCAGGAATCAGGCGACAGACGAGAGGCGATTTATCACCGCAAAATTCCCCAATCACACGCCGCAACTGTGAGGCAATTTCACGGCAATTGTTTCGGGGCGACATATCACCTTTAAGATTCCCTGCCGAGATTGCGGCGTGTAAAGGTACCTTAAGGATGATTGATGTCTCCTTAATTTTTAAAAAATTCATATTCTCCGAAACCTGAATTTTTTGCAAGTCAATCTGCACACTCTTAGCAAAATATAAATCCAACCAATAGTGCTTCCACAATCCACGCTGCTATTGAGGAAAAGAGTAGAGATGAGCCACCACCCCGGTGTTCGAATTCGATTCGTCTAACCAACGGGGTGTTCGACGAATGTTCGTCGAATGCTCGACGAACACCGTCGAACACCCCGGAAAACGAACAAACCGGGCTTGTGGGGCTTTTTCACTTCCACAATGTATATACAAGTTGTATATACACAATGTATTTTTTCACTTCCACAATGTATATACAAGTGAAAAAAAGTGAAAGAAAGTGTTAAAAATAAAAAAAATAATCAATGCTCACCTGTCCGCGGTCCACCGAAGCCTCCGGCAAGGTCCTGTGGCTTCTAGGACCTGTGGTGATGTCATGTTCTCGCGGGAACTTCGGTCACGTGACCGGAGGTCCGCGAGAACATGACGTCACCACAGGTCCTAGAAGCACAGGACCTTGCCGGAAAGTTTAAAATAGATATTTTTATGTTTCGGACACTTTCTTTTACTTAAAGAAAGGGTCCGAAACATAAAAATATCTATTTTAAGCTTTCCGGCAAGGTCCTGTGCTTCTAGGACCTGTGGTGACGTCATGTTCTCGCGGAACTCCGGTCACGTGACCGGAGTTCCCGCGAGAACATTAAATCACCACAGGTCCTAGAAGCCACAGGACCTTGCCGGAGGCTTCGGTGGACCGCGGACAGGTGAGCATTGATTATTTTTTTATTTTTAACACTTTCTTTCTTTTAGGGAATGTTTATTTTGGGTGAAAATGCGGCAGATGTGGTTTTCTGACCGCATCTGCCGCATTTTCGAACCAAAATCGAACATGTTCGAAATTCGCCGAATTTGAACCAAATTGTTCGAATTCGGTGAATGACTCGAATAGGGCCAAAATCAACTCGAATTTGAGATTGGCGAACTATTCGAATCGAACATCGCTCATCTCTAGAAAAGAGGACCCCTGGTGAAGGAGCTGGGACAGCCCCGAAATGCATTGGGAATAAACACCATTACATCGAGATCTTGTGTGGTGCTCTTTTCGTCAACAGCAGCGCGGATCGAGGAAGTACTATTCCTTGGATTTCTGTATACACGCCACATTGCACGTGGTAGTGCTGATCCAGCAGCAGCTGTACAAGCGCATTCATCAGTTGTAGGTTTTCACAACTGGCTCAGGTGAGCACATGCAATTCTAGGGTATTAATTGACCCTTAAACGATAAGACCCATTGCGCTCTCTTTGTCTCTCATTTTAACATATTTGAAATATAGCAAAATGGCAGCCATATGAATGCCATTTTGTGGAACAGTAGGGAGGAAGCAGGGGCGAAACTACAACAGGTGCAGGGGTTGCAATGGCACCCGGGTCCCAGGACCTAGGGGGGCCCCAAAAGTCCCTTTGGCCTATAGAAAAAGACTATTGCTGTTAAAGATTTGTAATAATTGGGGCCCATGAGCTTCAAGTTACGCCACTGGGAGCAAGCAAAAGGATAGAAATAAAACAATACTCTCCAGTAATGTCCTCAACACCCAACTATCAAGCCGGACCCACAGCCCACTGTCTGGTCCTCCTCTCCTCTTGTGTTCATCTTTTTTTCCTCACATGCATTCTCTTCTGCTTGCTTCACTCTACTCTGAGTTTCGGAACTGAGTTAACCCATACTGTAACCATGCACCCTTTAATTGCGGTACTTATTAAACCTCAGGTGCATCTTATATCAACATTAGGGAAAAGCAAAAGATCTGATTTGGCTAGGTGAGACGAATCTGACTGGTGTTCAAAGAGGAAAGCTTTTCGCTTACGGAGAATTCCAAGCTGTTGTAAGGAGATTTATAAGCCATACAATTCTCCTTTGAGAATTTAAATTAGCAAATACCGGTAGCCTCTTCTGAAGGAAGAGAACTTGATCTCTTGCACCACCCATTGGACGTAGCAATACTAAACGTCAACATCCACAATGAGCCTTGATGAGCCTTGCCACATGACATAGGATAAGAAGTCAAGCTAGAAACTCCATTTTTACATGTGTCGAGTTTCTGCCCTTCCTCAGCACAAAGTAGAAGATCTGATTTGGCTAGGTGAGTGGCCTCTTACTGGGGTTATTAGTTGGAAGTTTCTCCTGTTGAAGAGTTTCAAGCTGATGTTTCTGGAAATGGAGCTTTTGGTTTGGCTTCTTATCCTGAGGCTAAGTTGAGACATAGCGTAATTCGGGCGTATTCCCGCATTTACACGGCTCTTTTGAGCGCTCGCATAAATGCAGTGATTTAAAAAGCTATGGCTTTTGCCATAAGGCAAGCAGATGCCGCGCTTAACCGCATATTTTTGCGCGTGCTTTCACTGCAAAAGTGCACGCGCAAAAAGAATGGACTTGTCAATTCTTTGCTCTTTTTTTGGCATGCTTTTCCCATAGGCTACATGTTAAAATGGCCTTGGGAAAAGCACGCTGGGAAAAGCGCGGCATCTGCATGCTACATCAAATAAGTGATTCCAGAAATCAACTTCTCTTCCTTCAGCATATTAAAAGGAAACATGTCATGTAAGAAAACACTGTTAACCTGCAGATATAGGGCTCATACACAGGTTAATAGCATTCTGAACCGACTCTGTGGCAGCCCAGAAAACCTTGCTGAAAATTAACTTTCTCCTTTTGGCACCATATGAAAGTGCCATTTTCTGGGGTGGCTGCAAGCTGAAATTCACAGTGGGGGGGGAATCAGAAAACTTGGCATTTACCATATTGAGGATTCCAGCCGTCAGCTGTCTACGTGTGCCTGGCTGGCATCCAAGAATACAGCAAAAAAATGTTTAAAAAGTGTTCCCCTGTATTTTTTTATTGCCAGCCAAATAAAACCACAACTGTAATATATTCAATAATTAAAGTCCCCGTCAGCTATTGCCACTGGAGTAGGATTTACACTCCTGACATAGAGAACTGTCACAACTGGCATAAGTCTGCTCCAGCGGCAAAAGCCAAAAATTGACTGGCTGCTGTGAGCGGGGTATCATCACAGTCTGTTTCACCTCAGGTTAGCTGCAAGGGGTCAGTTATAAAGATTTTTTCATCAAGTATTTTATTATTTACTATTTACTTAGAGGTTCCAAATAGTGGGACCTAACATTGGCCCATATTAGGAACCTCGGGCTTAATCCCAGTTAGCAATAAATAGCTGGCATTAACCCCTTTATTACCCAGTTTGCTACCGCCACAGAGCAGCTGTAAGGGTACCTTTACACGCCGCTACTGGAGGATGGATACAACCAGCTACAGGCTACAAATGTAGCTTGTAGCGGCAAAATAACCCGTAGTAGCGGCGTGTGAAGTTGGTAGGAGGCACCCAGCCACAGATACATCTGTTTCCGAGCACTGCCCGGAAACAGGTGGCTACACAGGCGATTGTAGCGAGCTGTATCGGCGTGTAAAGAAGCAACAGAAGGGATGTGTCGACACCAGGCAATGTACCTGGTATGCAGCTGGGGCGTGACACAGGCTTCGGGATACCGCCCCCCTTCAGCGATCATTGGTGGAAGCTCCTGCATTACGATTGGTAGTCGCTGCATAGGGCGGCATATTTAAGGAGCTGACCAGTCACACTACACAATTGCTCGAGCGTCATGTATTAAACAGCCTCCTGCGATGCCTGGCCAATCATGGGTTTCTTGCTTTGTCCTATCAGCGCACGCCTATGTGCTGTCCCTGCTGCAGCAGGTCCGCCCATATTACCTTGTTGTAGCGGTGTCTAAATGAGGTACGGTGAGCTACAGAAGGTGACTTATGGCACCCGGCGGTGTATCCAGAGATAGATGTAACGTAGCGTAGCGTAGCTTGTGGCGGCGTGTAAAGATGGTGCGTTGACCGTTTGTAACCGTTTGTGCGTGCTCGTGCACGTGAAGTAGCTGGTTGTATCCATCCTCCAGTAGCGGCGTGTAAAGGTACCCTAATGGTACCTTTACACGCCGCCACAACAGGATGGATACCAACCGCTACTTCACGTGCACGAGCACGCACAAACGGTTACAAACGGGAAACGCACCCTCTTTACACGCCGCCACAAGGTGCGCTACGCTACGCTACATCTGTAACTAGCTACATCGCCGGGTGTCTCAAGTAGCCATCTGTAGCTCATTTACACACCGCTACAACCAGCTACTATGGGCGTACCTGGTGCAGCAGGGACAGCACATAGGCGTGCTCCAATTGTGGATTACGAGACGTCCGTACGCTGATAGGAGAAAGCAAAAATACCATGATTGGACAGGCATCGCAGGAGGCAGATTAATACTTGACGCTCGAGCAATTGTGTAGTGTGACTCATCAGCTCC
This sequence comes from Allobates femoralis, assembly GCA_033576535.1. Taxonomy (NCBI): domain Eukaryota; kingdom Metazoa; phylum Chordata; class Amphibia; order Anura; family Aromobatidae; genus Allobates; species Allobates femoralis. Next base: position 25,776,294 of record JARQOC010000004.1, on the reverse strand, counting down.
TTAAATATGCCGCCCTATGCGGCGACAACCAATCGCAACGCAGGAGCTTCCTCCAATGATCGCTGAAGGGGGCGCGGAAACCCGGACCCTGTGTCACGCCCCAGCTACATAGCATGGTGTAGAAACAACCCTTCTGTTCCTTCTTTACACGCCGATACAGCTCGCTACAATCGGCTTTGTTGCCATCTGTTTATGGGCAGTGCACGGATACAGATGTATCTGTAGCCGGCTGTGTCGTCCCGTCTTCAGACGCCGCTACTACGGGCGATATTGGCGCGACAAGCTACATTTGTAGCCTGTAGCGGGTTGTATCCATCCTGTTGTGGCGGCGTGTAAAGGTACCATAAGAGTCTGTTACAGCTCCAGAAAATGGCGCTTTGATGAATGCACCTTTTTCTGGGGTGGCTGTGAGCTGAAACTCAGTGAGGGGGGGCAGAACCCATGAGCTTCCCCACACTGAGGATTACAGACATTTGGCAAACATATGCCCATTAGGCAAACAGATCCGATCCTGAATATCAAAAGGTTTGCTCATCTCATTTTTTGTATGATGGCTGAATTAATAGTAATGCCACCGCCTTCGTGGCTTGGCTTTCGATGGGAATATTTTGATAGATCAAATGCATATACTTCGGCAAACGATTAAAGAGTCACTGAAGAAGTCGATATTCGGTTTCTGCAAACAGTTAGTTAGACTTGCAATTTCTCTTTGAAATACGACGATCATCCTGATCAGTCCATCAATGTTTTGCATGTTTTACTCAGTTGTTGCTGCTGCCACAGAACATCCAACTCTTTCTCTGTCATGCAAGTCATATGTTCCTGCATCACCATCTTTAATCTTACTGGCCCAAGGACGCACAGTGCTCACATCAACACAATCACCATACTTGGCTTGCATTCTCTGATAAATTTTCTTTGGGGTGACACCTTCTGCTGTCAAGAATTCAGTGACTACACGTTGCTTAAATCACATTCTCCGACTGTCTACGCAAGGGTTCCATTCTTTAAAATTTAATAACTCAACTGTTCATTGCTAAGCCTTCCCACCAACTAAAGCTGTAGAGGAGAGTGCACTGAACAATCAAGTACCTGCTGTATACCAGTGCTGCTGAGAGGTTACAAAGGCGGAGGCATTACTTTTCATTAAAACCTTGTATGTTTTTTCTTTTACTTTGGATAACCTGTGCTGGAAAATATGTTCATTACTGTAAATGCTGTGTTTAGTCCTGAAACTCAAACCTTCTCAGCCCTGTCAACTTTCACAAACTGAGATAAAGCAACTGAAAGAGTCAAAACAGTATACATCGTTCTGTGTCTGCATAAACTATGAAAGGACTATAGTGTTCTAGCAAATTGTGGAGCTGATGTGAACTCCTAATATACAGATGAACATTAGTGATGAGTTTATTCGTTACTATTCGCTACTCGCATGGATAGTACTGTATTCGCGATACTTGTTATTTGGCGAATATCCCTGGGGCTCAAGAGTAATGTGTCGATCGTGATCGACCTGACATATATTGCCGCTCCCTTCAGTACACAAAGTGAGCTGGCATCTCAGAGAGAGCAGATTTAATGTTAGGATCTCTTTGGGGGGCACAGCAAGGTGTATTAAACATTGAATTAGTTGAAAAGCCCACATTCCCGCCCTGTCCCGGAAAGACTCGTTTCATAGCTGGAAGTCTGTTGGTGGAGCCTATTACTAATTGACTAACATTAAACTCGCTACTCGGACAAATATCTAATTAGAAAGCAAAAAAACCGCCTTTTATACAAGCCTTTAGATACAAGCATATATCATAGTCACCTAAGTCCTAGTGTATTATAATCACTAAAGTGTAATGTGCTCTTCTATTTTTAAGGTTCTATGTGCTGATTATAATGATAAATGAAGCCAAAGTTTGGCTCCAAGTCAATGAAGTTAAGGTTTACCTTAGAAATCAAGCTGGCATGCTCAGCCCTACTCGTGTTTTGGTTTGGAAACCTTCTTCACAGGGTTATAATATACCAGGTCTTATGTGACTATGATATATGCTTGTATCTAAAGGCTGTATAATAACTGTGGATATGGCTGAAGGTGATTGTTTTACTCCATCATGGTTATGTGTATGGTTTATTGCATACATGACCCTGCTGTGTATTGTGATGTGACTATTGCTGTACCTTGATGGTGGTATACTATATCACTATATCACTGATTAAGTGAATATGATAATATGTGTTGTTACAATACGCCACATCTATTATATAAAAGCCGAAGGCCACTTCCGGAGAACCCGAAGGGTTACTTCCGTGACGGCCTCCGACCATGCTGCTGACGTCACAGTGCAGTGTAGCCGCGCGGAACTTTCCCTGCAGCTACAGGCACCGGCATTTCAACGTTCCGCTCGCCCCCCTCACTACTGTCTCATCAAACACACACACAGCCTCTCACTACAGTCCTCCCAAACACACACACACCATCCCAACCACATCACACATACACACTCACACACCCACACAAACACACACCCACACCCCCACAACACACACACACTCCAGTATACTTACCCCGCCGCCATCCCACTACACGGCCCCCGGCGTGGCTCCGCCCACCTCGCCGGCGTGGCTCCGCCCACCTCGCGGCACTCCCGCCGTGGCTCCGCCCATCTCGCGTCACTCCCGCCGTGGCTCCGCCCACCTCGTGGCACTCCCGACGTGGCTCCGCCCACCTTGCGTCACTCCCGCCGTGGCTCCGCCCACCTAGCCTGCGCTGACCACAGAGCCCCCGTCCTGCGCTGACCACAGAGCCCCCGTCCTGCGCTGACCACAGAGCCCCCGTCCTGCGCTGACCACAGAGCCGCCGTCCTGCGCTGACCACAGAGCCGCCGTCCTGCACAGAGCCCCTGTCCTGCGCTGACCACAGAGCCCCCGTCTTGCGCTGACCACAGAGCCCCCGTCCTGCGCTGACCACATAGCCGCCGTCCTGCACTGACCACAGAGCCCCCGTCCTGCGCTGACCACAGAGCCCCCGTCCTGCGCTGACCACAGAGCCCCAGTCTTGCGCTGACCACAGAGCCCCCGTCCTGTGCTGACCACAGAGCCGCCGACCTGCACAGAGCCCCCGTCCTGCGCTGTCCACAGAGCCCCCGTCTTGCGCTGACCACAGAGCCCCCGTCCTGCGCTGACCACAGAGCCCCCGTCCTGCGCTGACCACAGAGCCGCCGTCCTGCGCTGACCACAGAGCCCCCGTCCTGCGCTGACCACAGAGCCCCCGTCTTGCGCTGACCACAGAGCCCCCGTCCTGCGCTGACCACAGAGCCCCCGTACTGCGCTGACCACAGAGCCCCCGTCCTGCGCTGACCACAGAGCCCCCGTCCTGCGCTGACCACAGAGCCCCCGTCCTGCGCTGACCACAGAGCCCCCGTCCTGCCTGACCACAGAGCCCCCGTCTTGCGCTGACCACAGAGCCCCGTCCTGCGCTGACCACAGAGCCGCCGTCCTGCACAGAGCCCCGTCCTGCGCTGACCACAGAGCCCCCGTCTTGCGCTGACCACAGAGCCCCCGTCCTGCGCTGACCACAGAGCCGCCGTCCTGCGCTGACCACAGAGCCCCCGTCCTGCGCTGACCACAGAGCCCCCGTCCTGCGCTGACCACAGAGCCCCTGTCTTGCGCTGACCACAGAGCCCCCGTCCTGCGCTGACCACAGAGCCCCCGTACTGCGCTGACCACAGAGCCCACGTCCTGCGCTGACCACAGAGCCCCCGTCCTGCGCTGACCACAGAGCCACCGTCCTGCGCTGACCACAGAGCCACCGTCCTGCGCTGACCACAGTGCCCCCGTCTTGCGCTGACCACAGAGCCCCCGTCCTGCACTGACCACAGAGCCCCCGTATCTGCGCTGACCACAGAGCCCGCCGTCCTGCGCTGACCACAGAGCCGCCGTCCTGCGCTGACCACAGAGCCCCCGTCCTGCGCTGACCACAGAGCCCCCGTCCTGCGCTGACCACAGAGCCCCCGTCCTGCGCTGACCACAGAGCCCCTGTCTTGCGCTGACCACAGAGCCCCAGTCCTGCGCTGACCACAGAGCCGCCGTCCTGCACAGAGTCCCAGTCCGCGCTGACCACAGAGCCCCCGTCTTGCGCTGACCACAGAGCCCAGTCCTGCCCGACCACAGAGCCGCCGTCCTGCGCTGACCACAGAGCCCCCGTCCTGCGCTGACCACAGAGCCCCCGTCTTGCGCTGACCACAGAGCCCCCGTCCTGCGCTGACCACAGAGCCCCCGTCCTGCGCTGACCACAGAGCCCCCGTACTGCGCTGACCACAGAGCCCCCGTCCTGCGCTGACCACAGAGCCCTCGTCCTGCGCTGACCACAGAGCCGCCCGTCCTGCGCTGACCACAGAGCCCCTGTCCTGCGCTGACCACAGTGCCTTGTCTTGCGCTGACCACAGAGCCCCCGTCCTGCGCTGACCACAGAGCCCCTGTACTGCGCTGACCACAGAGCCCCCGTCCTGCGCTGACCACCGAGCCCCCCTCCTGCGCTGACCACAGAGCTGCCGTCCTGCACAGAGCCCCCGTCCTGCGCTGACCACAGAGCCCCCGTCTTGCGCTGACCACAGAGCCCCCTGTCCTGCGCTGACCACAGAGCCCCGTCCTGCGCTGACCACAGAGCCCCCGTACTGCGCTGACCACAGAGCCCCCGTCCTGCGCTGACCACAGAGCCCCCCTCTGCGCTGACCACAGAGCCGCCGTCCTGCGCTGACCACAGAGCCGCCGTCCTGCGCTGACCACAGAGCCGCCGTCCTGCGCTGACCACAGACCCGCCGTCCTGCGCTGACCACAGACCGCCGTCCTCTGCTGACCACAGAGCCCCCGTCCTGCGCTGACCACAGAGCCCCCGTCCTGCGCTGACCACAGAGCCCCTGTCCGGCACTGACCACAGAGCCCCCGTCCTGCGCTGACCACAGAGCCCCCGTCTTGCGCTGACCACAGAGCCCCGTCCTGCGCTGACCACAGAGCCCCCGTCCTGCGCTGACCACAGACCCGCCGTCCTCGCTGACCACAGAGCCCCCGACTCCCTGCTGACCACAGAGCCGCGCACTCACTGCTGACCACTGAGCCGCACCTCACTGCTGACCACTGAGCGCCGCACTCACTGCTGACCACTGAGCGCCCACTCACTGCTGACCACGAGCCGCCGCACTCACTGCTGACCACAGAGCCCCCGTCCTGCGCTGACCACAGAGCCCCCATCTGCGCTGACCACAGAGCCCCCGTACTGCGCTGACCACAGAGCCCCCGCCCTCCTCTGCTACCACAGAGCCGCCCTCCTCGCTCACCACAGAGCCGCCCTCCTCGCCCACAGAGCGCCCTCCTCGCCACCACGAGCCGCCGTCCCTGCTCACCACAGAGCCGCCGTCCTCTGCTCACCACAGAGCCGCCGTCCTCGCTCACCACAGAGCCGCCGTCCTCTGCTCACCACAGAGCCGCCGTCCTCTGCTGACCACACAGCCGCCGCACTCATGCGCTGACCACAGAGCCGCCGCACCACTGCTGACCACAGAGCCACCCGACCTCCTGCTGACCACAGAGCCCCGTCCTGCTGACCACTGAGCCCCGCCTCACTGCTGACCACCAGCCGCCGCACTCACTGCTGACCACTGAGCCGCCCCACTCACTGCTGACCACTGAGAGCCGCCCCACTCACTGCTGACCACTGAGCCGCCGCACTCACTGCTGACCCACTGAGCCACCCCACTCACTGCACCCTACCACCCTCTCACTGACACTCACCACGCACTCACTGCTGACCACAGAGCCCCGTCCTCCTGGACCACAGAGCCCCCGTCCTGCGCTGACCACAGAGCCCCGTCCTGCGCTGACCACAGAGCCCCCGTCCTGCGCTGACCACAGAGCCCCCGTCCTCTGCTTACCACAGAGCCGCCCTCCTCTGCTCACCACAGAGCCGCCGCACTCACTGCTGACCACTGAGCCGCCGCACTCACTGCTGACCACAGAGCCGCCGCACTCACTGCTGACCACTGAGCCGCCGCACTCACTGCTGACCACTGAGCCGCCGCACTCACTGCTGACCACTGAGCCGCCGCACTCACTGCTGACCACTGAGCCGCCGCACTCACTGCTGACCACTGAGCCGCCGCACTCACTGCTGACCACTGAGCCGCCGCACTCACTGCTGACCACTGAGCCGCCGCACTCACTGCTGACCACTGATCCGCCGCACTCACTGCTACCCACTGAGCCACCGTATACTCTGCTACCCACTGAGCCGCCGCACTCACTGCTGACCACTGATCCGCCGCACTCACTGCTACCCACTGAGCCACCGTATACTCTGCTACCCACTGAGCCGCCTGTATACACAAAATTAATTTCACCGCACTCCCCTATTACTAAATAAACTATATATAGATTCTAGACTACCCGATTCTTTAGAATCGGGCTCACAGCTAGTGTGTATATATTTGTGAAGTAAAAAGTGCTTGATTTTTGGTAAACCGGCTGTCCTACTCAAATTTGGTTTTTCCCCTCTGTTATCCTCATTGACCAGTGTTAATAAATTTGCACCTTCTTCATATTTGGGCTGAAATGTCATTTTTGGTTTGGTTTGAGGTCGGACAAATATGTGAGTAACTACTTGTTATGAGTATAGCTAGTGCAAATATTTTACTACTCACTCATTACTAATGAACATACTTTGATGGCTGACAAAAGAATGTAAGACTACAGACAGGCTTTAAACTATTGGAAAATACTTTTTGATGAATTGTTCACTTAGGCCGGCTTCACACCACGGCCATATCCGATCCGGGGCTGTCAGGGGTGAACCTGACAGCTCCAGACCGGATCTGGAGACAGAACCGGAGGGCCAATTATGCCCTCCAGTCCGGTGTGCTGCCGGATGCCTGATTTGCAGACGCAGCTGCTGATAATTCAATCCCTCGAGCCACGGTCCTGAACTGTCAGCAGGGGACAGCTCCATGGTGCTGAAGTTCAGCGCAGAGCGGCACTGAGCTTCAGCACCTGGCGTTCGGCTCCCGGCTGCAGCTCTGGTGCGATCTGGCGCCATAGACCCCCATGTTAGGGGGCGCTGGATCACACCAGATCGGGAGGATCCGGGAGAATCCTGGAGGATCAGCTTTTTTCCCCCGGACACAAAAATGCTGCATGCAGCATTTTTGTGTCCTGGAGAAAACTCCGAACCCTCCTGGATTTTCCAGTACAGATGGAAACCGAATGGCAGATATCTGGTCTGGGGCTGTCAGGTTCACGCCTGACAGCCCCGGATCGGATCTGGCCGTGGTGTGAAGCCGGCCTTATACAAGCAATTTATCAATTTTAAGCCTAAACCTTGGGTTAGGCTAGGGTCACACTTGAAAGATTCTAAGTTCCCTGCGTTGTTCCATGGATACCCGCTACACATGATGCGTTTCCCTGTGCATGGTGCAAATCGCACTCCCTGCAGCCTGCTGTGTAGCTGGTATCCTTTGAACACAGCGGGTTGCTAGGGGCCGCGTTCGCCGCTATGCAGCCTGCGTGAAGGCTGCGGAGTGAGAAAAAAATTCAAAGTTTTCTGCAAACAACGCAGGGAACTTAGAATCTTTCAAGTGTGACCCTAGCCTTAGACGGCCGTATAACACGGATGATGATCGGATCAAAATGCACGAACAGGAAAAATGCAATATGCTTTCACACTCAGGTCTGAGTAGCCACTGCTCAGTCTATGCATTTTGATGACATAGTTGTCCGCGTTATACGGCTGTATTACCCCAACCTTACTAGAATTGTTTGGATTCAGGGACTCATACTGTTTTGATACAATTTTACTGTTGAGCAATATCACCTGTATGATTTGAGATCTCTCCTTGTAGACACGGAACACAGGCATAGCAGCATGATGGTTTCCCTTCAATAGCGGTCTTCCGGAATCCCATGGGGCAGCTGTTACTACAACGTGAGAGTGGGACCTGGGAAAATTAAGATTCATGGTATGACTTTAATACTCTGTGTAATTAACATTACAGAGATACAAAAAAAATACCGTATTTTCCGCACTATAAGGCGCACCAGACTATAAGGCGCACCCTCAAAAAGGGCTTTTAAGCCGTCTTGGTTCATATATAAGGCGCACCGGATTATAAGGCGCACCATATTACCATAAAAAAAACAAAGCTCAGACTGTAAGTCAACTTTATTCAACTTTTTAGCCCCCCATCACCCTCCAGTATCCCTCTGTAGCCTCCCATCACCTCCAGTATCCATCTGTAGCCTCCCATCACGCTCCAGTATCCCTCTGTAGTCTCCCATCACCCTCCAGTATCCCTCTGTAGCCTCCCATCACCCTCCAGTATTCCTCTGTAGCCTCCTATCATCCTCCAGTATCACTCTGTAGCCCCCCATCACCCTCCAGTATCCCACACAGTCAGACACACACACACACACACACACACACACACAGACACACACACACACAGTCAGACACACACATAAACTGATCTTTCCTTTTTGTACATTTTGCTTATTTCTGTACTCCTGTGTGGTAAGGCACTCACAGCGCTGGATCCTTCAGCAAATCACAGCGCTGGAGCCCTCAGCCAATCACAGCGCTGGAGCCCTCAGCCAATCACAGCGCTGGAGCCCTCAGCCAATCAGAAGCTATGGACTGATGTCAGCTGGCCTCGGATTGGCTCAAGGCTCCTGGGCGGAGCTGTGATTGGCTGATGGGCTCCTGGGCTGTGAGCGCGCCCCTCATGCGGCACAGCAATGCAGCGGCGGGCACCGGACACCGGGGACGGCGGAACTTGTGATCGGTGGCTGGTGAGCGCACCCCCGCACAGCGATGCGGAATACAGCGGCAGACACCGGACAGCGGGGACAGTGGGGATGGCGGGGACAGAGGAGCTTGTGGCGGATCAGGCATGCCTTATTTTCTGGGGGGTGCCAAATATTTACAGGCAAATGGCATCCCCTTAGCATACATCAATTTTGTCAGAAAAAAACGTATATAAGGCGCACTGCACTATAAGGCGCACTTATGATTTCTGGGAAAATCTTAGTCTTTTAGGTACGCCTTATAGTGCGGAAAATACGGTAGTAGACAATTTGCACAAGAAATATCAAATCAAACAGATAATGAAATAGAGGGAGAGGTGAAAAGTTAAAAAAATGGATTAACTTTCAGCGTGTTCACACTGAGGTTTTTTCAGTTGACTTTTTGGAAGCAGAGCTGCTAGAATTTTTTGTTACAAAGTCACTGCAGGAAACATCTAGTGGCCTTTTTTTCTTAAGCGACTCTGCAGTTGGCTTTGAGTTTGTTTATTAACCCTAAGGCTAGGCTCAGACTCTCGTTTTGCATTGCATTCAGGAGGGTTCCACTTAAAAGATAGAATTTGGCAGCATTAACGCAGTTTTACCATAATGGTAACGCTGACTTAACGCCAATTCATTCCTATGGGTGATGGAACCCGAGCGCAGGTCAAACATCAGCATCTAAGTGCCGGAGTTTGAAACCTCGCACTATTTTCAAGTGCATTACCTGACGAGGAAGCAAACGTCATGTGATGCGCTTGGAAATAGCGCGAGGTATTAAACTCCTGTTTGACCTGCGCTCAGGGTTCCATCACCCATAGGAATGAATTGGCAGTTAAGTCAGCGTTACCATTATGGTAAAACTGCGTTAATGCTGTCAAATTCTAACTTTTAAACTGAACCCCCACGAACGCAGGCATAGCGCTTGGTGTGACCCTAGCCTAATGCAGTCAATAGAAGTGACATTAGTCAGAGCATGTGCACAGCAAAATCACTTTGACACTGCTGTTCATTATATCAATTTTATGTGGTGGTTTTTCAGTGCTTTATCATGTGGATTCCCGACAGAATGCACCTAAAAAGACATCATGTGCACATAGGTATTAAATGAAAGCTCAGTTTGTAAAGAGTTTTAATATTTAGAGAAAGATTTGGACAGTTTCCTCACAAGATTGTTTTCAGCCAGAGAAAAAGTATGAGCAAAATCCGGTGCTCGACACCACTCCATACTCAGTTCATCAGATGCTGCACATCTTGGCAGGTCCCAAAGCAGCTGGTGGATTATGACCAGTAGTTACAAAGTAGACATTGAAAAACGGCTTGTAAAGGCACGTCCAGTCTACAGGATAAAATATAATAATTCTTTGTTGAGTCATTTATGAAACATAAAGTTCTATACAAAAAAATGTTAAAAACTGACTTCTCAGTGGCTGATACTCTTTAACTGGTAACTGAAAAGATGGTAACAGATAACAAGCTTCGAGATAACTCAGGTCTCTTCATCAGGCTAATGATGACACAAATTCTAAACACACATATTTATACACAAATGGATGATTGGTTAATCGCAGTACATAGTAAAGGTACCTTTACACGCCGCCACTGCAGGATGGATACCAACGGCTACTTCATGTGCACGAGCACGCCCGAACGGTTACCAACGGGAAACGCACCCTCTTTACACGCCGCCACAAGGTGCGCTACGCTATGCTACATCTACAGCTAGCTACATCGCCGGGTGTCGCAAGTAGCCGTCTGTAGCTCAATTACACACCGCTACAACCAGCTACTATGGGCGTACCTGGTGCAGCAGGGACAGCACATAGGCGTGCTCCAATTGTGGATTACGAGACGTCCGTACGCTGATAGGAGAAAGCAAAAATACCATGATTGGACAGGCATCGCAGGAGGCAGATTAATACTTGACGCTCGAGCAATTGTGTAGTGTGACTCGTCAGCTCCTTAAATATGCCGCCCTGTGCGGCGACAACCAATCGCAACGCAGGAGCTTCCTCCAATGATCGCTGAAGGGGGCGCGGAAACCCGGACCCTGTGTCACGCCCCAGCTACATAGCATGGTGTAGAAACAACCCTTCTGTTCCTTCTTTACACGCCGATACAGCTCGCTACAATCGTCGATGTAGCCATCTGTTTATGGGCAGTGCACGGATACAGATGTATCTGTAGCCGGCTGTGTCGTCCCGTCTTCAGACGCCGCTACTACGGGCGATATTGGCGCGACAAGCTACATTTGTAGCCTGTAGCGGGTTGTATCCATCCTGTTGTGGCGGCGTGTAAAGGTACCTTTACAGTGACATGAACCAGAATATAGTGTTCAGTGTTGGGAGGGGGGAAGAGCAGTTCAGAGATAAGAACCATGATAGTCATGTTGGCCTTTGATTGGTGGTCTGGTCCTGGATTCTAAAGTTCTTTCATTGATGTAAAAAGACATAAATCCATGTGACACATTCATTCCTGCTCTGAATGTGTCAAAAGTCATCATCAGATTGTATTCCCAGACTCCTGTAGCTTTAGGATTTGAAAAGATCTTTCAATACTAGAATTTTCAAATCCATTATGGTGTGATGAGGACTACAGAAATGATTGGCCAAAGGTAGATCTGTTCTTTTTCCTTTAACTGTGTGGCGATGAGAGTTCATCCTAGTTCTGAGTTTTTGTTATGTCTCTCCTACATACAGACCCCTACTAGGACATTTTGTACATCTAATTAAATACACCACATTACTTGCGGTGCAGCTGAAGTTACCTTGTATCTTGTAGTCCTGCTGTGAGCTGGGAATCTTTATCTTGTCCATTGCCATTATAAATGGAGAGGTTTTACACCTCCTCTTGTTTCTTGATAATCTTCCTGTTATTATTGGAGAGGACAGGGAGCTACTGACAATGAAGTTTTTTAGATTCGAGAGCTGCCTAAAACACAGAAGTGGGGGGGTCTGGAAATATAGATTTTAATCGGGCATCATTTTGTACTAGTGGTTGGAGTTTCCATGCAGGTCCTCTTAACACTTCCAGATTTGGATTGTGGGTGACTACGGGAGGAACCTGGTTGTTTTCTTCTCTAGATTTTTAATGAAGGAGATGATTCCTTGATATCTTGGTGGCTCTTGTCATTTGGTTTTCAATTGCTCTTGGATGGTAGTCCTGATTCAAAAAGGTCTTTCTGAGGCCCCGAAAGTGATTGTCTCCATCTGTAGGATTGGAACATATCCGATTGTGTATAGTGGCCTTTCAGTACACAATAGAGTTTTTATGTGTTTTGGATGAAAACTGTTCCATTAAATATATGTAGGATGGTCAATTGGCTTCCAGTCCAGAATGTCTCTACTTCATTGTTCCGTAGCTTAATGATGGTGTCTAGAAAGCTGATTTCAGTGCAGGAGTAGATGAGTACTAAGTTGATGGGGGAATGAAATTGATTAAAGTGTTCATTGAACGTCTTCAGCTATTGCTCAGACTCCGTCCAGATGATTGACATATCATCGATGTAACGGTAATAGTCCAGAGGTCTGATAAAAAAGTCACTTTCAAGCTTGGCCATGAAAAGATTTCCATATTGTGGTGCCATTTTTCTTCCCATTGCTGTGCCAGTCTCCTGTAGATATATGTTATCATCAAATGAACAGTAATTATGGGTGAGGATGAATTTTGTAAGTACATTCTGGTATCCTCCATTTTGATAAGGATACCAGATCAAATGGATGCCTTATCAAAGCAAAACATGACACATTTCTGAAGCTTAAAAACAATCATTAGTCATTAGATGTTTAAAAAAACACACATCAGGTTTCTTTTTAAATTAATCAATAAAGAATTATTATATTTTATCCTGTAGACAGGACTAGCTTTTATTAGCCTTTTTCAGTCATTTTCCACCACAGAAACCACCTGAAAATCTAATAAAAATGTTCAAAATAATGCAAACTATTTATTATTATATATTTATCTATTGTACATTGCTTAATCATATTCCGCAGTGCTTTACAGTCATTTATCATCACTGTTCCCATTCTGTCTCACAATCTAAATTCCCTATCAGTATGTACTTAGCGTGTGGGAGAAAACAAGAGAATCTCGACGAAACCAGCACAAAAACAAGAACATATAAATGGGATGAGCGAGTACTGAAATATTCGGACTCTCTAGACTCGTAACGAGTAGGTCCCGATACTCGGTACTCGTTACGAGTATAGCGAGTCCTATTTACGTCAATGGTGAAGTTAGTATTGCGATTAATTCCTCTGTTGCTGGACCCTATAAATAGGTCTGGCAGCAGAGGAAAAACCTGCAATTCCCTAATTCATTGTTTAGAAGCCGGCGGTAAAAAGCCGTAAGCTGTAAAATCAAACTGGATTCTCCTGGATTGCCCCGGTCTGGGACAATCCGGCGCCCCGTAACATGGGACTCTATGGTACAGGATTGCACCAGACCGGGACAATCTGGGAAAATCCGGTTTGATTTTACAGCTTACGGCTTTTTACCCCAGGCATCTAAATAATGAATTAGGGAATTGCAGGTTTTTCCTCTGCTGCCAAACCTCTTTATAGGGTCCAGCAGCAGAAGAATTGCATTTCCCTTGATTTACTTGTTACTGTGCGAGTAATCGCTAGGAAACTCGCAGAGTAACGAGTAGCCCGAGTACCCTACTATTCGGCGAGTAACGAATAGTAACGAGTACACTTGCTACTCCCTACATATAAACTCCTTGTTCATGCTTTGTGGCTTGCTGTGTTCTTCAGCCCTTTGTTACTTTTTTTAACCTCTTCAGGTATGAAAGCCATGAAGGAGTTATAAATATAGCATGTTAATTCCTCAGGTTGCTCGCCCTTTGCCGCAAAATCTTAGTAGAAGGTATAGTAACATCATGGCGTGAAATTATGGCAAAACCGCAAACAGATGAGCTTCAAAGCTGATATTTCCTTGAAGTGGATTTGTGAACAAAAATTACAATGGTGGCTTAAAGAACATCAAGTAAAAAATAGCCTAAACAAACCTGAAGGAGAAGAAACTGTCCTCAACCTCACGACAAAAGAAAGTTTCAAGTGTATATTTGAAAGTTTATGTTTCTTTATCTCCGGAAAAGAACTGAATGTAAATATAACCTAAATATGAATCATGTTCCCACAATCACTTACAATCAGCTCTAGTATATATTATTATTAGTATTTCCACCCACCTCTTTACTTTCCTGATTCCACACAATCAGACTTGAGTTCAGGGTCAGATCTTGAGGAGGTGGAACAGTATTATTATAGAGGCCAATCTTCATTTGTGCCAGATTCCCATCCGCCATCATCTGCCAGTTATCAACGCCGTAGAGTCCAGGAGGATCCCCATTCTCATCAAAATATTTTTCGCTCTTCACAGTAATGTTGACCTTAACTCTCCGTATATAGTATGTGAGCTAAATTGGGAAATGTTTAATGAAAGGTTTTAATAATGCCATTGTAAAATAAGCATTGGTCATCAATAATGTGTAAATCACAATTATACCTGCCATGAAATTGACAGCAGTACTAGAATTACAAGAGGTTCTAGGAGAATGTGAACATTTCTCAGAGTGTTCTCATTCTAAAAAAGATGGAAATACTTAAATGCCTCCAAATGACAAAAGTATTTTAAGAGTGATACCTTTATTGGCTAACGAGAAAAATAATTTTTACGAGCTTTCAGAGCATGAAGGCTCCTGCGTCAGGTAAGATTATAAATAAACTACTAATTTGTAATCCTGCCTGATGAAGGAGCCTTTGTACTCTGAAAGCTTGCAAATATAGTTTTTCTGGTTAGCTAATACAGGTATCACTCCTAGAATACTTTTTTCATTTTTGGGCATAAAGGTATTTACCATATTTGTACAACTTTTTTTCATCCAAATTTGGGAGGAAAGTGGGGGAGTCTTATAGTCCATGTGACTGCATTGGAGAGGGGTCACAGGAGGCAGGAGCATCAGTTTCGACAATCACATGTGCTTGCTACTTTAAGAACTTAATAATCACTGCCCCTCACCTCATAACGGGCATGGGGCACAGTGAATATTTGGTTTATTAAGAGGCAGGAGCAGTTTGTTGGCAGCTGCAGGTCTGTCAGCTCCATAGTTGCGCAAATTGTTTGTAGCAGCCAGCATGCCAGGCAGCATTAGCCTTGTGCTCAAGTTCATGGTCTCTGCTGGCACCATTGAAATCACTGCTAGATTGGAGGAAGTGGGCTGAATCCCATTCAAATCATGAGCTGCAGTATATGCAATGAAGAGGCAGGGCTGTAGTAGCACAGACCAGACCAGCATAGTCCACCTGACCTTGCCTCTTCATTCAGCTTGTCACCTATTGCTCCTTGTGTGGCGTGGCGACAGGGGCAGGGAGAAATCATTAACAAGAGTGCACAGAGAAGCAGAGAAGCTAAGAGGCAAGGATTAAGTACAATACTGATAAAAAAAGAACACTTAAATAAAAGCAATTGCTACTCCTACGGTGAATAATAATACTCTGAGCATGCCAGAGGATCTTTAGGACATGGTCGGAGTTATAGTTCTCTTCAGTCTATTTGCTGGTACAGGCTGCCTGATCCATAGATCACATGCATAAGGTACTGGCTGGATGACATCTGTCACATATTTTTTTCCCTGTATTGTTGTGGAAATACATACGGTAGTGTAAAAGTCACCATGATTAAGACGCTTTGAAGACTAGTCTTCAGCCCACTTAATTTTTTTCCCTATTTTCCATCTCTAAAACCTAGGTGTACCTTATGGTCTGTTGCGTCTTATAGTCCAAAAATATGATACATGGATTTTTCAGGCCGACATGGTACCTCAGTAAAATTTTGTATTGTACATCTCATTCTAAAAAGAAATCCGGTCTGTGTTATACATGTCTGTTGAATGAAATCCCAATTAATGGATCACTAATGGGATATCAAAAGGACATGCGATAGATGTCAAGATGACGTGATTCGAAAAAAAGTGACCTATCATGATGAGAAGACCCCATTGCAAGCTGCTATAAGTGGGACAGTAGCTCTACCAATCTATTGGTATGGAAGCCCGCTAACGTCTTGAGCATGCTTGCTTAGCAGCTTTCCTAACTCCCAAATAAGTTAATAGAAACAGCCATTTCTAAAGGAAAATGACAGACATCTTTCCTGTGTTGAATGTTAAGAGAACATGCATCATGCAGCAAGACATTGACCAAAATCTCACGAGGCATTCTACCAAAGAATGGTTAAAAAATTAAAGTTGTGGAATGGCCAAGTCAAAATTTTGACTTTAACCATATAGAAATGGGGTAAAAGGACCAACACAACAGAGTTGAAGCTGTTTTGAAAGGAGACATGGGGAAAACGTCCTGCAAACTGATGTATAATTCTTAATGGGAGTAATAAAAAACAATCTAAAAAGAGTAATGCAGAGTTTTAGAAATGTTTCAGCTGCTGCAACAACTTCAATATAAAAAAAAAATAGAATAATGAACTGCATATAATGAATGTTTTACCTACACTACTCACAAAAATGTAGGTTTACTTGGCTCTGATGTGAAATTTAAAAAATGTCCTCTGACCTTTCGAGGGAAACCAAATTTGACATTCTCTAAACTTTAGTCCAACTGTTCAAATTTTTAGTACTTTTGCACAACATGCTTTAGCCACTGTGGTCAGCACGTGACCCTTTTGCGGTGCTCTTCGGTTTATTGTGGGCATAACTGTCTAGCCAAGACATTTGTGAATTGTACAGTGACAAGCCCCTACTACTTGAATAATATCATTAGTCTGGTCATTTTGCCTGTGCATGAAAAACACAGGCCTCATTTCATCTTCATGGATGACAATGCTCCAGCTCATCGAGATTGCATCATCAAGGTAATGACTGCGGGAGACGGGGGTACCTCAAATGAAGTAACCTGCACTTTCTCCAGACCTAAATCCCATAGAAAATCTATTGGATCTGGTGAGTGGCCATGTAGATGTTTGTAACTCTTTACCCCAGAACTTAATGACCTCGGGACCATTCTTAAAAAGAGTGGGATGCCATGGCTTAGTCAACAAGAAGAAGAGTGAGATGCCATGGCTCAGCCAACAAGAAGATTCATGGGATGTCAACTCAACCAACAAGAAGAAGAGTGAGATGCCATGGCTCAGCCAACAAGAAGATTCATGGGATGTCAACTCAACCAACAAGAAGAAGAGTGAAATGCCATGGCTCAGCCAACAAGAAGATTCATGGGATGTCAACTCAACCAACAAGAAGAAGAGTGGGATGCCACTTCAGAAGATGATAGCTCCACTTGTGACAGCATGACATGTCGTTGTCAAACTGTAATTGATGCCCAAGGCCACATAACAAGTTATGTTATTGAGACATTTAATAATTTTGTTGGGTTATGCACACCACTGTTGTTGGCTTTTATTTTATTAAATTGATTGAGATGAGGAAATCCTCATTGTGTGCTTCTACTTAAGTTCCCTACTTTCATCATACATTATCACTGTAGCGTGAATATTTTAAGTTTTACATAAATTTCATCTGAAAGCCAAATATTTCTAATGTTTTGTAAGCAATGTGTGTTTACAGTATATATACGGTAACTTTGTTGAATCTAGCATATACCTGCCATGGTTTAAAGTTCCAAATGTCTGCACAGGTCCTTTTAGAAAATGGTCCCTCCCCAACTTTACAGTTTTTCAGATCATCTAAAGCTTTGAATAACACGTGGACAGCAGCAAATATACCATAAGTCATTTTTAAACTGGAGATATAGTTGGCATTGTTCTTTATATCTTCTATACGTTCTGATCCAGAACAATTCTTCACCGGGTTCCCTAAAGAAACAGTTTGGTTTTCAGGAAGAAATTGGCAGTTGAAAACCGTCTCCCACATCATCCTGGTCCAGTTTGCTGTTGGAGATGTAGATGGATGGATCGTGGCCAGGAATTGGCTTAAACCTGGGACAATGTAATCATTGCTGGCTAAACTAAGACTACCGGATAACAACTGAAAATATTTACTTATGGACAATAAAAGTGTTGTTTCCCAACCGAGGTTACCAATAAATGTCTTTCCTGTGACATTCTGATTCACCATCTCATTCAAAATAGGAATAAATTCGACATCAGTAGAAAAAACAACTACAACCGTAGCGGTGGACTCTTTTATCACCTTGACTACATGTGGAGCGTTGCGGTCAGGTTGGCCAATTTTAATATATTCCATGAAGGCCACACACGCTCCAGCTTTTATTATTTCTTCTTTTATTGGCTGAATTCCTTGTAGGCCATAATCATTGTCGAGAGCCAGAAGGCCAATCCAGGTCCAGCTAAATCTGAGGATAAGCTGAGCCATGCCTTTAGACTGGACAATGTCACTTGGGAATGTCCTGAAGAAGGATGGAAACATTTTTCTGTTACTTAAAATGGAAACACTGGAAATATGACTGATCTGAAAAAAATACAAAATGTAATTCAATGAGATAGAAATTTGAATAATGTATAATCGTTAGATAGATTAAGGATTTGAAGAAAATATTTTGCTAAAATGTCTCCAGATTCTAAATCCTTCATAAAGTAATCTATTTCCCTTTGATGAAAACCATGAACAATAACACACTTTCCTTGTGCACCACTGCACAAAAATAAAACATCATACAGTTTTCATAGATTCACAAGACTGGCCATTTAAAATATGAACTTTTTGTGATAGGAGGATCAACGCCCTTTCATAATTGCCCACTGACCCCCCTACTTCTCGTATCTCTGCAGAAGACTTCACAACACACTTCACCAACAAGATCGATCAGATCAGACAAATCTTTGCTATCAAACCATCACAACCCCTATGTATATCAGACAACTCCCCTCCATCACTAACTCCCCTCCCCTCCATCACTGAAGGAGAAATGCATATCTCCTCTCCAAATCACACCTCACCACATGTGCATCGTACCCCATCCCACATCCTCTTCAACCTCACCACCTCCCTTATCCCAGCCCTAACCAACCTCTACAATCTATCACTTATGTCTGGTACCTTTCCTTCAGCTTTCAAACATGCAGCAACATTCTCTTGAAGAAGCCATCTCTCGACCCAACCTCCACGTCCAGCTACCGCCCCATATGACTGCTCCTGTTCGCCTCCAAACTTCTTGAAAAGCATGTCCACACCGTACTCTCATCCCACCTCTTATCCAACTCTCTCTTTGACAACCTTCAATCTGGCTTCCGCCCCCACCACTCCACTGAAACCACCTTAACCAAAATTACTAACGACCTACTTACCACCAAAGCTAACGGACACTTCTCCATCCTCCTCCTTCTTGACCGGTCCTCTGCATTCGACACAGTCGACCACTGCCTCCTATTACAGATGCTCTCTTCCATTGGTATCACTGACCTTGCCCTCTCCAGGATCTCTTCCTACCTTTCCAACCACACATTTAGTGTCTCCCACTCCAGCACTACTACCTCACCCCATCCTCTCTCTGTTGGGGTCCCTCAAGGCTCTGTCCTGGGACCCATTCTTTTTTCCATCTATACCCTTGGCCTAGGACAACTCATAAAAAATCCCAAGGATTCCAGTACCACCTGTATGATGATGACACTCAGATCTACCTCTCTGGCCTATCAGCCATATCCTCCTTCTTCTCCTCTCGCTTAAACTAAACGTAGACAAAACTGAACTCATCTTTCACCCATCTTGCACACCTCCCTTACCTGATTTATCTATCACAATAAATTATATCACACTTTGCCCTGTACCTTAAATCCGCTGCCTCTGAGTGATCCTTGACTCTGCCTTATCCTTAAGACCACACATTCAAGCTCTTGCCACCTTTTGCCGCCTCAAACTCAAAAATATTTCCAGAATCTCTTGCCTCGACTACTGCAACCTCCTCCTCTGTGGCCTTTCTGCTAACACTCTTGCACCTCTCCAATCTGTCCTTAACTCTGCTACCAACTAATCCACCTCTCTCCTCGCTGCTCCTCCACTTCTACCCTCTGCAAATCCCTCCACTGGCTCCCAATTCCCCAGCGTATCCAATTCAAACTACTAACACTGACTTTCAAAGCCGTCCACAATCTGTCCCCCCTCTCTGAACTAATCTCCCGATATCATTCAACTTGTAATCTTTGATCCTCCCAAGACCTCCTCCTTTCCTCCACACTTGTACATACCTCATCTAACTGCCTTCAAGACTTCGCCAAGCAGCCCCCATCCTCTGGAATTCTGCACATCAAAATGTCCGACTGTCCCCCACACTCGGAACCTTTAAGTGGAACCTTAAAACCCATCTCTTCATAACAGCCTACAATCTGCAATGACCACAGTGCCACCTTACCACCACCTGAGCAGACCCAACCTACTGTTTCTCTCTCCCCATTGCCCTGTAGAATGTAAGCCCGCACGGGCAGGGTCCTCTCTCCCCTCTGTACCAGTCTGTCACTGTTGGCTTGTTCATTGTATTTTTAACTTGTTTGTATGTAACCCTTCTCATGTACAGCACCATGGAATCAATCGTGCTCTATAAATAAATAAATAAATAAATAATAATAATAATAATAATAATAATAATAATAAATAATTAATTTTATGTTCCCCTTTGCAGAATTTGTTTTATAGACATTGCAATTGGAAATATCTAGATAAGTTTCCTTAATTGGACTCATCATGCTAGAGCTTTTATTCAGTATTCTAGAATTTATTTATTTTTAATTTAATCCTTTGTGAGAGAGTCAATGTTGACCTTAATGACCAAGCCAATTTTTTTTAATTCTGACTAGTATTATTTTATGTGGTAATAACACTGGAATGCTTCAACATATGGGGGCTAGGCATGGGCCCTGAACCTTGATATTTGCACATTATAAGGATGGTACCTATGGATTCTGATTATGTTTACGACTGTTTGTGCTTCAGTCTACTATTATTATAGTGATAGTCCTAAGTCTTACATATCGTATATACTTGAGTATAAACTGACCCGAATATTAGCCGGGGCACCAAATTTTACCATAAAAAAACTGGAAAAAGTTACTGATTCGAGTATAAGTCTAAGGTTAGAAATGCAGCAGCCACCCATCCTGGTATATAGCTCTCCCATTCTGATTTATAGCCCCCCATCCTGGCATATCATCTCACATCCTGATACATAGCCATTTTTCCTCATACATAGTTCACCATCCTGATATATAGCCCCCCCCATTCTAGTATACCATCCCACATCTTGGTACACAGCCCCCCATCCAGGTAAAAAGCCCCCCCCTCCTATATGTAGCCAAAATGTTCAGTTTGAACTCAAGGCAGGGCTTGGAATGGAAATAATGACATTTTCAATTTGGAGTAGAAATTTGGCTGGAGTAGACCCTATTTTGGAAACTTACACACCTAGGAGTGTGTTAAGAATTAGGAACCCATAAGACACGTCACAGAACTTTTTAAAATGTGAAAACAAAAACAAAAATACGTTCCTATAAAACTTTTTTGCCCAAAAAGTATCATTTTCACAAAGGATAATTACAGATTATGCAACCAGTAAGTGTTTTTTTTCCTTCCTGAATACACATACCCCATCTGCAGTCAAAAAACACTTTTTGTGGCACCTGGCAGGGCTCAGAAAGGAAAGAGCGCTCTTTGATTTTTGGAGCATAAATTTGTCTGGAATACTTTGCAAATTCCATATTGCATTTGTAAAGTCCCTGAGCTCTCGAAGTCAATCTCAGATGCTCATGCTCTTTGAGAGCATCTGTAATTGTCTGTTGCAATCAGACTGCATTTCCACAATCTGGATTGTGTCTGTGCTTGGTTGTCATACACATTAGTGTATGATAACTTACCTGGCGTCATAGTGTACAAACAATAATGGGAAGAAAAAAGCATAGTATTTTTAATTTCCAGACAAAGTTAAACTAGGCAGCTGAGAACAGGTATTCTCAATGAGGTGAGGGCCCATCGTTATTGGGGCGCCCTATATTATAGTGTAGCTCACAGGCACCCCAGAAATTTGCCCATTAATTTGAAGTGCCAATTCCTGGCGCTTTACATAAATCTACCATTTGGTGTGTAGTGGTGGCAAATTAGGTAATAAGGGGGTAATGCCAACTTTGTATTGCCAGCTGGCATTAAGCCCGAAGATGTTAATATCGAGCCAATGTTAAACCCAGCCATTAGGAAATTCAAGTAAATAGTAAGGAAAACACAACACAGAGAGAAAACATTTTATTAAAAATAAAAGCACAATCACATATCAGGACTTTATCTTTATTACTCCCTCACACCCATCCTTGATCCTCTTCAACATCTTCTGGATTGGATACTGCTGTGAAAAATACAGCGTTGTGTCAACGCAGCCTCCAAACATTGAATGAAGGATCCAACAGCTTCGGTCCGGTAAACGGTGTCTCCTAAGGTCACCTGAGGTCACCGTTCAGATAACCATGGTGGCTGCTAACCATAGAAGGTACCATGGTTACCTGAGCTGTCTGGTATTGGCTGCCTCACACTGTAATGCCACAGCCATGTTGTTTGTGGCATTATAGTGATTGGCTGGCCGCACAGGGTCATCAGGTCTATATCAGACCTGACAGCGCTGTGCTCGTGCCGGTGGCTGGTGGGAGATTTAAACAACTATAATCTCCCGGCTGTGGCAGATGCTGACCTCCCGGCGACGGGCGCCGCAGATCTCCCACGGGAAATTTAAACACAGCTGGTCTAATAGCTGTTTAAATCTCCCACGCCGACATCACCTATTGGTGTCGGAGCGGGAGAGTTGAACAGCTGTCAGATTAGCTGTGTTTAAATCATCAGCCAATGGCACGAGAACAGCGTAGTCAGGTCTGATATAGACTTGATGACACTGTGCGGCCAGCCAATCACTGTAATGCCACAACCAACATGGCTGTGGCATTACAGTGTGAGACAGCCAATGCCTGCATGGGGGTTGGCTCTGTAAAGAGCGCAAACATGCAGGGAGGTGGACCCGAGCATGAGCCCAAGCATCTCACCGGTACTCGGCAAGCTCCGAGCATCCCGAGTACTGAGATGCTTGAGCTGGCACCGAGTACCAGCGAGCATGCTCGCTCATCACTAGTAACAATGCAAAATGCTAACAGATATAAGTTGAAAACTATCAGCATTTTGCAGCTTAGATACACACATAGATTTGATAAAAAGCCTGGACAACCCCTTTAACACCATTTGCCCCCCGAGATCATATTTGTGGGTGCTTAGGGTTGCCATGATACCCCTATATCATCTGGTGGCCTTTTAGATCCTGCTATAAGCAGCTGCCCGTTGCTTCGCTGCTTTACTCCCCCACCGCCTTCCCGCATGATTCTAACTTAGCATCAGGCAGGGAGGCGGGGGGGGAGCGAAGCATCGGGCAGCGGGGAGGGAAGCACTGGACGGGAAAGCCGGTAGTGAAGTCTTTTCACCACCGGCTTTCTCGACGCCTATTTTAAACAAACAGCTGATGCATCAACTGTTTGTTTAAAATAGTTGCGGTGCCGTCGCAAGGTTCATGGGAATTCATGCTTGATAGCATGAACTCAAATGAACTTACCCATGGCCGGGTGCTCAGCTACATCTCTACCAGAGTTGTAGCTGAGATAAAGAAGACTTGTTTGGATTACGTCGGAGGGGGAAGTTTTTTCCTGAATAAAGATGGAGTCCCTAATGTGTTCGTTTTTTTTTAATATTTTTTTTTCTCTGTGTTTTTTTTTTTAACTCTTTATTAGAAATTCATGGTGGTCATGTTTAATATTGGCGTGACCCCATGAATTTCGGGCTTAGGGCCAGCTGATAATGCAAAGCTGGCCTTAACCCCATTATTAGTTAGGCAGCCACTCGAAACCACTGGAAGAGCTGGTTACACTGCCAGAAGATGGCGCTTCTATGAACGCACTATTTTCTGCAGCGGCCGCGAACTGCAATTCACAGCGGTGGGCAGAAAGCTTAGACCACCCTGCGCTGTGGATTCCAGCCTCCAGCTGCCTAGTTGTACCTGACTGGACACAAAAATAGGGTGAAGCCCACGCCAATTTTTTTAAATTACTTCATGAAATTCGTGAAATAATTAAAAAAAGGGCTTCCCTATATTTTTGGTTCCAGCCAGCTACAACTAGGCGGCTGGAGGTTGGGGGCAGCCCCTACCTGCCTGCTGTATCTGGTTTGGCATACAAAAATATGGTGAAGCCTACGTCAAATTTTTTTTAAATAACTCATTAAAATATATATATATAAATAAAAACACAAACGCATTTAGGGACTGCATCTTTATTATCCCCTCGACCCTCATGTCTGTGCTGAACACTCTGGGCTTTGCTTCATCAGAGACCAAAGGGATGAACAAAACTTCTATCCCCATGGTCCCTGAAGGAGCGCCCGGAGCGCTGCGGCATTGTAAGGGAGGGGGTAACTCAGGTCATCCGAGGACAGCTCAAGTGGCATGACCTGAGCTGTCCTCAGGTGACCTGAGTTACCTCCTTATGATGCCGCAGCACTTTAGGCTCTCCTTCAGAAACCAAGGGGATAGAAGCTTTGTTCGTCCCCTTGGTCTCTAATGAAGCAGAGCCCAGAATGTTCAGCACAGAGATGAGGGTCAAGGGGATAATAAAGATGAAGTCCCTAAATGTGTTTGTGTTATAATTATTATTTTTTTAATGATTTTTTCCCAAAAAAATTGATGTGGGCTTCGCCATATTTTGGATTGCCAGCCAGGTACAGCAGGCAGGTATGGGCTGCCCCCAACCCCCAGCTGCCTAGTTGTCCCTGGCTGGAACCAAAAATATACGGAAGCCCTTTTTTTTAATTATCTCATGAATTTCATGACATATTTTTAAAAAATTAACATGGGCTTCACCCTATTTTTGTGTCCAGCCAGGTACAACCAGGCAGTTGGGGGCTGGAATCTGCAGCTCAGGGTGGCCCAAGCTTTCTGCCCCTCCCCTTTCTCCCCGCTGCAAAGTGCAGTCTGCAGTCGCCCCAGAACATTGGGCATTCTTAGAAGCACCATCTTCTGGTGCTGTTTCCAGCTCTTCCAGTGGCCCTGGTGCCGGGTGGCTCGCTGGATAATAATTTGGTTAGAGCCAGCTGTGTATTATCCGCTGGTCCTAAGCCCGAAATTCATGCGGTCACGCCAATATTGGACATGGCCACCATGAATTTCAAGTAATCAGATAAAAAAAAACAACAAAGAGAAAATATTTTTATTAGAAATAAAACACAATTAGTGACTCCATCTTTATTAAAGTACCCCCCCCTCCGACGTAGTCCAGTCTCGAGGGTCCTTCGACGTCCAATCCGGATCCAATATCATCTGATCGGTTTGCTGGCCGGCAAACCGATGAGATCATCAATATCAGGTTCAAGGACCTGAATCAGCTGTCAAATCAGCTGTTTAAATCGCCTGTGTGGACACCGCCGGGAGATCAGCAGCACCCATCGCCAGGAGATTAGCGGCTGCCGACACCGGGACATCAGCGGCACCTGCCGCTCATCTCCCCGCAACGGGCGCCGCTGATCTCCCGGCAACGGGCTCTGCTGATCTCCTTGTGGTGTCCACGCAGGAAAATGAAACACAGCTGGTCTGATACCCTCTTTAAATCTCCCGCGCTGTCAACACCTATTGGTGTTGGCGTGGGAGACTTAAACAGCTGTCAGATCAGCTGTGTTTAAATTTCCCGCACTGAGATTAGCTACACCAGCCGCTGGGAGATAATCGGCGCCCGTCGCCGGGAAATGAGCGGTGGGTGCCACTGATCTCCTGGTGGCAGGCGTGCTCATCTCCCGGCGGTGGCAGCTGCTGATCTCCAGGCGATAGGCGCCGCTGATCTTCCGGTGGTGTCCGTGCGGGAAATTTAAACACAACTGGTCTGACAGCTGTTTAAATCTCCCACGCCGACATCAATGTAGAGGAGCCTGAAGCTGCTAAAGTGAAAGTTTTAGGCTTTCTGCAGCACACGGGGGGTGCCGCCGGCAAAACGCTCGGGTTTCCCATAGGTTAACATTGGGCTCGATTCTCAGGTAGAGCACCCGAGCATCTCAATATGCGCAACGCAAGCATCGAGCACCTGAGCAATTTACTGCTCGCCCATCACTAATTGTTACCTAGATATCAGCATTCAGTGTGTGGAAGAGCAGCCCCGACCAGAAAGAACTCATTCTCCTTAAAGGAAAGGGGAGATGGCTGTGAGCACACACACCGCAGCACAGTGAACTCAGTGGTCATCTCCTTTACACAGTTATGGATTCGGCACAGTGTTGCAGACATAAGGAGATGACTGCTCAGTGCAATGTGGTTCAGAGTTTACAGAGATAAATAGTGATGGGTGGTCATATTGGATACGGGTGTTTTTAGTGGACTGGGTCTAAACGACAAGTACTGATGTTTACCCTTAGGCTCCAAAACAAACACACCTCTGGTCAGGGATTGAGGCTTCCCCTCCTCCACACACAGAAGAGTGATATCTAGGTAACAATTCAAAATGCTGACAGGGTATAAATTACAAACTGTCAGCATTTTGCAACCTAGATGTACAAATAAATTATACAAAAAGCCCAGACAACCCCTTTAAAGTGGGTCTCTTATAACCAGTAAAATGCTTCTGTCATGATTAACAGAGGCATTTAAAGGGTTTTTCGGCTCCGATCAGTTTCAAAACAGATTGAGACCATTACCAAAGGGTTTCAGGTGACATATACATCTGTTACATGTGGAAGTTTTGCCTACGGGGGGTGCATATAAACATGTTACTGATTGCTATTTTTAAAAAGGTGGGGAGGGAATAAGGCACCTTGATGACCACCATTTTATCTCACACTTACCTGGCCATTAAGGGATTGAAAAGATTATAGAATAATATATTAGATGATTAAACCATATTCTTTGTGGAAAGTGCCGAAATGACAAAGATATCTTGGACCATGTATTTTCTATCAGGCAAGCAAAAATTCAAAAAATAATGTGTAAGTGCACCCTACCACAAATGGAAAATGTGGACAGACTTTTTCAGATGGCCATTAGAATTTTTTTGTTTTCACCTTCTCAGTCTTAGCTTTCTTAGGCTGGCTTCACACCACGGCGCAGTCCGGTCCGGGGCTGTCAGGTTCATGTCTGACCGGATCAGCACACAGAACCGGAGGGCCAAATGTGTCCTCCGGTCCTGTGTGCAGCCGGATGGCTGTAATTGCAGCCGCATGCTGCTGATTTTTCAAGATCGCGGCTAGCATGGAGCTAACCGCGGTCCTGAAACAACAGCGGCATGCAGCTGTCAGTACCCGGCTCCCGGATTCGCCCGGACCGGGTCAATCCGGCCCCATAGGCTCCCATGTTAGGGAGAACCGGATTGCCCCAGATCTGGGAGAATTCGGGACAATCCGGGAGAATCCGGGATCCGGCTTTTTGTGGTGATTTTTCTCCCCGGACACAAAAATGTTGCAAGCAACATTTTTGTGTCCAGTGAGAATAAACCGAATTCTCCCGGATTCATCCGGAGAGATGGAAACCGGATGGCAGAGAGCTGCCATCCGGCTCCATCCGGCCCCATAGGATACTATGGGGCCAAAAAGCGGTCCTGGGCTGTCTCGTTTACACCGGACAGCCCCGGACCGGACTCTGCCGTGGTGTGAAGCCAGCCTTAGGAGCCATTTAACCATCAATTTTATAAGCATTAGGGCAGGGACACACTGTTCGATAGACATCCGAGTCTCTCGGACGAGACTCGGATGTGACTGGAGCAATGATCCTGAATGGCCTCTCCCTGTCAGGACGGGAAGTGTGCAGCTGCACAAAAACACAAGCAGCCTTACAGGGTGAGGCCGTTCCGGGTCACTGCTCCAGTCACATCCGAGACTCGGATGTCTTTCGGACAGTGTGTCTCTGCCCTTACACTTATTTTAAGTTCTATTGAGCTTGATGCAAAAAATGTATTGCTCCATTTTTGGTAACACCATATACAAAAAACGTCTTATACATTCACTGTACTGTATGGTTTGCTGCAATTAGAAAGATGACCTTTATATCAAGAGTGTATTATTAAAAAATGTGACTATTGTCTTTGGTTTTGCACCACTTTGTTAAAGATTTAATGAAAAAACATTGTGATAATTACTTTACAGATTTTTTTTTATTATATTGTTAAAGCATATTGATATAAACCGTATCTATATGTATCAGTACATTATTCACGAAACAAAAAGGGAAAAAAACAGTTTTTATAACCCAACCGTGCAGCTTGTGGCTCACTGATAAAGTTACTTTCCTCCATTCTACTGATCTGGAGATTGAATCCCATTGGTCACAAGCCAGAAAATGAAACTGAATATTAATTAAGAGCTTTTTCAATTAACAAAGTTAATTTTAAGGTTTAATTTAGTCAATAGATCTGTCTGACCATACCATATCTCCTGTGCTGAGATAATCTTATATATGTGTCCCTGCTATGTGCTGTGTAATGGATGTGTCTGACCGTACAGGGACATGGTCTGATCATACCACATCTCCTGTGCTGAGATAATCTTATATATGTGTCCATGCTATGTACTGTGTAATGGATGTGTCTGACTGTACAGGGGCATGGTCTGATCATACCACATCTCCTGTGCTGAGATAATCTTATATATGTGTCCCTGCCATGTATTGTGTAACGGATGTGTCTGACTGTACAGGGGCATGGTCTGATCATACCACATCTCCTGTGCTGAGATAATCTTATATATGTGTCCCTGCCATGTACTGTGTAATGGATGTGTCTGACTGTACAGGGGCATGGTCTGATCATACCACATCTCCTGTGCTGAGATAATCTTATATATGAGTCCATGCTATGTACTGTGTAATGGATGTGTCTGACCATAGAGGGACATGGTCTGATCATGCCACATCTCCTGTGCTGAGATAATCTTATATATGTGTCTCTGCTATGTACTGTGTAATGGATTTGTCTGACCATACAGGGACATGATCTGATCATACCACATCTCCTGTGCTGAGATAATCTTATATAAGTGTCCCTGCTATGTACTGTGTAATGGATGTGTCTGACTATACGGGGACATGGTCTGATCATATCACATCTCCTGCACTGAGATAATCTTATATATGTGTCCCTGCTATGTACTGTGTAATGGATGTGTCTGAAAGTACAGGGCCATGGTCTGATCATACCACATCTCCTGTGCTGAGATAATCTTATATATGTGTCCCTGCTATGTACTGTGTAATGGATGTGTCTGACCATACAGGGACATGGTCTGATCATACCACATCTCCTGTGCTGAGATAATCTTATATATGTGTCCCTGCTATGTACTGTGCAATGGATGTGTCTGACTATACAGGGACATGGTCTGATCATACCACATCTCCTGTGCTGAGATAATCTTATATATGTGTCCCTGCTATGTACTGTGTAATGGATGTGTCTGACCGTACAGGGACATGGTCTAATCATACCACATCTCCTGTGCTTAGATAACCTTACATATGTATCTGTCACATGCTTAGTTTGTGCTGACAGCGCTGGATGGTGCTGTATGTGTTGTTTTCCTTTAAGGACTGCACGAGGCATTGGTGTGAAGGTCATGCTTCATGTGTTGTGCTCCAGAGCTTCATTCACTATTATGTTCAGCTGCTGTTTGAGTGGTTCAAGTTTGACTCACCTGAACTCCCCTCCCCTTAGCCTTTAAGTAGCCTTTCCTTTCACCAAGTGGTGCTGCTGATAGAGTTTCACTCTATGTCTGGAAGCCGTGCTGTGCTGACCTGTGTGTTTGTGTGGCGGAGGTTCTTTCCTTTGGAGTTGCTGTATCCCTGTTCTGTGGAGGGAGGTGAGGGAGGAATAGCGCAGGGCTGGTGAAGAAGGTTAGGGAGAGGCTGGAGGCCCGAACCTTCTCACCATCAGAGATACCTTCGGGATCAGGGCCATTTAGGGTTCCTAGTCTAGGGTCAGACTAGTCTTCCCTGGTCACCCTGCCCATAACTGCCATTCCCTCATCAGTAGTAGGTATAGTTGCTTAGCAAAGCTTCTTAGTTGAATGGATCTTTTTATAAAAAAATTTTATAGACAAGTTTTGCTCCTGTTTTTAAGATAATGTATGTGACATATATGTAGATTTTTTTTTTTACAGTTTGTTTTAAGAAGAAAAAAAAATATATATATTTTTTTTTAAGATAAATATCCCTTGATGGGAAATAAGCAGTACTAGAATAGAAACAACTACAGTTATTTTCAACTCGCAATATAGAGTAACCCTATGCTAATTATGGACGAACATGGAACCAATTAACCTCATCAACTGATGGGGTGGTTCCCAACCGCCCTAACTCAGATATACTGTGAGCTACATAAGGAAGCACATATACTATTTTTATTATAATTGTACCTGAGGAAGACTCATGCTAGAGTTGAAACGCGTTGTACTGCCTTTTATGATATTCTAAATAAAGAAACCATTTGATGACGAACCCCTGGTCTCCTAAGGAAGCGCTGACCTGTAAGTCTGGAATTTATAAAACTGCCACTCCCTCATCAGCATTCTCACTACACTGTGAAATTATCAGACGCCCATATCTCAGGTAGTGCAAAAGCTGCAGCAAGACATGGGTTACCTGGCGTCGGCTCATGCTCAGGCTGTGCCAGAACCCAAGTTCTCTATTCCAGGTAGGTTTTCTGGGGGAAGAGACACATTTGTTGCCTTCCGTAAAGTCTGTAAGCTGTATTTCAGGCTCCGGCCCCGTTCATCTGGAAGTGAGGAACAGTGGATGGGGAATATTTTTTCTCTCTTTTCTCTCCCAGCTGACTCACCATGGCTACGGTCGGTGGACGGGTTTTTTGCTGCTCTGGCTCAGGTGTACGGTGAACCTGATTACGTGACTTTTGCTGAGTCTTATCTCTGTAAACTCAAGTAGGGCACACAAGCAGTGGAGGAGTACTGCTCGGAGGTTCGGAGATGGGCGACTGACACCTAGTGGAACGACCCTGCCCTCAGGAGTAAGTTCTGTTTGGGTTTGTCAGCAAGACTGCAAGACACCCTGGTTCAGTACGCCGCACCTGAGTCATTGGAGGCTGCGATGTCCTTAGCCAAACAGATTGACATACGCCTAAGGGAGAGACCGAAACTTGCTTCATCTCCTGTTCCTATACCTGCTGAGGAGACCTTACCTGATGAACCCATGCAGTTGGGGGCAGTAGGTTTTTGTGTTAAACCTCCTGTGGTTACTTTTCACCAAGCGGATGCAGCATGTTTTTTCTGTAGAAAATCTGACCATTTTATTAAGGTTTGTCCATTTCGCTCCAAGACTACCTCACAGTCTCAGTAGCAGTCTACTTCGGGTCATTCAGAAGGAGATGACCAGAGGGTTAATATTTCCTTTCTTGCTAAGTCTCCATTCACACTATCTACCAGGGTGGTGGTGGATGGTAAAACCGAGACTGTGCTGATACTGATCGATAGCAGAGCGGGGGTCTATTTGATGGATTCTCGCTTTGATCAGGCTCATGGTTTCACCAGTAGTGCTTTAGTGAGACCAATTCCCATCACCTCGATCGACTCAGTTCCACTCAGCCAGAAGGTCATCTCCCAAGTGGTGCATGATGTGAACTTATGCATAGGAACTCTCCACCAGGAGGTTCTGTCCTGTCACCTCTTTGACAACCTGCCCACACTCATTGTATTGGGCCTTTCCTGGCTGGAGAAACACAGCCCAGTGATAGACTTGCAGGCCAGAAAGGTTGTGACTTGAGGGGCTTTCTATGTGAGTTATTGACTGGTTGCACCTATTCCTACTGTACTGGTTGCGCCATCTCCTATCTCACTACCAGGAGTGACTGGGAGCGAGCCTGGAAAACGGGTATGGAGTCCTGACTATGCCTCAGCTTCGTGGTGGGTCTAAGCGTCGTTCCAGGAGGAGGGGCCGGAGAGGGATGGTGGTTCCTGCTGTGCACTCCAGGGGAGGGAGCCCTGGGCCCCAGAGGGACACTGCTGCTGTACGCCATACTGGATGTGTGCCCTCTGACTGTGACCGTAGATTTGGAAATAAACGTGTAGGTCCAGACCTGAGAGTGAACGAGTATGTGTGGCTGTTGTCCAAACACGTCAGGTGGAGGTGTGCTGCGGGGGCTCCTAGGTCTGGGGTTATAGGACCATTTCAGATATCGACCATTTGTAATCCTGTGCTGTACCGACTTGACCTACCCCCAGTTTTAGCGCTTTCATGTCTCATCAGTCAGGAGATGTGGACTTAGCTCAGATGTGTCTGTTGTCGAGTCTGGAGGCCTCTGTTAAAAGAGAGGGCACTGTAACACGCTTACTTTGCGCTGATATTGCTGGATGGTGCTGTATGTGTTGTTTTCCTTTAAGGGCTGCATGAGGCATTGGAGTGAAGGTCATGCTCCTGTCAAGCCTACTGGGACGAGGGTACTCGGTACCGGACCGTGTCTGCTATTGGGGAAGTCACGGGTGGTCCTGGTCCGGACCGTGTCCCGGGTCCTGGCAAATAAAGGGTGTATTTACAGGGGAGAATAGTCTATCATGACGCCACCCACTATATGCGGCCAGTAAGGGGGCCGCCGCTGCTGCAGAACCTCCGGGGATGATGTAGTGGCAGCGTAGATGGTATAGTTCCAGTGGGTAGAACTGTATTCCCCGAGGCAGTGATGGTATAGTCCATAATGGATATGGATGGTGGAGACGGGGTTAAAGGACACACACTCACGTTTTGTAGTAAAAGGTGCAATTCTCCTTTTCTCCTGATGCTGCAGCTTTCTTCCAGCCCGTGTGCAGAGCTGACAGGCTTGTAGCTCTGCAGGTGGGAGGTCTCTGCTGTTGTATGTAGGGTAAAGGTTGCAATCAATACACAGACTCACAGTTTTGCTGTTTTCCAAAGCTTTACTGCGGATGTTGTTGCAGATTATAGTCCACGGAGTCTGTAATGGGCCTAAGCTCTCTTCCCACCCTGTCCGGGTCATCAGCTTCCTCGTGCTGCGCTGTGTGTGTGTGTCCTGGCTGCTGCTTCTAGCTGAGCTGCTGGGACTTCTCACTCTTTCTCTGTGTTCTGCTGGTACCACTTGGCTATGCAACTTGAGTCCTCTGTGCTGTGCTGACCCCTCCGTGTTGCTTTGCACTGGTACTAGGGGCATCTAGAGATCCCACTGTTCCTGGATTCACTGTGCTGTGGGTGCCAGAGACAGTGCCGAATCCAGTGTCCGTTCTGTGCGCTCTTCTGGGGAGAGTGAAGGAATCACTCCAGCTCCCAGACGTGTTCCTCAGTCTGTAGTTCTCCTGTTCCTCCGACCCTTGCTGGGCCTTCACTGAGCTAACTCTGCTCTCACTGTGCTCTTCACAGCACTGATCTGTGCTGAACTGAGCTCTCCCTCATGAACAGGATTATTTAAGAGAGCAGGTTGTGCTCTCCCTCCTGGCCCAGAGGTGCTAGTGTTTGTCAGTGTGTTGTGGGGAGAGAACCCATGTGATGTTATTGTGGCACATTAACCCATGGGGTGCCACACTTCCTGTGTTGTTCTCCAGAGCTTCATTCACTATTATGTTCAGCTGCTGCTTGAGTGGTTGAAGTGTGACTTCAAATCCTTTAAGTAGCCTCTCCTTCCACCAGGTGGTGCTGCTGATAAAGTTTCACTCTATGCCTGGAAGTTGTGCAGACCTGTGTGCTTGTGCTTCTGAAGTCCTTTCCTTTGGAGTTGTAGTATCCCGGTTCTGTGGAGGGAGGTGAGGGAGGAATAGTGCAGGGCTGGTGGAGGAGTTTAGGGAGAGGCTGGAGACCCGAACTTTCTTACCATCAGTGATACCTTCGGGGACAGGGCCATTCTGAGTTCCTAGTCTAGAGTCAGACTTGTCTTCCCTGGTCACCCTGCCATTAACTGCCATTCCCTCAACAGCATTCTCACTACACCGTGACAGTATCCCTGCTATGTGCTGTGTAATGGATGTGTCTGATCATACAAGGACATGATCTGGAAGTGCACTGAGATACAGGCTGATTTGCTGCTAAGGGTAAAAAAGAAAAAAAAAACCTCTTTATATCTGATTCTCTAGCGAGTGTGACCGCGAGCTTTGTGTGACAGAGCGCAAGTGCGACAGAAGTAAGTGTGTGACTTGTGATTCAGTGAGGAGGTGTTTGGGAATCCTGCAACAAATACCTGTGTGAATTGCTGACTGTTTGTTTGTTTTTTTTTTTACCTTTTAATTTTATTGGGCTTTCTTAACTTTCTTTTCTCTCTACAAGTTTATAGACTCATATTTTACTACCTGTAAGTTAAAGGGTTAACTACTTGCACTTAAAACCTGTGGTGTAGCTATACTTACAAGGGGTTAATTAAGGGTGGGGGTGCATAATTAAGGGTTTATAAGAAGCAGCTGGTTGGGGCTTCCAGTCCTTTGGAAGTGCACTGAGATACAGGCTGATTTGCTGCTAAGGGTAAAAAAGAAAAAAAAAAACCTCTTTATATCTGATTCTCTAGCGAGTGTGACCGCGAGCTTTGTGTGACAGAGCGCAAGTGCGACAGAAGTAAGTGTGTGACTTGTGATTCAGTGACTTTGGATTAAGGGAGTTTGGAAGGGAGGACTTACTGAATTGCTGGTTGTATTTTATTAATACTTTTCATTTCTTTTTACTTATCATTTCTGTCTGGTGCAATCCCCATTAGGAAATGAGCTCCATGATTGGCAATGCCATCCAGTGTACATCTTGCCACATGTATGCATTCCTTGACCAGCCGGCCGAGGGTGCATACTGCTGTGTGAGATGTGAGTACGTTGTGCATTTGGAAGCCCAGATACTGGATCTAAATGAACAACTGACAACGCTGAGATCCATAGACAATATGGAAAGGAGTCTGCTGCTCACTGAACAGCTGCTCAATGGGATAGATGTGGGGGAGGATGGTACTATGGAGCCTCAGGACCATGAGGTAGCTAGCTGGGTGACAGTTAGAAGGCGGGGTAGAGGGAAGGGTGCCAGGGAGGCTAGCCCTGATCTGGCACACCCCAATAAATTTGCTATGTTGGCAGATGAGGGGGGTGTGAGTTCAGGGATAGCACTGCTGCAGCAGGGCATGACCTCTGAAAGCCAGAGGAGTGTCTGCTCCAGTAAGGGGGAAAACAGGAGAGTAGGGCAGGCCAGACAGGTGCTGGTAGTGGGGGACTCAATTATTAGGGGAATAGATAGGGCAATCTGTCACAAAGACAGGGATCGTCGAACAGTGTGCTGCCTACCTGGCGCTCGAGTCCGGCACATCGCTGATCGGGTTGACAGATTACTGGGAGGGGCTGGTGAGGACCCAGCGGTCATGGTGCACATTGGCACAAATGACAAAGTTAGAGGTAGGTGGAAGGTCCTTAAAGATGATTTCAGGGAATTAGGCTGCAAGCTTAAGGCAAGGACCTCCAAGGTAGTATTCTCTGAAATACTGCCTGTACCACGTGCCACACCAGAGAGGCAACGGGAGATTAGGGAGATAAATAAGTGGCTCAGGATTTGGTGTAGGAAGGAGGGGTTTGGGTTCCTGGAGAACTGGGCCGACTTCTCTGTTGGCTACAGGTTCTATGCTAGGGACGGGCTGCACCTCAATGGGGAGGGTGCAGCTGTGCTGGGGGAGAAAATGGCTAGAAGGTTGGAGGAGTGTTTAAACTAGGGATTGGGGGGGGAGGGTATTCATTGTATAGGAGGGGAAGATAGTGTAAACAGTAACCTGGGCACAAGTAATAAAATTGGGGGTGGCATGGGGGGTGGGGTTAGAACAGTCAATCTAGTAGGAAGGAATAGAGGTAAAGAGAGATGCATAAAGTGCATGTTCACTAATGCCAGAAGCCTCACCAACAAAATGGAGGAATTAGAATTGATTTTGTTGGAAAATAATTATGACATGGTGGGGATTTCGGAGACTTGGCTGGACGAGAGCCATGACTGGGCTGTTAATTTACAGGGCTATTGTCTGTTCAGAAATGACCGCACAAATAGGCGAGGAGGAGGTGTATGTTTATACGTAAAATCATCCTTAAAACCCATCCTGCGTGATAATATAGGTGAATCTAATGGAAATGTAGAGTCCCTGTGGGTGGAGATAAGGGGAGGGGGAAAAAATAATAAATTACTGATAGGGGTTTGTTACAAGTCCCCAACAATAATGGAAGTGGAGGAGAATATCCTCATAAAGCAAATAGATGAAGCAGCGACTCAGGGAGAAGTCATTATTATTGGGGACTTCAACTACCCTGAAATACATTGGGGATCAGAAACCTGCAGTTCCAGCAAAGGTAATAAGTTTTTGAAAACTATGAGAGACAATTACCTTTCACAACTGGTTCAGGACCCAACAAGAAGGGGGGCACTGCTGGACCTAATATTAACCAACAGGCCAGACCGCATATCAAATATACGGGTTGGAGGTCACTTGGGTAATAGTGATCATAACTTAATAAGCTTTCAAGTATCCTTTACTAAGACGTGTAGTAGAGGGGCCACAAGGACACTAAACTTCAGGAAGGCAAATTTCCAACGGTTGAGAGATGATCTTAGTGCAATAAACTGGGACGATGTCCTGAGACATAAAAGTACACAACACAAATGGGAGATGTTTATTAGCATCCTGAATAGGACCTGTGCACAATATATACCCTATGGGAATAAGCATGCTAGAAATAGGAGGAAACCACTATGGCTAAATAAAGCGGTAAGAAGTGCAATATGTGACAAAAAGAAAGCATTTAGGGAATTAAAGCAAGTAGGTAGTGATGAAGCATTAAATAAATACAGAAAATTAAATAACATTTGTAAAAAGCAAATCAAGGCAGCAAAGATTGAGACAGAGAGACTCATTGCCAGAGAAAGTAAAAAGAATCCCAAAATATTTTTTAACTACATAAATAGTAAGAAACTAAAAAATGATGGTGTTGGCCCCTTTAAAAATAGTCTGGGTGAAATGGTGGATGAGGATGAGGAAAAAGCAAATATGCTAAATGACTTTTTTTCAACAGTATTTACACAAGAAAATCCCATGACAGACAATATGATCAGTGATAACAAAAATTCTCAATTAAACGTCACCTGCTTAACCCAAGAGGAAGTACGGCATCGTCTAAAAATCACTAAAATTGACAAATCCCCGGGCCCAGATGGGATACACCCCAGAGTGCTGCAGGAATTAAGTACTGTCATAGATAGACCATTATTTTTAATATTTAAAGATTCCATAATAACAGGGTCTGTACCACAGGACTGGCGTATAGCAAATGTGGTGCCAATATTCAAAAAGGGGACAAAAACTGAACTTGGAAATTATAGGCCAGTAAGCTTAACCTCTACTGTGGGTAAAATCCTAGAGGGTTTTCTAAGAGATGCTATACTGGAGTATCTGAAGAAAAATAACCTCATGACCCATTATCAACATGGTTTTACGAGGGACCGTTCCTGTCAAACTAATCTAATAAGCTTCTATGAAGAAGTAAGTTCTGGACTGGACCAAGGAAATGCAGTGGATGTGGTGTATATGGACTTTTCAAAAGCTTTTGATACGGTGCCACACAAAAGGTTGATACATAAAATGAGGGCAATGGGGATAGGGGAAAATATGTGTAAGTGGGTTAAGAACTGGCTTAGTGATAGGAAACAAAGGGTGGTTATTAATGGAACACACTCAGAATGGGTCACAGTTAACAGTGGGGTACCACAGGGGTCAGTGTTGGGCCCGCTTCTATTTAATATATTTATTAATGACCTTGTAGGGGGCATACAGAGTAGAATCTCAATATTTGCAGATGACACTAAACTCTGCAGGGTAATCAATACAGAGGAGGACAATTTTATATTACAGGAGGATTTATGTAAACTAGAAGCTTGGGCTGCTAAATGGCAAATGCGCTTTAATGGGGATAAATGTAAAGTCATGCACTTGGGCAGAGGAAACAAAAGGTATAATTATGTGCTTAATTGTAAAACACTGGGCAAAACTGTCACTGAAAAAGACCTGGGTGTATGGGTAGATGACAAACTCACATTTAGTGGCCAGTGTCAGGCAGCTGCTGCAAAGGCAAATAAAATAATGGGATGCATTAAAAGAGGCATAGATGCTCATGAGGAGAACATAATTTTACCTCTATACAAGTCACTAGTGCGACCACACTTAGAATACTGTGTACAATTCTGGTCTCCGGTGTATAAGAAAGACATAGCTGAACTAGAGCGGGTCCAGAGAAGAGCGACAAAAGTTATTAGAGGACTAAGGGGTCTGCAATACCAAGACAGGTTATTAAACTTGGGGTTATTTAGCTTGGAAAAACGAAGGCTTAGGGGTGATCTTATAATAATGTATAAATATATGAGGGGGCAGTACAGAGACCTTTCTAATGATCTCTTTACTCTTAGGCCTGAGACTGGGACAAGGGGGCATCCTCTACGTCTGGAGGAAAGAAGGTTTAATCATAATCACAGACGCGGATTCTTTACTGTAAGAGCAGTGAGACTATGGAACTCTCTGCCACATGATGTTGTAATGAGTGAGTCACTACTAACATTTAAGAAGGGCCTGGATGCCTTTCTTGAAAACTATAATATTACCAGTTATACATACTAGATTCTTTGATAGGGCGTTGATCCAGGGAATTAGTCTGATTGCCGTATCTGGAGTCAGGAAGGAATTTTTTCCCCCAATGTGGAGATTAGTGTTGCCACATGGGGTTTCTTTTGCCTTCCTCTGGATCAACATGTTAGGCTATGGGGGGAACTAGATGGACTTAAAGTCTTCCTTCAACCTTAAAAACTATGTTACTATGTTACCACAACTCCTGTGCTGAGATAATCTTATATATATGTCCATGCTATGTACTGTGTAATGGATGTGTCTGACCATACAGGCACATGGTCTGATCATGCCACATCTCCTGTGCTGAAATAATCTTATATATGTCACAGTGCAAATGAAGAGGGCTGGGCACTGCAGGTTTAAACCAAGGGGGTCGGTCACAGCTGTGATGCTGATAGCAGTGGACTAGGAAAATTGCCAGCAATGGGTGTTGCACTATTCAGTAGAAATGAACATATGAAATGAACATATAAAGTACTTTTGGAGAAAGAACGGCACTCACTCATGGCAGACTGGCTTTTTAGGCTGTAATTCCAGAACAACACGTACATTCGTGCAGATACAGGTGCAGGGAGGGGGGTGGAGGGAGGCTGACGAAGCTGCACCCCAGCAGCGATACGCGTGTTGCCAGGGTGCCCCCAGGTCCTGACGGCTCTTATTGATTCCTATGGCTGCCTCCATGACCCCGACGTAGTGGTGACTATTTGACTTACTTGACTATTGACTGCTATTTAAACATTTACTGGCACTTTGCATATAGATTGGGATTAGCTTCCACTGACTATTCTCACGATACCCCGCTATACTGTCTTAAATGTCTTAGGTTCATGACCATTTATTTGTCTGTTATGTACATAGCACAACTATAGCTACCTGTATAGTGTGCCTTTAGATCTTCTGTGGTCAAATCTTTAGCATTGCTGCTGGCTAGCACCTGGCATTTATCTG
The DNA here is from genome assembly GCA_033576535.1 of Allobates femoralis. Lineage (NCBI taxonomy): Eukaryota > Metazoa > Chordata > Amphibia > Anura > Aromobatidae > Allobates > Allobates femoralis. The sequence continues at coordinate 25,736,943 of JARQOC010000004.1, read as the reverse complement.
GGTAAAGGTTACATTGTGTATACAATTTATTGCATAAAGGGTTATTGTCACAATTTTACACCCCTACGGGGAAACTTAATGTCATTGATAATTGCCCTCTTGCACAGTTTGATACAACCCATAGCCAATATTGTATATTGTGCTATTACAATCTGATTTATTTCATTTTGTGCTATGTTGACTCAAACATCGGTATTATATCAGCTCCCTTGAGCTGGTTCACAAACTGAACGGTACATAATAACCATAGTGTTACATGTTACTCCCATTATTGCGGGATCGTTTACATTTGTACATCTTTCATGGTCAATTCTTATGCCACCACTTTATTGTGCACACTGTGGTCTATTATGTTAAAGGGAACCTGTCACCTGAATCTGTAGAAAAAAATTTGACGTGGGCTTCGCCGTATTTTTGTGTCCAGCTGGGTACAGCAGGCAGGAACGGGCTGCCCCCAACCCCAGGTCCCTATTTGTACCTGCCTGGAAACAGAAATATCGGGAAGCCCTTATTTTTTATTATTTCATGAATTTCATGAAATAATTTTAAAAAAAATGCGTGGGGCTCCGCGCTATTTCTATGTCCAGCCAGGTACAGCTAGTCAGCTGGGGGCTGGAATCCGCAGCGCAGGGAAGCCCAAACTTTCTGGGCACCCCCCGCTGCGAATGGCAGCCCGCAGCCACCCCAGAAGATGGCACGTTCATTAAAGCGCTATCTTCAGGCGCTGAACCCAACTCTTCCAGGACTCTGGTGCAGTGGCTCACTGGGTAATAAAGAGGTTAGGGCCAGCTTTGTATTATCAGCTGGCCCTAAACCCGAAATTCATGGCAGTCACGCCAATATTAGACATGACCGCCATGAATTTCTAGTGAATTAAAAAAAAAAACACAACACACAGAAAAAATATTTTATTAGAAATAAAACAAAAAATCACTTGGACTCCATCTTTAATTATTAAAAAATCCTCTTCCGTCCGATGTAGTCCCAAAACGCAATTTCAGCACTGCTACATCTCTGGTAGACAACCTCTACCAGAGATGTAGCTGAGTTGTGCAGTACCGGGAAAGTTCATGTGAGTTCATGCTGCATGAACTCACATGAACTTTCCTAGACAGCACCGCGGCTTCTTCAAATGAACAGCTTATCTGCATCAGCTGTTCATTTGAAATAACAGGCGGGAAAGTCAGTGGTGAAGACACCGCCGGCTTTCCTGCTGTGTTCTACGCTCTCCGCTCCCTGATGCCCCCTCCTGGAGCTGCTCCCCCCGCCTGATCCTAACTTAGGATCAGGTGGGGAGGCGGCGGGGGGGGGGCGATGAGGGGGCATCAGGGAGCGGGGGAGCGCAGAACACAGCAGGAAAGCCGACGGGGCAGTCTTCTTACCGCCGCCGGCTTCCCCACCCTGCTCCTTCGCTCCCCGCTCCCTGGTGCTGCCCTCCCGCCCGGTCCTGACTCAGGATCGGGATGGGAGGCAGTGGGAGGAGCGTAGGATGGGGATGGGAGGCTGCGGGGGGCAGAGGATCGGGCTGAATTATTGTTTAAAAGCCGCCGGCTTTTAAACAATCATGCCCCCATTTCAGCCTTTTCCTCTGCCCCAGACCACTTTATAGGGTCCTTTTTGGTGATCGAACTATTATCGAACATAACCTCGAACTGACGAATTTGAAGCTAATTGTTCTAATTCTACGAATAACTCGAACATTGCCCAAAACAGCTCGAATTTGAGATTGGCGAACATTTCGAATCGAATATCGCTCATCTCTAATTGTAATCCCATAGATTGGGATCTTGCTGTCAACCGACTTGGGGGCACCCCATGGTTTTAAGTGTTTTTAATATTCCCCGTATTTGTACACTAATAAAGATTTGTTCAGTTTTCACATTGGCTTATATTGTCATGGTGTTGCTCCCTTAATGTGCCTCGTCTTCTCTCCCCCATAGAGATCTTGGCTCTGACATCTACTCTATATTCAGCAACACTCATAAGGCAGTGCTTGATAACAGAAGCAGATGTCACAGTATCAAGCTTTTGTGGAGATGTGAAAGCAGTGGAGCACCCAGAAATTTTCCAAGGTAGGGGTCCAAGAAACACACCGGCCCTGAAAGGGGGGTGTCACCCCCCAGCGGGGTTCCGAGGGGCACAGCCCCTGGTGGGGGGTTTTGGGGGAGCGAAGCCCCCCTAAAAGCCAAGCGATTTTTGTAAATTTGAATACCTAATTAATACTTAATACTGCACGAAAACGGTCTTATTTGTAATGACGCTACGCAGTCGGTCTCGGTTGCTCAGCAGTTCTGCTTTTTTATTTTCGTTATGGCATACAGTAAATATCTCCCCCATCCTGGCCCCTTGCCAAACAGTAACAATGACACTGGGGTAAAGGACAATGACACTGGGGGCACAGGATAATGACACTGGGGTACAGGATAATGACACTGGGGGTACAGGATAATGACACTGGGGTACAGGACAATGACGCTGACGCTGGGGGTACAGGACAATGACGCTGGGGTACAGGACAATGACGATGGGGGTACAGGACAATGACGCTGAGGGTACAGGATAATGATGCTGAGGGTACAGGACAATGACGCTGACACTGGGGTACAGGATAATGATGCTGACATTTGTTCTGATATAATGGGAAAGTTGGGTGCAGAGGAAAAGGTGTATAGCACAGCAGGGGATGGGAAAGAGCTTGTTTCCCTCAGCACCCCCACCTTTTCCACCCCCTGCTCTGCTATACACCTTTTCCCAAGCACTCAGCTTTCCTATGCTCTTGTATCCTTTATCCCTCAGCACTCAGCTTTCCCATGCTCTTCTATCCCTCAGCACTCAGCTTTCCCATGCTCTTCTATCCCTCAGCATTCAGCTTTCCCAGGCTCATCTATCCTCTCCCTCAGCACTCAGCTTTCCCATGCTCCTCTATCTTCTTTCCCTCAGCATCCAGCTTTCCCATGCTCCTCTATCTTCTTTCCCTCAGCATCCAGCTTTCCCATGCTCCTCTATCCTCTTTCCCTCAGCACTCAGCTTTCCCATGCTCCTCTATCTTCTTTACCTCAGCATCCAGCTTTCCCATGCTCCTCTATCCTCTTTCCCTCAGCACTCAGCTTTCCCATGCTCCTCTATCTTCTTTACCTCAGCATCCAGCTTTCCCATGCTCCTCTATCCTCTTTCCCTCAGCACTCAGCTTTCCCATGCTCCTCTATCTTCTTTACCTCAGCATCCAGCTTTCCCATGCTCCTCTATCCTCTTTCCCTCAGCACTCAGCTTTCCCATGCTCCTCCATCTTCTTTCCCTCAGCATCCAGCTTTCCCATGCTCCTCTATCCGCTTTCCCTCAGCACTCAGCTTTCCCATGCTCCTCTATCTTCTTTCCCTTAGCATCCAGCTTTCCCATGCTCCTCTATCCGCTTTCCCTCAGCATCCAGCTTTCCCATGCTCCTCTATCCGCTTTCCCTCAGCACTCAGCTTTCCCATGCTCCTCTATCTTCTTTCCCTCAGCATCCAGCTTTCCCATGCTCCTCTATCCGCTTTCCCTCAGCACTCAGCTTTCCCATGCTCTTCTATCTTCTTTCCTCAGTCCCAGCTTTCCCATACTCCTCTATTCTCTTTCCCTCAGCACCCAACTTTACCATGCTCTTCTAATCCTCTTTTCCTCAGCACCCAGCTTTCCCATGTTCTGATTTCCCTCAGCACCCAGCTCTCCCATGATAGCAGAACATGGGAAAGTTGGGGGCTGATGGAAATCAGAACATGGAAAAGCTGAGGAATAGAGGATAGGAGAGCATGGGAAAGCTGGGTGCTGAGGAATAGAGCTTCTTCCCCTCAGCAGACAGTTTTCTTATCCTCTTATTTGCTGCTATCACTTTCTTCCCTTGGCTATATGATGGACGTGTCACTTACAGCACAGCCAGCAGGTTCTGGCCCAGTCAATGTAAGGCCTTTTTCACATCAGCGTTTTTGTTCAGATCCGGTGGATCCGGACAAAAACCGCATCTGCCGCAACCGCGGCTATACCGCACATGCCGGACCTGCTGCAAGCCCCTTAGGCAATGCATGGGGCTTGCCACAAGTGCACTGCAAGTGCGGCCGTTAGGCGGCAGATGCGGTAAATCTGCCGCAATCAGCGAAAAACGCTGATGTGAAAGGGGCCTAAGGCTTCACTATAGCGTTTATGTCTGCATGCGTCTGACATGCAGGTGCAAACGTAGTCATACTGATGTCAACGCAGCGGAGATTCTCCGCATCCCTTCACATAGTATGGTGCCTGGTCACCCAATCAGCGGTTGGTCTTGGCGGTGGCCTGGAGATCAGAGGCGGCCGCCAGGAGATCAGAGGCGGCCGCCAGTGATCTCCCGGTGGCTGCCTCTGATTTCTGTGAAGATTTCAATGGATCTGCAGCATCTGCCTGCGTTGTCATGCGGAGGACACTGCGGATCCATTGAGCTCCATGCATTCTTTGTGCACTTGCGGTCACTTGCTGATAAAATAAGCCCCGTAAATGCACAGAAAATGCAACATGTTGTGTTCGGAGGGTGCCATTAAAAAATCCATCTGAACGCAAATGTAACCAAACGCAGCCATAGGCAGGTACTATGCCTTCCCATATTATACATAGGAATGCAGCGCACACGTGTTTGGTTACACTGCGTTCTGCATGCAAATGTGAAACCAGCCCAATAGCCCCAGCCCTCCCCTCACAAGCAGTCACACACACACACACCCCTCCCCGGGCAAGTGCAGGATGGAGAAGCGGAGATGTAAAGAACTCTATACACCCCCCAAACACACACACAAACACACACACACATAAACACACAAACACACACACACATAAACACACAAACACACACACACATAAACACACAAACACACACACACACAAACACACACACACATAAACACACAAACACACACATAAACACACAAACACACACACAAACACACACACATAAACACACAAACACACATACACACATAAACACACACACACATAAACACACAAACACACACACATAAACACACAAACACACCACACACACATAAACACACAAACACACATACACACATACACACATAAACACACAAAACACACACACAAACACACAAACACCTAAACACACAAACACACACACACATAAACACACAAACACACACACAAACACAAAACACACACACACCTAAACACACAAACACACACACACATAAACACACAAAACACACACACAAACACACACATACATATACACACACACACACTCCCACACACAAACACACACATACATATACACACACACACACACACTCCCACACACAAACACACACATACATATACATACACACAAACACACATATACATATACATATACACACACACACTCCCACACACAAGCACACACATACATATACACACACACACACTCCCATACATATACATATACACACACACACACTCCCACACACATGCATATACATATTGTGAGGCACCGGCCGGGTCGGTATGCTGCGACCGGTATGTGCCTCTTTGGGTGCGTGCTCCAGTGCCGCAGGATGTACTCCATGCCAGGTATTAGATGGGATTCCTCTTCTCAGAGCAGAAGGGGTTAAGAGGACATAGGAACCCTGGGTGTGGTTCCTTGAGTCTGGAGTGAGATTTTCTCCAGTGCAGAGCCTGATTGAGGAGCTCTGAAGGAAAGTGAAGTGGTCCTGGGAAGGGATTATCTCTGGTGGGGCTGATAGAGCCTGTCAGCGGTCGGGAGATACACCAAGCGGTGTGCAGTGTGCCGGCTGCGCTCCGGATCTGTGTTTTGGTGACTGTAACCGGACGGAGATCAATAAACCGTGAGTTGAGAACTGTCCGTGCCTGGTTCCCTGCCTCCCCAACACCGCTACACCTCACATATGGTGGAGAATGCGGGCATTGCCGGCCCGGTGAGGTGTAGCCGGCACTACCGTTGCCCTCTGTTTCGGTGGGGAAGTGACGTTTCATGAGGCTAATGAGCGGCTGATAAGTAAGAGGAGCAGCAGTCATCATTGCGGCCAGTCTCTTGCGTGGTGCCCGGCATCGCATGTCCTGGATTCGGCCGGCTACATTACAACACAAACCAGCAGCCAGCATGGAGGAGGTGCTCAAACACCTGGTGCTGGCCCAGCAGCAGCAACAGGAAGCTCAGCAGCAGCAAGAGAGGAGGCACCAGGAGCAGATGGCCCTGTTGATCGAGGCTGTGCGGACCATACCGGGGGATCCGCCCCGAGGACCAGGTGACGACTGCAGCGTCCGTAAAGCGGTAAGACAAGCGCTGCAAAAGATGACCCCGGGGGATGATGTGGAGGCATTCCTGGCCGTGTTTGAGCGGGTGGCTGAACGGGAGAGACTGCCGGTTGCCCAGTGGGCCGAGGTGCTGGCGCCCTATTTGACTGGTGATCCCCAAAAGGCATACATAGACCTGTGTACTGAGGATGCCCTGGACTATGGAGCCCTGAAGGGGGAGATATTGGCCCGTACCGGGGTCAATACATATGTGAGGGCCCAACGGGTGAGCCAATGGGCCTACGAGGAAGGCAAACCCGTGCGCTCACAGGCCTATGATTTGTTGCATCTGGTTAAAAAATGGCTGCAGCCTGAAGCCCTGAGTCCAGCTCAGATGGTAGAGCGGGTGGTGGTGGATCGCTTCGTGCGTACGCTGCCCGTCCCCATACAAAAGTGGGTGGGACACAGTGACCCGGGTTCCCTAGACCAGTTGGTGAACGTGGTGGAGCGCCATGTGGCCACACAGGAACTGATCCGGGACACTGGGACAATGCGGGCTACCCGCAAGGCCGCGCCCACCACACCAGACAGTAGGGACCCCCAACCCGGCCCCCGGGCGGGCGAGCGCCCGGCTCAGGCTGAAAACGGGCCTCCCCATGCAGCAAAGCAGCGATCCGTACAGCCACGGTTTGGCCCCTGGTATAGCGGGGAACCACCCCGATGTAGAAGATGCCGGGAGGTGGGACATATGATGGCGCAGTGTCCCCTAAACGGGGAACCAATGGACTGTGACTATTCCCGGAGGCGGTCCATGTTCGCCCACCTCATCGGAAAACGGGGCTCGGCCCCCCGGGATACTGAGAATGTACTGTGCCGCGTACGGCTTAACGGTCATGAGGTGACGGCCCTACTGGACTCAGGGAGCAACGTGACCCTCGTGTGTGCCTCCTTGGTCTCCAGGACCAAATCCACCGGCCGTACGGTCAGGGTGATGAGTGTCCATGGGGATCATCGCAGGTATCCAATGAAGCGTGTCACGTTTGCTACCCCAGCTAGGCGGGTTCAACATGTGGTTGGGGTGGTAAAGGATCTCCCTTATGATGTTGTGCTGGGGAGGGATATGCCCTTGTTCCGGGTATTGTGGAACGGGTATATGGCCCTTCGGATGAAGGATAGACAGGGCCCGGAGCCCGAGGATCCCGCCCCCGGGATACCCAGAGGACTTGATGTGACTAACCCCCGGGTGCAGAGCCCCGTGCGCCGGCCGCGCCGACTCCCCGTCCGGAATGGTGCAGCAGTGCCGCGCGCCGACCCCGTTTTCCTCGTAGGGCCCCAGGGCTCTGTCGTTGGTACCCGTCCGGAGTTGGTGGGTGCCGGGAGCCCGAACGGGTTGGTTGCTCGTGGGGTCTGGCACCGCTGGTACCCCCGGGTGCCCCTGCTTGGCTCCGCCGGTGCTCCGCGCCGTGACGTGGTCCCCTCACAGGGCCCAGGGTTATGGCCTGGTGTTCAAACCCATACGCTTGAACATAGGGGGGGGATATGTGAGGCACCGGCCGGGTCGGTATGCTGCGACCGGTATGTGCCTCTTTGGGTGCGTGCTCCAGTGCCGCAGGATGTACTCCATGCCAGGTATTAGATGGGATTCCTCTTCTCAGAGCAGAAGGGGTTAAGAGGACATAGGAACCCTGGGTGTGGTTCCTTGAGTCTGGAGTGAGATTTTCTCCAGTGCAGAGCCTGATTGAGGAGCTCTGAAGGAAAGTGAAGTGGTCCTGGGAAGGGATTATCTCTGGTGGGGCTGATAGAGCCTGTCAGCGGTCGGAGATACACCAAGCGGTGTGCAGTGTGCCGGCTGCGCTCCGGATCTGTGTTTTGGTGACTGTAACCGGACGGAGATCAATAAACCGTGAGTTGAGAACTGTCCGTGCCTGGTTCCCTGCCTCCCCAACACCGCTACACCTCACAATATACACACACACACACTCCCACACACAAACACACACATACATATACATACACACAAACACACATATACATATACACACACACAAACACACACATACATATACACACACACACACACACACACTCCCACACACATACATATACATATACACACACACACTCCCACACACAAGCACACACATACAAATACACACACACACACACACTCCCACACACATACATATACACACACACACACACTCCCACACACATACATATACACACACACACTCCCACACACATACATATACATATACACACACACACACACTCCCACACACAAACACACACATACATATACATACACACAAACACACATATACATATACATATACACACACACAAACACACACATACATATACATATACACACACACACACTCCCACACACACACACACATACATATACATACACACAAACACACATATACATATACATATACACACACATACATATACACACACACACACACACACACTCCCACACACATACATATACACACACACACACTCCCACACACAAGCACACACATACATATACACACACACTCCCACACACATACATATACACACACACACACACACACTCCCACACACAAGCACACACATACATATACACACACACACACACACACTCCCACACACAAGCACACACATACATATACACACACACACACACACTCCCACACACATACATATACACACACACACTCCCACACACATACATATACACACACACTCACTCCCACACACATACATATACACACACACTCACTCCCACACACATACATATACATATACACACACACACACACTCCCACACACAAACACACACATGCATATACATATACACACACACACAAACACACACACATATACATACACATACAAGTTCTATATTCCCGTCCAGCAATGTCTTCCCCCTTGTGGCCTCCTCCCCCCTCTGTTGTCTCACCCATGTGCTGTGGTGTTGTCTTCCTGACGTTGAGCTGCACCATGACAGACTTCACTGCAGGGGATCAGCACCGCCCCGCAGCTGACGTCACAGGCATCTGCCGGCTCATGAATATTCATGGACCCACGCAGTCTGGAAGCTGGGGAGGAAGAAAGCCGACAGGGACATCCCGGGGCACAATGTGTCGGCTTCTTCAGTTCTCAGTGCTCTGCGGGACAGTGCTCTCAGGGCCGTCCAAGGGGGGGGTCCAGACACGTAGGTCCCCCCCCTTGGGTGCGCCACTGTGTGAAAGCTACATTACAAAAGAACTACTACTCTAATGAATGTGGCCTACTTTCTAAGTGGAAGCAGTCCTACTCCGGGAAAGAAGATCAGAAGGAGCTTGAAAGCTCGATAAACATTTGTGCCTCCTTCAATTTATGACTTTGAAACATGTGCCAATATTTTAGACCACATTATGTGCCATAAACTCCTGCCTTTTAAAGTTTATTTATAAAGCTTCTTACCTGTGGGTATCTGAAGGTTCCCAAAACATGAGCTAAGAGGATTGAATTGGCGGAAAATGTGGACCCAATAACAGCAGAGAACATCGGTCTAGAATTACACTCGTTGATGGAGATAGTTGTACTAGAGTCAGTCAGGAACTGTAAAGCCCCTTGTAATTCATAGTGAGGTATATTACATGTTTCATACAGTTGAAAGCCTACTGTGATGTTCGGCAAAATACTTGGGTCTTTATTCATTTCTTCAACCGTATAGAGAAATGTCTGAATCCAATGATAATATCCCAGGTTGAATCTTCAAAAAGCAGAAAGAGAAGCAAAATTACTTGTAAGCTTATGATTTGAAGTACTTTCCTCCTCTTTTATTGTCTCAAAAACCTTTTATGGTGGGTTTACACGCTTCAATATCGTTGCGATATCGCAACTCAATGGCGCGGGAGCACGCAATTAGTGCACGTTTCTCCCGCATCGCATTGGATGTTTACACGCTGCGATATCGGAATACAACGTCCGTGCGATGTCTACGCCCCCCAACCCAGGAACGATCCTTTAACATGGGAGTGAATGGGTGACGTTTCAAATCGCATCGTAGTCGTGCGTTTACACAGCACGATCCGACTCCAATCTCCCTTCAATATCGGAGCATTGAATAGCACGCTCATTCAATCCTCGATATCGCATTGCCATCGTTCCTGCATCGTATTGGACGTTCACACCATACAACGCAGGAACGATCTCGGGTCCAACGATTGAACCACGTGACTTTTCATTGATATCGTACTACGATATCGCAACGTGTAAACCCGCCATCAGAGCTTCACTGTTTTAGTGGTTTGTGTCCTGATATAATAGTCTATTATAGTGCTATTGTAAATAAGTGTAAGACTGGCATCACCATTAACGTAGGTGCTGGCAGAAAATAATATACTTACAGAGATAGTTATCTGCCGCGACACTACTATTTTCATGAATAATGTAAATCAATAAGTGGCACTAGAGAAAAGAGGATCAATAGGTATAATGCAAATGTGTAATGCAGAAACTGCCCTGTGCTAAATATGAAAACCGGAGATCTTATGGCCACTTTACACACACCAACGTATCTGTCCAACTTCTGAACAACTTACTGGTTGCAGTGAAATCATGGACACATAGTTCCATTTGTACACAGCCACAAAATGGAACAATGTGTCCATGATTTCACTGCAACCAGTAAGTTGTTCAGAAGTTGGACAGATAAGTTGGTGTGTGTAAAGTGGCCATTAGTCTCAATAGTGGCCACTGAAGAATAAGCCTGGCATCCACTTCAAGGAGCCTCCACTGCCAGGTCCTGACACTATGCCCTAATGGAATTGTGAGATGTGAATGGGTTTATATGTCCATGGGTGCGATTAAAAACGATGATCAGGTGTGTGTTAGGCTCTCACAATGACTAAGATCTCCGGTTTTCATATTAAGCACAGGGCAGTTTCTGCATTACACATTTGCATTATACCTATTGATCCTCTTTTCTCTAGTGCCACTTATTGATTTACAATATTATAGTGCTATTTTCATGGTCAGTTACATTTGGTAATGCTATGTGTGATGCCATCTTTTAAGGCCATCTAGTGCTGTATCAATAGCAAAATACAAAAAGGTGCCCGAGAAAGATGCCAGTTACCCTTGATCTCCAAGGCTCCATTCATCATTATCCACAATGAGAGAAGACACAAAACACTGTGGTGAATTTCTAGGAGTATTGGGCCATTTGAATTCACCGATAGTATTATCAGGAAATCAAGAAATTTCCCAAAATAATGTATGAAGACATTTCTGTGGTTATGGCATATATGTTTAAGATAGAAATATCAGTCTTGTCTCTTCTAAATTTTAGGCTAGGGTCACATTTGGAATAGTAATTGCGTTCACCGCATCCAGATCCAGATGCGGTGAACGCAATTTGCTTTGTGTAATCCGGAGCAATGCGGTTACCGTACAGTTTGTTCATCCCTGCTGCCGCAGGAATGAACAAACTGTTAACATTACGTATAGTATGTGCGCAGCTGTCAGAGGAGCCGCGGTTTCATTGAGAAAATTGTACAGAGCCGACAATAGCCGGCTTACTGTACAGGAGTTATTAACACATGACATGCCATCCTAAGTGGGCAGCATGTCTCTAGGGAGGTGGGCACCCCCAAGAGATTTGTTGCCCACAATTATTATTAATATTTAATCTTTTATTTAACTATTAACAGTTTATTCATCCCTGCGGCAGCAGGGATGAACAAACTATACGGTCAACGCATTGCTCCGGATTACACATCCGGAGAAATCCGGTTACCGGATTGTGGCTTCATCCACACATTTTGCAAGCAAAATGTGTGTGAAGCAAATTGCGTTCACCGCATCTGGATCTGAATGCGGTGAACGCAATTACTATTCCAAATGTGACCCTAGCGGTTCTGGCATCCGCAATGTGACCCTAGCAGTTCTGTGTAATCCTGAGCAATGCGGTTACCGCATTGCGGATGCCAGAACCGCTGCAAAAACTGCAGCCTGCATGATTTTTCACGCAGGCTGCAGATCCAGAGCCGGTAACCGGATGGCTTGTAAAGCTATCCGGTTACTATAAAGGGCTCCTATGAGGAGCGTTTCCTGCTCCGGCTTTGAGCTTTTTAAAAGCTCAAAACAGGATCAGGATTTGAGAACACAGCCGCAGATGTGACCCTAGCCATAGTCTAAGTTCTGACTTGAACCCAAGACAGATGTTATGGTTGGCCCTAAACATGCGAAATATGAGTTTAGTTTATTCATTTTAAGAATATTACAAAGTCAACCAGTGATTTCTCTGGCTTATGATACTATGTTTCAGTTGCAGCAGAAGCTGCTTCTTAGGTTTCCGGAATCAGTCTCATGTCACTCAGCTTCAAACTGGGAAAACTGGACCAGTTTATAAAAGCTCTGAAGAAATATAGGTAAAATTCTATATGCATGGACTGCATACTACTTCTAAGGCTAGGGTCACAATTACAATCTGACCCTAGCCTAACGGATTGCGCTTTAAACTTAGTAATTTTCCCAGCAGCGCATAGCGCACAGGAAACGTTGTCTGCAACGTTTCCTGTGCGCTCTGCAAAACCGCACTCCCAGCAGCTTTCTGTGTGCCTGGTTGGGAAGGTAAATATCGGGTAATAAGGGGCAACGTTCTCCCGCAGCGCATAGCGTTAACGCTATGCGCTGCTGGGAAAAGTACTAAAGTTTAAAGCGTAATCTGTTAGGCTAGGGTCAAAACGTATATGTGACCCTAGCCTATGGCTGGTTTCACATCAAGATCTCTTTGTGTCCGTGTGGATCCTGGTTTTTGCAGGACTACACAGACAGGAACGGACAGAAACGGATTGGAGGACACTTGTGTGTCCGATTCGATTTTGTGACGGATCCGATTTTAATATCTTTGCAGCCAGAAAAATCAATCTGCGCATGCGTGGTGCACTAAGTTGGATCCGAGAAACGATGCAATTTTTTAGCGGATCAGACGACCATAGACTCCCATGTTATTTACCATGGAGAACATCGGATCCGTGCTTGTCCGACTGTCCGATATGACTAAAATCGCAGCAGACTCCGATTTTGGGAACAGGAAAAGATCTGGCACAATCAGATACATCACAAAACTGACACAATCAGAGGTCATTTAAGGACTAATCCGATCACATGTGTACCCATAGGGATACATGGAGGCCAAAACGTATCCGTGGCTGTCTGTTTTACAATGGACAGCCACAGATGCCAATAAATCTTGATGTGAAACCAGCCTAAGAAGTCCAACAGTTGTAGAATTGTGAAAACATTGGAGCTTTGAGAAAAAAGGAAACAATTCTGAGAAATTTGTAGAACATTGAGAATGAATTCACCAACATAAAGGAGACATCTAGTGAGAAATACCAATACTTTTTGGAGACCATTCTCTAATTCACCATTTCCTATATACAGTATTTTTCTCTCTATAAGACACACCTGATTATAAGTGAATTTGGTGAAGGAAAAGAGAAAAAAAAATTTAATGTTAAATGGGGTCCATATTATAATGCCAGTGTCCATCTTACAAACCATATATATATCCATCCTGGTATATATATCCCCCATGCTGTTACACATAGCCCCCTTGCTGGCACACTGCCCCCCTCCAGCCATGCTTGCACCCTGTTCCCCTCCAGCCATGCTGGCACACTGTCCCTTTTCAGCCATGCTGGCACTGTCCCCCTTCATCTATGCTGGTGTAGCGCCCTACTGGTTGGGATGCCACGGAGGGGTACTGCACCCACATAAAAATTTGTGGTACTCCTGTGATCAAGGCAAATGGAATGGTAAACAAGGGACTCTCAACACCCATTCATACACACCCTAAAGTAGAGGACCTTGGGTGAACCCACTGAAGGAAAAACCCAGTCCTGTGGGAGGAGTTATATGGTTAGAAAAAGTGTATGGATGGGTTGGCAGTTAGTCAGAGACTTGATGCCATGTGCATGCCCAGGGGTGTGTCTCGGCCCCCCGTCATAGGAGAGCCCTGCAAGAGGCACAAAAATCCAGACCTACCCCAGTTGCACTGGAGAAAGCAAGGGGGCGGGTGTCACACTTGGTGTAGGGAGACACCCAGCGCTGGACGACAACAGGGGTGAGGGGAAAGGATGCCCTGATGCTAAGGGAAGAAAGGAGAGATGGTGACTAGCACTGACACCTGGCTCCCCTAACATCCCTATACAGTTTCTGCAACTGTCGCCACAAGGAACCTATTCCCTGACTGTCCCTGGACTCCCACTACACAGGGCTCAGAGCAGGAGATCACTAGTCTGCCTGACTAGCAACTAAAGGAACACACCAGGGAACAACAAAGAGGGAAAGATACACTTAGCTTGAGCAGATCCAAACAGCAAACCAACAGGCTCCAGGAAAGACTGCTTAGAGCTCTGATGCAATCAGGCTCACCTGAACAGCTATCATGAGCAGTGCATTCTGGGAGTCAACGGACTATATACACAGCTCAAGGGATCAGCTGGGTCCTAGTGACCTCCATATTTCACTAAAAGGCAAATGCCTATTAAAGCGACAGAGATATTTTTTCTTTAGGATGTGGACTTTTTGGCCAAACGCTGAGATATTCTGCGAGTGACCTCTACAGTCTCATCCATGCCAACGACACACCTGTGAAAGTGGGCCAGAGATTGAACTGACCCTGCTTGAGACTGTAAATGGCGGCAGGAAGGGTGAGGCAGAAGAATGGGAGACAACTGAGGCCGAGCCGGAGGACCCAGAGATGCATATCATGCCCGAGGGAGATGTCGTGAAAGTCCCAGAGGTGATGCCAGACTTGGTGGTGAAGTCCGAGACAGAGGAGCCGACCAGCCATATAGATCCTGTAGAAGAGGAGGACGAGCCTGAGGGGGATGAGGCCGACATCTCGGAGGAAGTTGGGGCATCGAGGTTCCATACTTGTGGTGGGAACACCAGCAACATCGACCGGTTGGACGGGTCGGTCCAGCCACCATGACCGATGCACAGGACTGTGCTCTGGCTCCGGCCCAGGAGCAACCTGACTTTGCATACCAGCGCTTTAAGGCCGACCAGGGGGAGAGGCAATGCCGACGAGAGCACTGGTGGGCCCGCAACAGGAGTCTCCTGGCTAATGTACGAGCTAGGGATGTACCACCAATGTCCCCAGAAGAGCAGCAGACAGGTACCGTAGTGGCCTTTAACATGAACAACGGGCGGGGGTTTATATGGGAGCCTATTGTCGAGGAGGAGGTTTTTGTGAGCCGCCAGGATGTGGAGGCATACCTCCCTAAGGGACACCCAGAGCGAGGGTATACAAGGCAGTGAACTAAAGTAATAGTAAACCCGTGTATATAGTTTGTTGTTGATCTATGCTATGCTGATGGACAATCTGTGAACTTTTATTTTGTTGAGCCTTGTACTGTGAACCCATTAAGCCATGGACTCGTTGATATTGTGCCTTTAAGCAGTGCCATGGACACTGTTGAAAGTGAGAGACAATGACCACCAGAACTGTAGATGAAACCCGGCCCTGTTTTGGCCAGTATGCTGTGTGTTGTTTTTTATTTCTTAATTTTTTTTCTATTAAAGTGCCTCTCACAAGGGAAGAAAAATGCTGCATAATGTTGATGTTAATGTTGTAATAAAAAATGCAAATTTTAATCCTGTTTGTGATTCCAAAAGCTGACCCACCCCAGGGCTATGGGGCACAGGCCCCCGTGATATCCCCCGTGAATCAACGCCCAGAACCGAGTACCCCACATTTCTGGGGTGGGTCACTAACACTGTCCCCCTCCATCCATGCTGGCACTGTCACCTTCCATCCATGCTGGCACAGCCCCCCATATTGGCACATAGAGCCCTTACCCTTGTGCATAGTTAAAAAAATAATAAACGATGTGATAGTCATCTCACTCCACCGCTGCCTGCTGATGCGCTATCCCCGCTGTGTGCTTTGCCGTCATCCGGGCCCTGAGAGCAGTGCGTGGTGAGGATGTCACTCCGCAGTGACGCTCACAGGATCCAGATGCCTGTGCAGCCCCGACAGCAGGGATAGCGCAGTCAACAGGTAGCATTGGAGCGAGGTGAGTATCACATCCTGGGGATAGTCAGTGCTTTCCACACAATGAACGAGTGGAAAGCACTGACTATTCCCATTGGCTGAAACCGCTGAGCAGCGGAACCGCTCCTGTAATATGCTCTGCTCTCCCGCTGGTAATTGACAGCGGGATGCAGTGCATATTACAGGAGATAATGAGCAGGCCCACGTGACCACGGCCCCCAGCTTGCAGCCTCCTAACCATCCCTGGGTACCACTCCTGAGCTCGCCCCCCTCCCCTCGCCTACAGCTCGACAGATTGTACTTTCGCTTTATAAGACGCACCCCCCACTTTCCCCCAAAGGTTGGGGGACTAAAAGTGCGTCTTATAAAGCGAAAAATATTTTCTTGAGCAGCATTTCTAAATAAATTAGTATAATTATGCTTATAACAATACACTAGTTCAACCTTTTTACTCTAAATTGGCTTAGACTCTGAGGCTAGTCGATGTCCAATAATTAACTCGGGTTTAAGTCTAATTTCTTCAAGAGGAAAAAATTAAAGCCCAAGTTGCTTTTTTACAGTTACTTCTAAACATATAAAAAATGAATCATATTGAATTTAAGATTTGTGCAATATTTGAACTTATCATAAACAATTGAGTAGGCATACTTACAATCTACAGGTCGTCTTGGGTGGCTGGACATCAAATGTCAACTTTTGGTAGATCTTAACAGAATTAATAGGTAGTACCACTCCTAACATGATATCTCCAGGTTGCCTTATCCCCTCCTGGTCTGACATAGGTGGTAATCTACATATGTGATTCATGGCGTATATGGCTGACATATGGTGTAACAGTTGAATCTTCATAAACACTATATACATATGAATCATATTAGCTTTTTTCTGATTTAGCTGTGGACAGAAAAAATACAGTACATTACCCTCTAAATTATATTATACCCTATTAGTGTAATGCCGATGCGACATATTCATTCTCCGCACCTTTCTAATCACCGTGTGAGCCACTCTGCCTCACCCAGTGTCAGATCGCCTCGAAGTATCTCCTGGCAACACATCCAGCACTAATACATCCTCCTACTGCAGGCGAGTCTCCACTCGGCTGTAGAAACTCGTGGTCAAACTCAGCAGGAATGTTATCACCTGCCTTTTATGAGTGTTGCTTGATTGGCCTATCCTCTGTTAGTAGTGCGTTCATAAAACACCTCTTTCCTATACTTTTTGCTGTAGTTTAGGTATTGTCCATTCACTTCCAGTGCTCTGTCTGTTTGTGCCTCTTTTTCATCTCCCAAGTTATTTACCTGACTTGCTTTCAGTTTATCCCGTTGGACCTCTCTGCTTCTGACCCCAGCATACGTCTCTGTACCCAATTCTATCTGCTCCTGACCTCAGCTTGTATTCTGAACCTCTCTTGCCTGCCCCAACCTCATTGTGCTTTACTATATCTCTTCCCAAGCACTTTGTACCTTTTAAGGTGAGCCTGTCAGTAAAATTCTGCAGGGCCGGGGACTGCACTGACAGAGGTACCTGTTGATTACCAGTGGCCAAACTTACACCAAAGTCCAAGAGTTTGTCAGCAGGATATATGGCCTGAGCTTACTGTTGCACTGATGGATGTGGACTGACTGCACCACTGGCCGGGCTTACACTCGAAGGGCATAACTGATCCACTACCAGGTCTTCACTAGGGCCTCTAATGGTTAGGATAGGCTGGGCTGCAGGTAGTCAACATGTATCCACTTTCAGTGCAGTCCTTGGGTATGCAACAGTTGACCCTATAAATTAAGGCAGGTGTACAAGGTACAAATGGCACAGCCAGAGATGTAGTCAGGCAACTCAAGTTCAGGGAAGGCAGCAAAGGTTCACAATACAAGTTAGGAGCAGAAAAAAAAGATAGGATGAACTGAAAACAAGCCAGGTTAAAAAATTGATATACAAAAATGAGGTGCAAACTAAAAACACCTTACTACAGCCAGGTAGAGATGCAACAGATAGATATCATTTTCTTAAAGTAAATCTGTTTGCAAGGTTTTTGCTCCTCCATTCAAGAGTAACATGATGTAGACGCAGGGGCAAAGACCACCATTCCAGCAAAGTGTTACTTACAGGGCTGCGTGCCTCAGTTTTGTTAAAACTACTGTTTATTTGTATGAGAACGACCAGCTCTCTAAATGATGAGATCTGTATATTTATTTACCATACAGATTTACAGTTTTCTGTGCAAATTGTGCATAAGCAGAAAGCTAACAATCAGTGGTCCTAGCTTGAGTGTACAAATCCAATGAATATGAAGGACTACATAGCAACAGGTTTACCAGTCCTTAAGGGTACCATTACACACAGAGATATCTTGAGAGATATCGCTGAAACGTCTCAGGTTTGGGATCACTCAAAAGACATTGTTACTCCATCTTTGCATGTAACACCGAGATATGACTGTAATAAATCTTTGGATCGCTGATCGCAGATTTAACATCATGTTCCTAAATCAAGCAATCTGCGATCTGCAAACCTGTTGCATATTTGTGTGTGACACCGCGATAACGATGTGGATAACGATTTCGCCCATTGACCACAATGAACAGGAAACGTTCGCTGGGTTGTGCACATGTGACAACTCCCCAGCAATGTCAAACAGATGTCCTCAGCGAGCCCCCGCTCCCGAGATCTTTAGAGATCTCCCAGCGATATCTCTGCATGTAACAGTACCCTAAGAATAATCTCCTCCTAATAAAACAGTGATTATATCAAAAATAGAATAAGCTGCACATTAAAGAGAACCTGTCACTTGAATCTAAGTCCCTACACTATCACTAGCTGTCCCTACACCTTCCTAGCTGCTCCCTATCTATCCCTTTCTCATCTAAAGTGTCCCTATTAAACATGTGAAAAAGAAGTTTAAACTTACTGCAGTCCCCGTGGTTGGGGGACTAGGTAGGCGTGGCCACGCTTTATCCACCACTACCGCCTACCCAGTCCCCCAACCACGGAGACTGCAGTAAGTTTAAACTTCTTTTGCACATGTTTAATAGGGTCACTTTAGATGAGAAAGGGATAGATAGGGAGCAACTAGGAAGGTGTAGGGACAGCTAGTGATAGTGTAGGGACTTAGATTCAGGTGACAGTTCCCTTTAAGTGACACATTACTAGAATTAGAGCTTCTATCTCTCATTGCCTTTAGATTAGATCACTACAGCCTGGTGACAATTTCCTTTTAAGTAGATTATTTATATCAGGCTACTTTCACATTCCGTTCTGCTGCACATTTAGTGCTCCCTTTGGGGCTTATGTCTGAAAATGGACTTTAGACCTATGCACCGACTGTGTCATTGACTTTAATGGTGCAAATGGAGTCAATGTGTGGTCTGTCTTCCATCATTTTTGGGAATACACGTTTTCTGCAGGCGAACACTCAAACGTTGTCTGCGAGTATGACATTCTGGCCTGGCGCATCATAGTAGCAAAGAAGACAGGAATTTCAAAAAGAGGTGGCTCAGCAAAAGGAATGAGGATGCCCAGCGAGGCATGCTAGGTGCCAACAAGAAAGGGAGAATGGAGCCCCGGAGCCCACCTGTCCAGCCTCCCGATGGAGACTACATGTAAATTATAAATAATTTTTCTTAAGCTTTATAGGGCACTTTTAGGTCAGAGAGGGATGGTTAAGGATCAGCTAGCAAGGTGCAGAGACAGGTAGTGATAGCATAGCGGGGTAGAACAAGCTGACAGGTTTCCTTTAAGGGTACCTTTACACGCCGCAACTATCACCGGAGATCGGAGACAATTGAACATGCGCGTGCACGTTTTTGACGGTTGCTACCGAACGCCGATGCCGTATGTACACGCCGCAATTGTGCCCTCAACCTAAGGGAACGTGGCTCCCTGGAAGTTGCCACAGAACCTGCGGGAAACATCCGGTTGCCTCTCGACGACGCTTCACAAGCCGCAATTCCCAAAGGAATGTGGGCGTACATGTTCAGCGCCGCCAGAACGTGACAGACTTGTGTATTCCGAGCTCCAAACACGCTGATAGACAATGCAATAGCGTCATGATTGGCCAGGCTGGCTAATACATGACGCCATTGCAATTGTGTAGTGTGAATGGACAGCTCTTCAAATATGTCGCCCTGTGAAGGGACGGCCAATGGAAACACAGTAGTCCCCACCAATCATCGCTGATGGGGCGTGGTGTCCAGCACGCTGTGGCACGCCTCTGGGAAATCACTAGGTGACGCAGATTCCATCCCTATCGCCCCTTCACGTGCCAAAACCAGGGCAATTCACCTTCAGGGTTGCCTCTGGTTTTCGGACAATGCACTGAAACCGCAACCGGGAGCAACTTCAAAAATCACCACCGGGTTCCACAACTACACGCCGCAATTTCGTAACAATTTCAGGGCAACGGTGACGGAAATCCCGATTGCCTCTCAGTTGCTGCACCGTAGGTGCGGGCGTATAAAGGTACCCTTAGGGAACTTAAGAACTCTATAGAATTTAGGTTTATATCTCTTATTTAGAACTATAATAATAGGATATGTAAATTTTTAATGTACATTTGATAAATACTTTTCTATTGATTGCCCCTTTAATTTAAATTTTGTTTTATTTTTCTGAAAAATTTTATTAATACGGAATTTTAAGGGAAAATAAAAACTATATAGAGTTAAATCTCTTATTTAGAACTATGGTAATAGTACATGTAAATTTTGAATGTACTTTTGATTAATACTTTTCTAATGATCATCCCTTTGCTTTTATATTTTGTTAGTTTTTTCTGAACATTTTCATTAATACAGAATTTTAAGGGAAAAATAAGAACTCTATAGAATTTATATCTCTTATTCTGAACTACGATAATACAAATTTTTTAACAGAATTACAATAACAAAAAAATTAAACATGCAACTTTTTTATTTTTAAATATGGAATTTTATAATGTGTTCTTATTTATAAATTATTTAAAAAATCTATATTTGAAGGCCGATGTAGTGACAATAGGATTACATATATGATAGCAGTCATATAGTAAGTGTATGGAAATAGTGCTAGACAACTCACTAAGAATGTATCTTTTCTACTCACAATTCCCAGGGACTTCCAATCCTCATCCTTTTCTACATAGCCAATTTTTAGTACGGTATATACATAAGTGTCTTATATACTGCAGAACAGCAAAATAATTATTGTAATTGATTGTCTTTATTTTGACATAGACATAATAGTCCTTGAGACCCTGTGTCAGGTTATTTTTACTTCGGCACTAGGAGGATAATTACCGTATATACTCGCGTATAAGCCGACTTTTTCAGCCCAAAATTTGGGCTAAAAAGTCCCCCCTCGGCTTATACGCGAGTATATGTATATATACAGCCGCAGCCCCGGAGGTATACAGGCCCCCCCCATCAAGCTCCAGGGCCCCCCCCTTGAGCGGCGTCCTGTAAAGGAATATCATACTTACCAGTCTCCTGTCGCGCCGTCCGCAGCTGCCGACACGCGATCCCGGGCTTCATTCAGTGAGAAGACCTGTGGTGACGTCAGAGGGGGGGGCGTTCCCGGGGCGTTCCCAGCGCTGATTGGCTGTTCGCGGTCATGTGATATGTATCACATGACCGCGAGTGCCCGGGAACGCCCCTCTGACATCACCACAGGTCCTGTCAGAAGAGACCTCACTTGGAACTGGGGATCGCACAGCGGCAGAAGGCGTCGGACAGGTGAAGTATTGATTCTTTTTTATTTTTCAGACCTCAAGGGGGGGCCCTGGAGCTTGATGGGGGGGGCCTGTATACCTCCGGGGCTGCGGCTGTATACAGCCCTGGGGCTTCTGCTGTATACAGCCCTGGGCTGCGGCTGTATACAGCCCTGGGGCTGCGGCTGTATACAGCCCTGGGGCTGCAGCTGTATACAGCCCTGGGGCTTCTGCTGTATACAGCCCTGGGGCTTCTGCTGTATACAGCCCTGGGGCTGCTGCTGTATACAGCCCTGGGGCTGCTGCTGTATACAGCCCTGGGGCTGCTGCTGTATACAGCCCTGGGGCTTCTGCTGTATACAGCCCTGGGGCTTCTGCTGTATACAGCCCTGGGGCTGCTGCTGTATACAGCCCTGGGGCTTCTGCTGTATACAGCCCTGGGGCTGCGGCTGTATACAGCCCTGGGGCTTCTGCTGTATACGGCCCTGGGGCTTCTGCTGTATACGGCCCTGGGGCTTCTGCTGTATACAGCCCTGGGGCTGCTGCTGTATACAGCCCTGGGGCTGCTGCTGTATACAGCACTGGGGCTGCTGTATACTACCTAAGGGCTGCTGTATACTACCACTGGGGCTGCTGTATACACCACTAGGGCTGCTGTATATACCTCTGGGGCTGCATATACCTCTGGGGCTGCATATACCTCTGGGGCTGCATATACCTCTGGGGCTGCATATACCTCTGGGGCTGCATATACCCCTGGGGCTGCATATGGGGCTGCATATACATATGGGGCTGCATATACATATGGGGCTACATATGGGGCTGCATATACCTCTGGGGCTGCATATGGGGCTGCATATACCTCTGGGGCTGCATATGGGGCTGCATATACCTCTGGGGCTGCATATGGGGCTGCATATACCTCTGGGGCTGCATATGGGGCTGCATACACCTCTGGGGCTGCATATGGGGCTGCATATACCTCTGGGGCTGCATATACCTCTGGGGCTGTATATACCTCTGGGGCTGCTGTATACTACCACTGGGGCTGCTGCTGTATACTACCACTGGGGAGGCTGCTGTATACCTCACTGCTGGGGGTTGTATACCTGTGCTGGAGTCCACCCTCGGCTTATACGCGAGTCAATAAGTTTTCCCAGTTTTTGGGGGCAAAAGTAGGGGGGTCGGCTTATACACGGGTCGGCTTATACACGAGTATATACGGTAGTTGATAACTGAGCAGATGTTACCACCCTGCTTGTATTCAACAATCTGTACTGTAGACTCACACTATGAATTTTATGTATAAAAATACTATATATATATATATATATATATATATATATATATATATATATATATATGTATGTATATATTTATACTGTATATATAGAGGGTCATATGATACATAAAACTTATTGAGAATTTCATAAAAATACAATGGTGTGCTTGGTTTTAACACAAACTTTATCCTTTCATGAGTTATTTACAAGTTTATGATCACTTATAAAATGTGTTCACAGTGCTGCCCATTGTGTTGGATTGTCAATACAACCCTCTTCTCCCACCCTTGACACACTGATAGCAACACCGCAGCAGAAATGCTAGCACAGGCTTCCAGGATCCGCTGTTTCAGATGCTGCACATCTCATATCCTCACAGCATAGACAATTGCCTTCAGTTGACCCCAAAGATAAAAAAGATAATGGGGCCATTCTTCATTAATGGAAACCTCAATGCCACTGGATATCAGAAATCGCTACATGATGATGTGTTGCCTTCTTTATGCACTGAAGATGTTTCGTTCCCTGAGTTTTTCCAACAAGATGGTGCACCACCACATTATGGGTGTCAGGTCCGAGCATTCCTACATGAACAGTTTCCTGGAAAGTGGATTGGTCAAGTTAAATGGTCACCAAGGTCTTCCGATCTGACCGCCTTAAACTTTTATCTTTGTCGTCATCTGAAGGCAAAAAAAATAAAGGTGGATCCAATATGGCCAACTTCAGAGTGCCACCATGGTCACCACCCATCGGGAAAAGTTTAACCCCTCCCATATACTAATATGCCAGAAACAGGAAGTTTATATCACCAACCACTCCCATTTTATTTAGGTGCCTCCATATAAATGGCCCACCCTGTATATATGAGCTGAAGTTTTCTTTATATATATATAAATATATAAATGTTTATATATATATATATATATATATATATATATATATATGTAACAAAAAATCACTGCTGCACTCAGTCTAACCAATAAGTGTGTGCTGACAAGCAATAATGGTTTGAGAAAAAAATTAAAAAACGTCCGTTTTTTCTAAAAAAAACTCAGTACTCACTTTTTTTTTATTAAAAGCCAGGGCTCTTGGTACACTCATTGGCCAATGTATGACTGTACCAAGAGCCCTGGCTTTTAATAAAAAAAAGTGATTACTGAGTTTTTTTTAGAAAAAACAGATGTTTTTTAATTTTTTTTAAATTTTTTTCTCAAACCATTATTGCTTGTCAGCACACACTTATTGGTTAGACTGAGTGCAGCAGTGATTTTTTTGTTACATATTGATACCAGCAACACAGCTTTGCACCTTTCGCACAGTGTAACGAGTGCTTTGCAGTTTTTTGTTTGATATAAACTAGACTAAGTGGAGTTGCTGGCTCCACCCAGCTGCAGATTGCACCCCCACCGGCCCCAGGTGCTCAGGGATCAGGATGAGGTCAGAAGGACCAGGGAGTTCACGGACAAGGATCTGGCAGGGATGTCAGCGATAGGACCCTCCGGACCCCGGGGCCGCCGAGAAGTGGCCGGAGGCCAGGCATACATTGGCCAATGAGTGTACCAAGAGCCCTGGCTTTTAATAAAAAAAAGTGAGTACTGAGTTTTTTTAGAAAAAAACGGATGTTTTTTAATTTTTTTCTCAAACCATTATTGCTTGTCAGCACACACTTATTGGTTAGACTGAGTGCAGCAGTGATTTTTTGTTACATATTGATACCAGCAACACAGCTTTGCACCTTTCGCACAGTGTAACGAGTGCTTTGCAGTTTTTTTGTTTGATATATATATATATATATATATATATATATATATATATATATATATATATATATATATATATATATATATATATATATATATATATATATACACATATCTATACAGTACAGACCAAAAG
Source organism: Allobates femoralis (assembly GCA_033576535.1). Lineage (NCBI taxonomy): Eukaryota > Metazoa > Chordata > Amphibia > Anura > Aromobatidae > Allobates > Allobates femoralis. The sequence goes on along the minus strand of JARQOC010000004.1, from coordinate 25,711,778 downwards.
TTTGGACACACCTTCTCATTCAAAGTGTTTTCTTTATCTTCATGACTATGAATATTGTAGATTCACACTGAAGGCATCAAAACTATGAATTATCACATGTGGAATTATATACTTAACAAAAAAGTGTGAAACACCTGAAAATATGTCTTATATTCTAGGTTCTTCAAAGTAGCCACCTTTTGCTTTGATTACTGCTTTGCACACTCTTGGCATTCTCTTGATGAGCTTCAAGTAGTGATGGGCGAGTCCTAAATTACTCGGAATCGCTTGACTCTAGCGAGTCCGAGCCCGGGACTCGCTACTCGGTGCGAGTCTAGCGAGTCCAATGTTAATGAATGGGGAAGCGAGTAATAGCGAGTAGTGTGCGATTTACAAATCACAAATGTGTCTCGGAAGCTTCAGCCTGAAGCAATCCTAGTTTTGTCAGAGACTCTGACAAAACTAGGATTGGCATTGACTTGCATTGGACTCTTTAACTGTGCAAGTAATCGCTGGGAAACTCGCAGAGTAAGGAGTCAGGCTGTCTGCTCTGTGCTGGCTGCCGCAGCTCCAGGGTCCTAGAGCCCGCCTGCTCTTCCTGTGTGTAGCAGAGCTGAGATTGTTCTCAGTCTGCTCATCCCTGTGCATAGACATCTATATCTATGCACAGGGATGTAGCAGAGAGGACATCGCGTTTTGGACTACGTCGGATGGAAGAGGATTTTTTTAATTAAAGATGGAGTCCCTAATGGCTTTTTTTTTATTTCTAATAAAAAATTTTCTCTGTGTTGTGTTTTTTTTAAAGCAATTTAATAGAAATTCATGGCGGTCATGTCTAATATTGGCATGGCTGCCATAAATTTTGGGCTTAGGGCCAGCTGATAATACAAAGCTGGCCGTAACCTCTTTATTACCCAGTGTGCCAGTGCCACCAGGGCCGCTGGAAGAGCGGGGTTCAGCGCCAGAGGATGGCGCTTCAATGAACGCGCCATCTTCTGGGGCGGCTGCGGGCTGCAATTTGCAGCGGGGGGTGCCCAGAAAGCTTGGGCCTCCCTGCGCTGCGGATTCCAGCCTCCAGCTGCTTAGCTGTACCTGGCTAGACATAGAAATTGCGCGGAGCCCCACGCATTATTTTTTTATTACTTCATGAAATTCATGAAATAATAAAAAAAAAGGGCTCCCCTATATTCTTGTGTCCGGCCAGGTACAAATAGGCACCTGGGGGTTGGGGGCAGCCCGTCGCTGCCTGCTGGATCCGGCTGGTTCCAGAAATACGGCAAAGCCCATGTAATTTTTTTTCTGAAAAATCAATAAAACAATCCTAAAAAAGGGACTGCATCTTTATTAACCCCTCGCCCATGGTCCAGGGGTTAATAAAAATGCAGTCCCTTTTATTTACATTGTTTTATGGATTTGTCAGAAAAAAATTTCACTTGAGCTTCGCCGTATTTCTGGAACCAGCCAGATCCAGCAGGCAGCGACGGGCTGCCCCCAACCCCCAGGTCTCTCACAGACAGCCTGGCTTCTGATCAGAGCAACAAATGGAGGAGATTGCCTTACCTAGCTGAGCTATCAGATATGCGCTTGCCATCGTCCCCTCCCTCCCCCTCCCCTTTCCCATAAGAAACACTGTGTGGGACAGCAAAATGGATATGAAACAAGCAGTGAGGCACAGCACAGGGAGAGAGAATAGCTGCATGGGAAGGAGTGAATAATTAACTACCATTTACATACTGCATACTATTCAGTAGTGAAAGTAATCGACCAGTTAGTGCAGACAGTTGCCTGCTGGGTGGGAAGGTGCTTATAGCAAGAGAACAATGAAGGTTACAGTAAAGGCTGAAAAGGCTGCCCAGGCACTATTCAAAGGTACTATTTGTATCATACTGAAAAATTACCTGACAGAGTCCCTTTAATGCTTTCATTGTATAACAACTTAAAGGGAACCTGTCATCTCATTTCCACCCTCTCCCCTGCTCTACCTGTCCCTGCACCTTGTGAGCTCATCCCTAACCATCCCTCACTGACCTAAAGGGGCCCTATAATGGTTTAGAAAAATGACTCTTAACATACATATGGTCTCCATCTAGGAGACTGGAAAGGCGGGCACCGGGCTCCATTCTCCCTTCTTCATTAGCATTTTGCATGCCCCGCTGGGTGTCCTCTCTTCTTGTCTTGTTCCGCCTTAGTTTTGAAATTCCCACCTCCCTTGTGATGTAAAACGCCGGGTCGGGACATCATATGGGGCCCGATGCATTTTGGGCCTAATCATGTGATCGGCCCAGTGCATTGTGGGTCAGATCACGAGTTTGGCCCGGCTTCAATATGCGCATTGCGCATGCACTGGGCCAATCATGTGATCAGGCCTCACCACCGCCAGATCTGCTGCACCCCCGACCTTCTGTCTCTTTAACATTTTCCTGAAGAATTTAAGTCCGCAAGGACAGGGTCCTCTCCCCTCTATACCAGTCTGTCATTATTAATTTGCTTACTGTAAACTGTATATAATTTATATATAATTTCATATGTAACCCTTTCTCATGTACAGCACCATGGAATTAATGGTGCTATGTAAATAAATTATAATAATAAAAATAATAATGTTGTGATTGGCTGACTGTCCAGCGTCATAGCGTCTGTATAAACACTGCAACTACCATCTTGCATACATTGCTTCCGGAAACAATGTGGTAAAAGCATATGGACAGAGTGAGCAGCGTGAATGGGGAGTGTTTCTGCCATCTAAATCTAGCAAAACAGCTTTTTTAAGAGCTACATTGAGTTAAGTCAGCATAGTTGTCGGGAGATGTTGTGAAGCAGAGAGAGAATAAAAAGTAGTGTTCCAATATCTCTATATTAGAACAATACAACAGCTCTTTTAAGAGCTACAACAAGTATAAACTACTTCAGAATAGTTTAGGGAGGGAGAGTTTTTTGGCATGGACTGGCTAAAAGTAGTGTTCCAGTATCTCCATATTAGAACAAAGCTTGTTTAGAGCTACATTTCCAGCACACATTGTGTACTATCCAATAGAGTAGTTGTGTTTTGTGCTGTCCATAAAAAGCACTGCTCTTTATTGCCCTGGTCATTTTTGGGGTTAAACATTCCTTTGCCCGTGTCATGAAAATTTAAACAAATTTTTCATATGGTCCTAGTGTGCTGTTAAAATAATGTCAAATACAGTAGTTGCCTTTTGTGCTGTCCATTAAAAAGCACAGAACCTTCTTCCCCATGTTACTTTATGGGTCAGACTTTTGTTGGCCTGTGCCAAAAACTTTCAAATATGAACCATTTGCTCTGTAAATCCTGGCAAACACAGTATTTGCCTCTTCTGGTGTCCTTAAAAAGCATTAGTCCTTCTGCCCCCTTAAATTCTTTGGATCACATGTTACTTGGCCAGTGCCAAACACTTTCAAATATGAACAGTCTGCTAGTTAGCTCTTTAAATCCTGTCTAATGCAGTATTTGTGTTTTATCGAGTCCTTAAAAAAGCACTGGTTCTTCTGCCCTATGTCATTTTTGGGGTGAGACTTTGCTTTGCTTATGCTAAAAGTCTTATGAAGGACCCCTGCCCAATAGGCCTGTACATGTGACTGACGAAACTGACTAATGTTGACATTAATATTCCTCAAAAATGAACCTTGAGCCACCTGATGGTGTCGAAGCATACAATTTAATGTAGCAGTTGCATGAGTTATGAGGGCCACTACCCAATAGGCCTACACGTGTCACTCATCCCCCTTTTGCAGATCGATTTTTAACCTTCAAATGCTAGGCCAGGCCATTTAAACAGTCTTTACCATTTTTGTTTCATTGATGGCACTTTTATGTCCGTGGCCCTACTTTTTGGAAATTCTTGTGGTGTCTTTGTTGTGTGTTTTGTGAATTTACCAGGGCTCTCTGAGCACCATACCTTTACCGGTCACTCATCTCATTCTATGATCAATGCTGAAGCTTCAAATACTGAACCAGGCATTGTGCCATGTATCCATAATACACAATAATGCTAGTTTTAACCGTGGGTAAGAGATAGCACTTATCCTGCTGTCTGGGTCTAATTTGAGCTTTCTTGGTAGCTTTTCTTGCCCATATGAAGGTGTTTTATAGGCCCTTAATTTTGCCTCACATTCATTTGAATGGGTTTGGTACTTTGGTGAACATATACCCGTTTGATGAACTGAACCGAACCCAAACTTTAAAAGACTCTCTCATCTCTAGTTTAGAAAACTTGTAAAAATGAACATTTTGGTTGAATTTAGGTTGGGATGCTGTCATCTGGAGGGCTTACACATTCTGGAGAAATCAAGCCCTTCTTGAATTTTATTAGAAAAACTAAAGAGAAAGACAAGTGCACAATAGGGTCTGATCTGGGAAAACAGTGCGGTATTAAGCAAAGTCTGTACCACTCACCGGGTATGACACAACCACTGAAAAGCCAATAGTAAGTATGGGCTGCTGCGTACTCCCCAAGGCGTTGCTAAAGGACCGAATAAGAAAACTGGGTGTATGTTCGCGCTGCCTTTTAAAATCCAAACAAAGGATGAGATGTAAGCCATTATAGTGATCATTTGGAAAGACATTGACGCATTTTGCAAGCTTCTGCACACTTTCTCAGGAGAAATACATTCCTTTCTCCTGAGGAAGTGTGCAGAAGCATACAAAACACGTCAAGATCTTTACAAATAAAAGAATCCACGGATCACTATAATGGTTTCCAGCTCATCCTTTGTTTGGATTTTACGTGGCAGCGCGAGGATACACCCAGTTTGCTTATTCAATGAATTTTATTAGAGTAAGCCTGTCTCCATTTTCCATTGACAGACTAGTGCGAGTATCTGTTTTGATTGTCCTGGTGGAACAAAAAACCCTTACAGACAAAACACTAGTAGCAGGGCAGGCCAGCACCTCCAAGGCATACAAGGAGAGGTTGGGCCAAGGGTGCAATTTGTCGAAAAGGACAAAAGATTTGATCCATGCTGCTGTATTCAATGAAAGACCTTCGTGCTATTGTTAACTGTTTGCTTTATTCTGACGCGCTTCAAGGTCATCCCGACCTCTTCACCAGAGATATCACAGCACAATCATTATGCTGCGATATCCCTGATGAAGAAGTTGGGACAACCTTGAAATGTGTCGGAATAAAGGAAACAGTTAACAATAGCACAGATGTCTGTCATTGAATACAACAGCGAGAAGCAAATCTTTAGTCCTTTTCGGTATATAATGATTACCCGCTGAGGTGGTGGATCCTGCGGCAGCTGTCTGTTACGCGAGTACCGGCTGTGGGTTTCACAATTGAACCAGGTTAGCAGCCTATGCACTTTGTATATTGCTTCATATAAAACAGATAAGACCCATTTCGCCCTTTGTCTACCTATTGTTTCTAGACAAGGGTTCAGTTTGGACACCCAACAGTTAAAGGGCACTGAAGCATCAGGAACGACACTAGTATGGTCTCTTAAGTACTCCTTGAACATCTTGGTTAACTTCTCCCTCCTTTCCATAGTTACCCCCACAGATATAACTTGCTGATGTGTCAGCTTTTAAATTGGCCCAGTTTTGGCACATTTTATACCTGCCTGTGTTGCATCTGGTGTGCGGGTCCCTAACCTGTAAATCTTGGTGTTGAAAAAAGGCGATACCACTGGTGCCAGCAATGTCTAAGGGCAATCTTTTCATCAACTGATCTTCAATGGCCCTCTTAAATGATTCCATTGTGAAACCGTTTCCTGACTCAGAAATGAGAGGAGCAAATTTTTCCTTGTATATTGATTCGAAAAAGGTCCACAACCTTTATTTATTATTGGCCAAAATGTCTATCACGAAAGGATATTGGAAAAGTCAGTTGGACATTAATGCTACCATGTGTGACAAACTACAAATAGCCAAAGGTTTAGTGTCACTACTAGGACAAAAAGCTACCATTCTCTCCTCCTCATGCCACCTCCCCTCCTCCTCCTGCTCCTCCTCTTCAGGCCAAGTAAACGAGTCCTGCTCTTTCTCCTTTTCCTCCTCTTCCCCTTCCTTATCATCACCCAATGTGGGCTGAGAACATCGGCTGAGGCTAAGCTGGGTAGAATCACTCACTGAAAAATCTTGCTCCATAGCCACCACCTGGCATTCAAAGCATCCTATTCAGACTGTGCAGCAAGCATTTCAATCGACAGACAAGTGGGATGGTTACACTGATAATAGCATCATAATTATTGTACTTGTCTACGTATGCTCCTTTTATAGATGTAAATAAACATGGAATAAATCTTGCTTTAATAATACATTAAAAAATTACTGCTTACTATGTTGGTGTAGTAGTAATCAAAGTTATCAAAAGCCTCACAAATGTCAGCGATCCACACCCACTCCCCAGTGTGGTGGTGGCTGCGTGTTACTAAAATGGGCATGTTGAAGCTGGAATTTAGCTTATGCCCTCTGCTGCTCATTAGGCTTTGCCAACCGATGTATTGTTGACTTTCACCACTTGGGTAGGTTGCAAATCAGTCATTAACGAGGCAAAGTAAAGCGCTGCTGTGGCACTGCAAGGCCAATGAAAGCAGGAGATGACTTTCTGAAATGGGCGCTTACACTGCGCACCTTGCCAACTAGGAACGGCAAGTCAAGTTGTGCTTTTAGAAACCACTGTACAACTAAGTTTAGCACATATGTGTGGACCCTATACCAGCTTACCGAGCTTTAAAACTGTCACCAAGTTCTGCCCTTATCGCACACAACCAGGCCTGGAGGTTCAAGAGGGAGAGCCACTAATCAGTCTATTTCTTTTTATCTTTTGCAACTGCTCTGCTACATTATGTGATTTATGATCTAAACAGATGAGCATCAGCAGAGTATGTTGCTCTGCTGCAGAGCCCTCAGCTAAGTAATAGGGAGGGTAATTCAATAGAGGAGCAGGAGGAGGAGAGACAGAACTGGAATACAAAGAGACAGAAACCATGATGGAAATTGGACCAGCCATACTTGATGTGCATAGGATGTGTGATGTTCCAGGCTGTGTCTCTGTCCCACCCTCCACCAGGTTCACCCAGTGTGCCATCAGAGAAATGTATCCTATCTGTGCACAGCAGATTGTCCATGTGTGTGTTGTTAGGTGGACCTTTTTGGTTACATAGTTGTTCAAACCATGATTGATGTTGTTTCATTTATGATTTATTTATTCAGTTTATTAGGGTTTATAGTTGATATTTATTATTGTTTGTGGCTGTGTTCTTGGGTATTTCCATTCCAACATCTGGGGCAGGGAAATTGCACACTTTGCTGAGAAAACGAAGTGGACATTTTTGCTCTTGATTTCTGTGTCTGTGCAACTTCAGGTTGTAGCTAGGAGGTAGGAGCGCCTGCTTCCTGGACAGCAGGTTGGGAAATATGTATGACAGGCAAAGTGGGAGTGGTTGTAGCCAGAGATACAGATTTTGTAGACAAGTGTTTCGCCCACCTCATTGTTCCCTTCTTGCCCTTCTTTTCTATAGTTTATGCTGTTAAATTCGTTAGATGAATGAGTGAGGGTCCAAAGATAAGTCAGGTCACTTTAAAATTTACAGAGCAGGGTCCTCCCAAATATATAGAAAAGGGCCCTCCCAAACTAATGTTACAGGGCCACCTGAGGCCCCTCACCAAACTAAGGTTTCCTTATTCCTGCTGTCCCTCTGAAAACTTGAATTGAGGGTTACACAATGACATGGAGGAGGAGGGTAAAGCCCAACTCCACAATAAGCATGTTGTAGCTAGCATTATAAAGTGCTAAGGAATATGTACTCCATTACGTCAGCAACAGTAAGAGACGGACTGTACAAATGTATGAGTAAAAGCAGTCCCTCCCAATTTGATGTTACACTATCATCTGTGTCCCATCACGAAACTCATGTTTCCTGACTAGAAATGAGCCACCACCCTAGTGTTCAAATTCGATTCGGTTCGTTGAATGGGAGGTGTGTCGAACACCCATGAACACACTAAAACACTAGGGTGGTGGTCAATTTCAGTTCCGCAATATATATACATACATTGCGGAACTGAAATGAAGTAAAATCAAGGGTTAAAAGTAAAAACAATAGATACTCATGTTGGGGACGCTTTTCCACTGACTTATATTTTCTTTATATATTTTTATATTATATATTTTTACTAATACTCTAGGTGAGAAACAATAAGTTTTTCCCTTAACTTAGTATTCTATAGATATATCTGTTTGCTGAAAAGAAGATACGGTTGTGTTGAGATGGATGAGAACTAAGAAGATAAGCTGTCCCTGGATGCCTATGTCAAGGAGTATCAGGAGAAACCTGAGATGTCCTACATGCCAGGAACCCAGAGATGGTACCGTGTCAAGAAGAAGGATGGACTCAACAGAGAAGACAAAGGACTAATTATTTCTAACAGAGATAGATATATTAGCCTAACCTCACCTAACCCCCATCTAATCCCACCTTGTCCTGGCCAATTCACGCCTAGTCTCTAGAGTATAAAATGCTGTGTAACCGGAAATAAAAGGCAGTTGCTGTGACCATTGCCATTGCTTAATAAAGCAACGAACATATTATAAGTTTGAACCAGATTCTCCGTCTGATTTACTCTTATCTGGTACCATATGTTCATAGTCTAATTTGGAGTGACTGGTGAAGGAGGGTATTGTCGCAACGACCCCGACACTCACCTCTCTAATCCATCCAGCGACGCTTCCAGCACTGCCTACCTGTTGGAGATGTGATCCTGGCAGCGTTTCCCAGTGAAATGACGAGTTCTCGCGATAACTCGTCATGTGACCGGAAACCGCTGCTGAGATTATGACGTCACCGCAGGTCCTACAGGCCCTCACTAGTAGTGAATAGTAGTGAGGATCTGTAGGACCTGCGATGACGCAATAATCCCGGCAGCGGTTTCCGGTCACATGACGAGTTATCGCGAGAACTCGTCATTTCACCGGGAAATGCTGCCGGGATCACATCTTTGACAGGTAGGCAGTGCTGGAAGCGCCGCTGGATGGATTAGAGAGGTATCGATTTTTTTTTATTTTTAACCCTCGATTTTACTTCATTTCAGATCCGCAATGTATGTATATACCTTGCGGAACTGAAATCAAGCTGAAATCAAACATAACCTCGAACTGCCGAATTTAGAGCAAATTGTTCTAATTCGACGAACGACCTGAACATCGCCAAAAACAGCTCGAATTTGAGATTGGCGAACAATTCGAGTCGAACACTGCTCATCTCTATTCCTGACACCTGCAGGCCCTCTGAAATTTGAATTGAGTGCCACAGACTGACATGGAGGAGGAGGGTAAATCCCAGCGCCAAAATGGGCACATTGCAGCTAGCATTGTAAAGTACTATGGAATATGTATTCCGCTATCTTAGTAACAATGAGGGAGAGACCCCCAAATGTATAAGTACGGTAACAATAGTCCCTCCAAAACGTCACAGATCAACATACTGTATCAACTAGCATATTGTAGCTGCCTTGTAAAGTGCTGGGGAATACCTAAATAAGAATGATGTATGACAAAGGGACCTACAAAATGTATGAATTTCAAAAAGAGTAATAGGTATTTGTGTGAGCGCTGGGGAATCAACCGGCACCAAGGCTATTATAAATAATTACCTCTCGGCTTTATTTGTACAATAAAAAGGCAGGGTCCTTTAGGCCACAACGCGTTTCTACGCTCTCCAAGCGTCTTCCTCAAGTGGAGAGCGTAGAAACGCGTTGTGGCCTAAAGGACCCTGCCTTTTTATTGTACAAATAAAGCCGAGAGGTAATTATTCATAATAGCCTTGGTGCCGGTTGATTCCCCAGCGCTCACACAAATACCTATTACTCTTTTTGAAATACATTCGTTCCTCCGCTATGCGGAGTGAGGTATGGAGCAGCTCCGGGCAATAGGACCTTGGATGACGTCCTGAACACGCCACGGACCCACCACGTGACGACTCACATGTGAGGTGCTGGGATTAAGGACGCAGCAAAATCTTCATTATCCACAGCCGCTTATTAGCCGAGGACACAGGGCGATAAACATCAATGCACTAATTCTTGTTGTGCAGACAGCACAACAAGCACAGGTGAGGTTCCCATTCAAATAACCTGCCCCCGATGACAATTACAGAGTGGCGCAAAAATATTACCTTCTTTGTCATTACAAAATGTATGAGTCAGCGTCTTACAAATTGTAAAAGGTGAAAAAAAAAGCAAACACTCTACATGTAAATATACGGTAAAGGTGATTTTGTTCTCTTGCTTATTTAGCCTTGTATACAAGTAATTATGCAGAAAAAAATTATTCTTAAGATTTTTGGCCTGCAAAATGTGATTTAGGTCAGGTTTGGTAGTTGTTCTTGTGAATCTGTAAAAGTGGCGTAATACCGCTACAATCTTATTCCCACAAACCATATGTGAGTCAGAAATGCAGGCAGATTCTCCAGGCTCTTCCCATTCAGTTTCAACACGTTCCCATCCATTTCAGCCTTTTCCTCAGGCCACCAGACCTCTTTATATGGTCTAGCAAAAAACTACATGTCTTTCCCATTGACTTGCAATGTACTCGCTATTCGGTATGAAGACGCGAGTATTACAAACTGCTCATTGTGAATCTGGCGAATCCGAGTAGTTCACTATTTGCTTATCAATAAGTACTAGCATATATAGCAAAAATGACTGGGACTAATGCCTGTCAGAGGCTGGATTTCATGGAGTACCATTGTGACAAGACTGGGACTCTTGCGGCAAATGCTGATAACAGCAGCATTTCACAGGTTAACAGCAATGGATCGAGCTTTGCTCTATTCATGTCTGATAGAGGCAGATGATGGCTGAAAATCAAAGAATAACTTCCCTGATAATCAAATTGGTCAGGAAAATTCACTGTGAGTTTGAAAACATTTGGATTTGGTCATATTCACTCTTCCCTACCATTGACTCACATCTAGTTTGATGTCGAAGCAGAATTTTTTTTATTTCGTGATATCCCAATACTGTGTTATCTGAGCCAATGGCCAGGGTCACATTTGCGGTTGGACCCTGGCCTGCCGGATTCCGGTTTCAACTTAGCAATTTTTCCATCACCGCATAGCGTTACCGCTATGCGGTGCTGGAAACCGCAGTCCCTAGTTACCCGGTGTTTACCTGCACGACCTGTCACACAGGCAGCGGCTCGGAGGGCGTTTTACAGCGCCGCACAGGAAACCGTTGCAGACACGATTTCCTGTGCGGCGCTGTAAAACGCCCTCCGAGCCGCTGCCTGTGTGACAGGTCATGCAGGTAAACACCAGGTAACTAGGGACTGCGGTTTCCAGCACCGCATAGCGGAAACGCTATGCGGTGATGGAAAAATTGCTAAGTTGAAACCGGAATCCGGCAGGCCAGGGTCCAACCGCAAATGTGACCCTGGCCAATGTCACCTCTGCTAGATCTCTGAATAAAAATATGGAAAATTAAATAATTCAAAATAATTCAAAATGAGGAAAAGACAGTAAAAAAACAAATATCTAAAGGTACATACCTAAAACAAAAAGAAGAATGTATGATGTGGTTGTACAGAACTCTCCTGAGACCACATCTGGAATACCATGTTAAGTTCTGAAGACATGACCTGACATGTAAAACCTTTATAAAACGTCTGTGTATTTATTATATAGGGTGCAGTGATGAGTGAAACTGCCATGCTCAGGTGCTTTCCAGAAAATGTTGGGAAAGAAGAGGTGTATCACGGTCTGCACTGCTGGGTCCAAGAAAAAAACTCACATGGGAGTCAGGGTTTCACAAACAAGTCCTTTTTCTTTATGAAGGAATAAAGAAAAAGGACTTGTTTGTGAAACCCTGACTCCCATGTGAGTTTTTTTCTTGGACCCAGCAGTGCGGACCGTGATACACCTCTTCTTTCCCAACATTTTCTGGACAGCACCACGTGTGAGTGGTCGGTGGTGGTCCTGCAGCAGCTGGAGTACTGATGCTCTTTATACCAATTGTGGGTGCCACAACTGAATCAAGTGAGTGGTTCCATAGCACCACCTTTATAGCCTAAAGTGGCTCTAGTGATAGGGCACTATTGCGTCTCTTGTCTCCCACCCCTCTTGTATATGTTCAGGTGCTTAGTATTCAAAATGACTAGGTAGGATGCTTCGACAGGTTCAACTCTTGTGCCGAGTATAATGGAAGTCAAATGAAAATTTGAAGACTTTACAGAAAAATGCTTGCGTTTCCCATTGGCTTCCATTACATTCAGTGTGAAGGAAATATGTATTTTTAGGGATAATTGCATAATAGCAGCAGGCAGAAGTAAGGTAACTTTGATTCAAGTATGCCAAATCTACACAAAAAGCATACCCTTATGTACTTAGATTACAGGAACTCATTACCAAGGGGTTTCCATGAGAAGGCAAAGGGTGTTATATGTGGCACCTCTGGTGAGCTTTAATTGGACTGAACAAATGGTCCCTGAAGTCAATGCCTGACATCCTCTATTTACTATAATAAAGGGGGTTCTTGTAAATAACAGAGCATTTAATATGCAGTGCAGTCATTTGTAAATTTTCCATGGTCCAGTCACAGACCTGAGATTGGAAAATTAAAATTACTGGTCATCATGGAAACATGAGTCAAGGGCAAAACATAAAAATCTGTGTGGCGCAAAATGCTGGTGTGATCCCTATTTCAATTTCTGTGGTGAATAAAGAGGATTCTTGATCCATAACTACCTGCCTTATCTGTGCCCCTGCGCTCGCTATAGAATAACCTTTAATTGAACTGTTGGATCTCACCTCTGTGTGAGTTATTCAGAAGCTGCGGGGCACATTGCTGAAAATCCTTCACTGCCTGTGGAGCATAGGACCTGTGGGAACGTCGACACCTGTGATTGGTGATAAATCGTGACTGCAGATACCACGTGACTGACAGGCGGCTGGCCCTTGGACGGCTCCTCCGGCCCAGGTGGCCTTAAGAATACACTGGGGTTGTGCGGAGGCGGCACAACCCGAAAAGGTGAGAGCCCCCCTGTCACAACCTTTCCTTCCCCTTCAAAGTGCATGTGGGTTCTCCCTATGGGAGCGCTTTTCTCTCTCTTTTTGTATTACCCTATTTCAATTTAACCTTCCCCCAAAGATTCAGAAGATAACATTAGACTGGAATGTTTAGGTATTTCTGTAATTTTATTCCTCTTTAATTTGATAACTGTTTTGGATATCTGTATATCCTTTTTTTATCTTTTATGTTTTTTATTGTAAACACTATAAGTTTTATATTAAAGCTTTAAACTTTAATACATTTGATCCTTGTATGCTCTAAAGAATTCATAGCCTTACAGAGATTGTATGACACTGATGATTGATAGATAGTAGTATATTTCAAGGACTTTGATGAGTGGTGGCAGTGTGTTGTGTAGCTGGTTGTGTGGACTGTATCAGGGAGTGTTTTTGCTCACTTTATAGCTTATAAAAGAGATTGAGTGCTTGTTTGAATGAGAGGCGATAAATTATCCCTTGCAGCACACACACGCATCTTAGTGCCCAACCTGTTCATTTTGAGTACTGAGCATGGTAGGGCTCACTCATCACTAAAGGGGTGATTAAATGATTTTTATTACATCATTCAAGAAGATCAAGATTTACTTCTGTCTATAATCTGCTTAGTGTGCCTCTATCTTTATTTCTTATCAGATATTCTTTGGAGTTCACTTCTGGTCTGAACAGTAAAATAAAACATTTAGGTAAAAACATACAGATCAACAATGCCCAACTGGATGCCAGGATGGCAAACACCTCCATGGCGACTGTATATTTGCCCTGAGCACTGAGAGAGGCTGGAATAAAGGATATCCAAACACTAAGAAATGCCAACATACTAAAGGTAATAAACTGAGCTTCATTAAAACTATCTGGAAGTTTTCTAGCCAAAAAGGCCACTATGAAGCTGATGGTGGCCAGAAGAAAGAGATAACCGAGCATGACCCAGAATGCAGTGGACCTATCATTACAGTCAATAATAATAAGTTCTGCTCTAATTTCTGTGTTGTATTGTGGAAATGGAGGATCCCCTGAAATCCAAGTGATACACAATATTAGCTGTATAGAGAAACAAATTGAGATAATTGAGAAAGAGACTCTTGGGGTCATCCATTTTCTCAGGCTACTTCCCGGTCTTGTAGCCATAAAAGCAAAAACCACCATCATCGTCTTGGCCAATATACATGAAACACAGAGAGTGAAGACTAAACCAAAAGACACCTGACGTAGTAGGCAATTATCATGATTAGGGTAACCAATAAAACCTAAAGAGCAGAAGAAGCAGAGACTGATAGATATCAGTAGAAGACAACTTAAGGAGTAATTGCTGGCTTTCACAAGAGGTGTTTTGTTAAAATGAAAAAAAATCCACAAAATTACAGCTGGAATAATTGAAGAAATTATGGCAATTGCAGCTAAAGTGGCTCCTAATAGATCTTCATAACCCAGGAACTCTATAAGCTTTGGGAGACAATTGGATTTTTTAGAATTCGGCCATTGGTCCCATGAACACCTGAGGCAATTCAACGAATCTATAAATAGAGAAAAATATATTTAGTTTGTATCATGTTCCTAATGCCATTGTAGAAAGACTGAGGGGCTATAAAATATAAAAAATCACTGAATAGGACACAAAAATTCAGAAAAAAATCACCAAAAATCGTCCGTGTCAAATACCCATTGCACCTAGCAAGAGGCTGCCAGCTCCACTGAGATGCAACACAAGTGTCTAAATACCGGTGCGCAATCTCCTGCAACCCAAGCGATGGGGGCGGTTGTGGCACATGCGACCAGCCATGCTAACAAGGAGGTGATTGGTGGTATATGAAAACTCAAGGTTACCATTGGGCATCAGTCACACTGGTGCATATGATGCATAGTGTCAGTCTGCAGCCTATTGGTCACGCCCATGCTATTAGATAATAGATAATCTAATAGCATGGGTGCAACCAATAGGCTGCAGACTGACACTATGCATCATATGCACCAATAGTAAACTTGTGACTTAACAATTATACAATTATAATAGGAGTTATTCAGGCTTTTTGTATAATTGTATAATTAATGTGTATCTAGGCTGCAAATTGCTGACATTTTGTAATTTACACCCTGATAGCATTTTATATATTTAGATATCACTATTCTGCATGTCGAGGAGTAGCTCAGCCCCCAACCAGAGGCGTGTCTGTTTTGGAGACTGGGTGTAAACGTCAATACTTGTCGTTTACACCCACACTTCATCAGGCCAGCCCCCAAGTCTCCTAAAAGCCCACTTCACAGTTGCCTACAAGACCACCCCCTCTGTCTTCCAGAGTGGCTAGCTTGTGCAGTGATACACAGTGGCTCATTCTGTTTCACAAGGGGAATGCCTGTGGCAATGAGGATTGCATCAGTGACCATGCAGGCACGGGCAAGGAGGTGAGATCGCACAATGCTTTCAGCGGTAGGGA
Source organism: Allobates femoralis (assembly GCA_033576535.1). NCBI lineage: Eukaryota > Metazoa > Chordata > Amphibia > Anura > Aromobatidae > Allobates > Allobates femoralis. The sequence goes on along the minus strand of JARQOC010000004.1, from coordinate 25,696,344 downwards.
TGAGCGAATACCTTACTATTCGGAATCGCTATACCCGCAACAAGTAGGTAGTGGTACTCGCTACTCGTTGCGAGTATAGCGATTCCGAATACTTTTGCAGTGTATCAATAGATACACTGCAAAAGTCCTGTAAAAGAAAGAAAAAGTGGTTAAAAAATAAAAAAATCGGATACTCACCTTAACCGACGGCTGTACCGGGACCGGCCGATACACATCTATTCATGAAAAAGGACCTTTCCCTCTCTCAGCCAATCAGATGGCTGGGAGAGATCTGGCCAATCAGAGGCCGCCACGTCACAATCACGTGATTGCTAGCGGCCACCTGATTGGCCAGATGGAAAGGTCCTCGGTGTAACTGAGAGGACCTTTCCATCTGGCCAATCAGGTGGCTGCTAGCGATTACATCATTGTGACGTAGTGGCATCTGATTGGCCAGATCTCTCCCAGCCATCTGATTGGCTGAGAGAGAGAAAGGTCCTTTTCCATGAATAGACGTGCATCGGCCGGTCCCGGTACAGCCGTCGGTTAAGGTGAGTATCCGATTTTTTTATTTTTTAACCACTTTTTCTCTCTTTTACAGGACTTTTGCAGTGTATCTACTGATACACTGCAAAAGTATTCGGTACTTGCTACTCCCGAGTAATCCTAATTTACTCGGCGAGTAGCGAGTACACGAATACCGCTACTATTCGGCGAGTGCCGAATAGTAGCGAGTATACTCGCCCATCCCTACTCAGCGGTCATCACTTTCGCATAGCTGTGGATTTGACTCAATGTTTCAGATACAAGGAGATGACCATTCAGTCCATTTCAGAGTTTACATAGGTGAATGGTAGTGGGTGGTCATGTTGGAGACTGCGGGATGGGCTTGTAGGTGACTGGGGAGAAGGCATGCTTGTAGGAGTCTGGGTGTAAACGACTACTAGTGATGTTTACACTCAGGCTCCAATTCAACCACACTTATAGTTTTTGGCAGAGATTGCTCCTCCACACACAGAATAGTGATATCTAGGTAACAATACAAAATGCTGACAGGGTGTACATTACAAACTGTCAGCGTTTTGCTACCTAGATACACATATAAATTATACAAAAAGCCTGGACAACCCCTTCAATGGCTGATACTAAGGAAACACTGTAAATTCAATTTATTTATTATTTATGACTAAGTAAGACAGTTTGTGTTCAGGGACACATTCTGATTTGGAAATTGAGATACAGCTTCACTGATGTGAAATATCACCTGTCTGATTTGAGATCTCTCCTTGTAGACACGGAACACAGGCATAGCAACATGATGGTTTCCCTTCCATCGCGGTCCTCCGGAATCCCATGGGACAGCTGTTACTGCAATGTGAGAGTGGGACCTGGGAACATTAAAGATTCATTGTATGAATGATGCAGAATAATAAACACCAAAGAGATACAATGTACAGACATGGCCGAAAATGTTGGCACCCTTGAAACTGCTTGAAAAATGAAGTATTTTATTTCAATTACACATGATTTGTTATACAAATGTTTATTTTCTATGTTTGTATTAGAGCAACACAAAGGAATAGAGAAAAAAGAGGTAATTGGACATAATTTCACACCAAACCCTGTGAATGAGCCACACAAAATTGTTGCCACCTTTCCAGTTTTGTGGGTAAACAAATTTGTTTCAAGTATGTGATGTTTGTTCTAATTCACCTACATCAAATAAAAGATGTGGGCAGTATGAAAATCATATCTGAAATCAGATAAAAAGTTGAAAAGTTGACTCAGTCTTTGCATTGTGTGTCTGTGTGTGCCACATTTAGCACAGGGAACCAAAAGAGAAGATCTTTTTGGTGACTTGATAACCAAATATAATGAAAAATATAAACAACCTTAAGGTTAGAAGTCCATCTCCAGAGATCTTGATGTTCCTTTATCTACAGTGTGCAACATAATCAAGAAGACTACAACATATGGCACTATAGCCAATCTCCTTGGATGTGGATGGCAGAGTTAAATTGATGAAAGGTTGCAGGATAATCCAGATGGTGGATAAGGAACTCTAATTAATTTCCAAAGAAATTCAAGATGTCATGTTTAATTATGACATGGTGGGGATATCCGAGACATGGCTGGACGAGAGCCATGACTGGGCTGTTAATTTACAGGGTTATAGTCTGTTCAGAAATGACCGTACAAATAAGCGAGGGGGAGGTGTCTGTTTATACGTAAAATCATCCTTAAAACCCATCGTGCGTGATAATATAGGTGAATCTAATGAAAATGTAGAGTCTCTGTGGGTGGAGATAAGGGGAGGGGGAAAAAATAATAAATTACTGATAGGGGTTTGTCTCCAACAATAATGGAAGTGGAGGAGAATATCCTCAAAAAGCAAATAGATGAAGCAGCGACTCAGGGAGAAGTCATTATTATGGGGGACTTCAACTACCCTGAAATAAATTGGGGAACAGAAACCTGCAGTTCCAGCAAAGGTAATAAGACAACTATGAGAGACAATTACTTTCACAACTGGTTCAGGACCCAACAAGAAGGGGGACACTTGTTAGGAGTTGGGAGTGCTGAACGCCTATGGAGGAAAACTCGCTCACCGGAAGACTTTATCCAGTATAAATTCATGCTAAAACCTTTAACTCTGCCCTTTACCTTGCCAAACAAACCTACTTCACCACCCTGATCTCCTCACTATCCAACAATCAAAAAAAACTCTTGGACACCTTTCACTCTCTCCTTAGTCCTAAACTTCAGGCCCCCATCACTGACCTCTGTGCTGATAATCTAGCCTCTTACTTTATGGAGAAAATAGACAACATCAGCCAGGAAATCAGCTCTTAGCCTCCAAGTGCTGACACTCCCATTCTTCCCCACTTTACCTCCGGCTCACTCTCCACAATTGACCCAGTTACAGAAGAAGAAGCTGCCAGGCTCCTCTCTTCCTCTCGTCCCACTGCATGCACCACTGACCCCATTCCCTCACACCTACTCTAGTCTCTCTCTCCAGTCGTCACCACTTATCTAACCAAAAATCTTCAATCTCTCCCTCTCTTCTGGCATCTTCCCCTCCTCCTTCAAACATTTTATCATTACCCCATTATTAAAGAAAACTTCTCTGAACCCATCCTGCACAAATAACTACAGACCAGTCTCCAATCTCCCATTATCTCTAAACTCCTGGAGCACCTGGTCAACACCCGCCTCACCCGTTACCTCTCCACTCACTCTCTTCTAGATCCATTACAGTGTGGCTTCTGCCCCCTTCACTCTACAGAAACTGCCCTCATCAAAGTGACCAATAACCTACTGACAGCAAAACGTAATGGTGACCACCCTCTGCTTATTCTTCTTAACCTCTCTGCAGATTTTGACACTGTTGACCACCATCTCCTACTCTCTATGCTGCACTCCATTGTATAAAGGACACTGCTCTCTCCTGGCTCTCTTCCTATCTTTCTGACCGCTCTTTCAGTGTATCATTCGCTGACTCCACTTCCTCTCACTATTGGGATCCCTAAGGGTTCAGTCCTTGGACCGCTTCTCTTCTCTCTCTACATGGCCCTGATTGGACACACCATCAGCAGATTTGGCTTCCAGTACCATCTCTATGCTGACGACACACAATTATACACTTCAGCCCCTGACCTTACCCCTGCGGTTTTAAAGAACACCAATGACAGTCTAGCTGCAGTTTCCAGCATCATGTCGGCTCTCTATTTAAAACTCAACCTTTCTAAAACTGAACTTCTTTTGCTCCTGCCCTCCACCAACCTCCCTAAATCTGACATCTCTCTCTCTCAGTATGCGGCACCACTAGGCAGCAGGCTCGCTGTCTGGGTGTTATGTTTGACACTGACCTCTCCTTCAACTCCCACACACTATCTCTCGTCTGCTCTTGTCGCTTACTACTGACGAACATCTCTAGTGTCCGCCCCTTTCTATCCATGGAAACAACAAAAACCCTCACCCTAGCCCTAATCCACTCCCGCCTTGATTACTGCAATTCTCTATTAATTGGCCTCCCCCTCTCTATACTCTCCCCTCTCCAGTCCATCCTTAATGCAGCACCCAGGATCACCTATCTGGCCAATCATTACTCAGATGCCTCCGCTCTGTGCAAGTCACTACACTGGCTGCCTATACACTACAGGATCAAGTTCAATTTGCTTGTTCTCACCCACAAAGCTCTTCACAGTGCAGCACCTCCCTATATCTCCTCCCTTATCTCTGTCTGTCACCCCACCTGTTCTCTACGTTCTGCAAATAACCTTCGACTAACATCTGCACTAATCCGATCCTCCCACTCCCGGCTCAAAGACTTCTCCCGAACTGCACCAATTCTCTGGAATGCTCTACCCCAAGAAATCAGGACCATCCACAACATGTCTTTTAGACGCTCCCTAAAAGCACATCTTTTCAAGGCGGCCTATCATGCTCCCTAACAAAATTCCTTTGTACTGTAAGTAGCCCATTCACTATCTCTCTCGACATAACTCTTCTTCCAACTCCACCAAACCCAAAAGGTCTACACAGATTGTCTGGTGACCATTCATGTAACTTTATTTCTATCCCCCATTTCCTCAAGATGCCTGGACCATCACTGTAATAAGCCCCTGTACTTTGTGTAACCCCTATCCAGTTGTAGATTGTAAGCTCTTTTGAGCAGGGTCACCTTTATTTTTGCTTTATCTATTGTATTGTATTTTTTACATTGATTCTATGCTTGTTGTATTGTATCCAATTATTGTACTGTATTGTTTCTCTACTGGAATTATTGTATTGTGTATTTTTCATTTATTAACCACTGTATTGTAAAGTGCTGCAGAATATTTTGGTGCTATATAAATAAAGATTTATTATTATTATATTATTAAGATGAAGCTTTTTGGTAAAAAGAATCATTCTACTCTTTGCCAAAAATGGAATGAAGCCTACTAAAGAAATTAAAGACAGCACTTACAGTGAAATAAGATGGAGGCCAGGGATGTTTCGAATTGTTTAGCCACCTTTGGCACCTTGGGTGCTTTGTCTGTGTATAAAGCATCAGGAAATCTGAAGATTAGCAAAAGATTTTGGGTGGCAATGTAGACCCAAGTGTCAGAAAGCTGGGGGCATCCTGGGTCAGGGGTCTCCAGCAGAACAATGACCCCAAACATCAAGAAGCCCCAGAAAGGAGAGAACAAAGCACTGGAGAGACCTGAAGTGGCTGCAGTGGGTCTGTAACTAAATCTAATTGATCACCTGTAGAGGGATAGTGAAATTGCTGTTGGGAGAAAACACCTTCATATAGATCTCGAGCTGTTTACAAAAAAAGAGACCACATTCCAGTTGAGAGGTGTGAGAATCTTTCTGATGGTTATAGGAAGCGATTGATTGCAGATATTTATTACAAAGGGTGTGCAACCAAATATTAAGTTGAGGGTGCCAACAATATTGTCCTGTCCATTCTTGGAGTTTTTGGTGAAATGATGTCCAGTTTACCTTTTTTCACTGTTTTTGTTTTTAGTTTTTCCAATACACACAAATTAAATAATCATGTGAATGACAAAATATGTGTACTTACAATAATTTTCGGTGACAAATACTTCATATTTGGAACAATTTTAAGGGCCAACACTTTCAACACTTTCAGCTATGACTGCAATAAAGTGCACAATTTGCATCGGAACGACTTATGTCAAATCAAACAGATGATGAAATGAAGAGAGAGGTGAAAAGTTGAGAAAATGGGATTAGCCTTTAGAGAATGTGTTCACCCTGAGTTTTTGGAGCTGACAGAATTTTTGACTACAAAGCCACTTTAGGAGAGATCTTGCGGCTTTGAGGTTGTTTATAAACCCTAAAGTAGTTAATAAAAATGACGTAAGTTGGAACATGTGCATAGCAATATCAGTGCATTTCATACATTTTTTATGGTGGCTTATAAATGGTTTTTCATGTAGATTTCAGACAGAATACGTTTGAAAAAGATGTACTTTGGAAGTGCACTGAGATACAGGCTGATTTGCTGCTAAGGGAAAAAAAGAAAAAAAAAAACCTCTTTATATCTGATTCTCTAGCGAGTGTGACCGCGAGCTATGTGTGACAGAGCGCAAGTGCGACAGAAGTAAGTGTGTGACTTGTGATTCAGTGAGGAGGTGTTTGGGAATCCTGCAACAAATACCTGTGTGAATTGCTGACTGTTTTTTTTTTTTACCTTTTTAATTTTATTGGGCTTTCTTAACTTTCTTTTCTCTCTACAAGTGTATAGACTCCTATTTTACTACCTGTAAGTTAAAGGGTTAACTACTTGCACTTAAAACCTGTGGTGTAGCTATACTTACAAGGGGTTAATTAAGGGTGGGGGTGCATAATTAAGGGTTTATAAGAAGCAGCTGGTTGGGGCTTCCAGTCCTTTGGAAGTGCACTGAGATACAGGCTGAATTGCTGCTAAGGGAAAAAAAGAAAAAAAAAAAACCTCTTTATATCTGATTCTCTAGCGAGTGTGACCGCGAGCTTTGTGTGACAGAGCGCAAGTGCGACAGAAGTAAGTGTGTGACTTGTGATTCAGTGACTTTGGATTCAGGGAGTTTGGAAGGGAGGACTTACTGAATTGCTGGTTGTATTTTATTAATACTTTGCATTTCTTTTTACTTATCATTTCTGTCTGGTGCAATCCCCATTAGGAAATGAGCTCCATGATTGGCAATGCCATCCAGTGTACATCTTGCCACATGTATGCATTCCTTGACCAGCCGGCCGAGGGTGCATACTGCTGTGTGAGATGTGAGTACGTTGTGCATTTGGAAGCCCAGATACTGGATCTAAATGAACGACTGACAACGCTGAGATCCATAGACAATATGGAAAGGAGTCTGCTGCTCACTGAACAGCTGCTCAATGGGATAGATGTGGGGGAGGATGGTACTATGGAGCCTCAGGACCATGAGGTAGCTAGCTGGGTGACAGTTAGAAGGCGGGGTAGAGGGAAGGGTGCTAGGGAGGCTAGCCCTGATCTGGCACACCCCAATAAATTTGCTATGTTGGCAGATGAGGGGGGTGTGAGTTCAGGGATAGCACTGCTGCAGCAGGGCATGACCTCTGAAAGCCAGAGGAGTGTCTGCTCCAGTAAGGGGGAAAACAGGAGAGTAGGGCAGGCCAGACAGGTGCTGGTAGTGGGGGACTCAATTATTAGGGGAATAGATAGGGCAATCTGTCACAAAGACAGGGATCGTCGAACAGTGTGCTGCCTACCTGGCGCTCGAGTCCGGCACATCGCTGATCGGGTTGACAGATTACTGGGAGGGGCTGGTGAGGACCCAGCGGTCATAGTGCACATTGGCACAAATGACAAAGTTAGAGGTAGGTGGAAGGTCCTTAAAGATGATTTCAGGGAATTAGGCTGCAAGCTTAAGGCAAGGACCTCCAAGGTAGTATTCTCTGAAATACTGCCTGTACCACGTGCCACACCAGAGAGGCAACGGGAGATTAGGGAGATAAATAAGTGGCTCAGGAATTGGTGTAGGAAGGAGGGGTTTGGGTTCCTGGAGAACTGGGCCGACTTCTCTGTTGGCTACAGGTTCTATGCTAGGGACGGGCTGCACCTCAATGGGGAGGGTGCAGCTGTGCTGGGGGAGAAAATGGCTAGACGGTAGAAAGAGTGTTTAAACTAGGGATTGGGGGGGAGGGTATTCATTGTATAGGAGGGGAAGATAGTGTAAACAGTAACCTGGGCACAAGTAATAAAATTGGGGGTGGCATGGGGGGTGGGGTTAGAACAGTCAATCTAGTAGGAAGGAATAGAGGTAAAGAGAGATGCATAAAGTGCATGTTCACTAATGCCAGAAGCCTCACCAACAAAATGGAGGAATTAGAATTGATTTTGTTGGAAAATAATTATGACATGGTGGGGATTTCGGAGACTTGGCTGGACGAGAGCCATGACTGGGCTGTTAATTTACAGGGCTATTGTCTGTTCAGAAATGAAAGTACAAATAGGCGAGGAGGAGGTGTATGTTTATACGTAAAATCATCCTTAAAACCCATCCTGCGTGATAATATAGGTGAATCTAATGGAAATGTAGAGTCTCTGTGGGTGGAGATAAGGGGAGGGGGAAAAAATAATAAATTACTGATAGGGGTTTGTTATAAGTCCCCAACAATAATGGAAGTAGAGGAGAATATCCTCATAAAGCAAATAGATGAAGCAGCGACTCAGGGAGAAGTCATTATTATGGGGGACTTCAACTACCCTGAAATACATTGGGGATCAGAAACCTGCAGTTCCAGCAAAGGTAATAAGTTTTTGAAAACTATAAGAGACAATTACCTTTCACAACTGGTTCAGGACCCAACAAGAAGGGGGGCACTGCTGGACCTAATATTAACCAACAGGCCAGACCGCATATCAAATATACGGGTTGGAGGTCACTTGGGTAATAGTGATCATAACTTAATAAGCTTTCAAGTATCCTTTACTAAGACGTGTAGTAGAGGGGCCACAAGGACACTAAACTTCAGGAAGGCAAATTTCCAACGGTTGAGAGATGATCTTAGTGCAATAAACTGGGACGATGTCCTGAGACATAAAAGTACACAACACAAATGGGAGATGTTTATTAGCATCCTGAATAGGACCTGTGCACAATATATACCCTATGGGAATAAGCATGCTAGAAATAGGAGGAAACCACTATGGCTAAATAAAGTGGTAAGAAGTGCAATATGTGACAAAAAGAAAGCATTTAGGGAATTAAAGCAAGTAGGTAGTGATGAAGCATTAAATAAATACAGAAAATTAAATAACATTTGTAAAAAGCAAATCAAGGCAGCAAAGATTGAGACAGAGAGACTCATTGCCAGAGAAAGTAAAAAGAATCCCAAAATATTTTTTAACTACATAAATAGTAAGAAACTAAAAAATGATGGTGTTGGCCCCTTTAAAAATAGTCTGGGTGAAATGGTGGATGAGGATGAGGAAAAAGCAAATATGCTAAATGACTTTTTTTCAACAGTATTTACACAAGAAAATCCCATGACAGACAATATGATCAGTGATAACAAAAATTCTCAATTAAACGTCACCTGCTTAACCCAAGAGGAAGTACGGCATCGACTAAAAATCACTAAAATTGACAAATCCCCGGGCCCAGATGGGATACACCCCAGAGTGCTGCAGGAATTAAGTACTGTCATAGATAGACCATTATTTTTAATATTTAAAGATTCCATAATAGCAGGGTCTGTACCACAGGACTGGCGTATAGCAAATGTGGTGCCAATATTCAAAAAGGGGACAAAAACTGAACTTGGAAATTATAGGCCAGTAAGCTTAACCTCTACTGTGGGTAAAATCCTAGAGGGTTTTCTAAGAGATGCTATACTGGAGTATCTGAACAAAAATAACCTCATGACCCATTATCAACATGGTTTTACGAGGGACCGTTCCTGTCAAACTAATCTAATAAGCTTCTATGAAGAAGTAAATTCTGGACTGGACCAAGGAAATGCAGTGGATGTGGTGTATATGGACTTTTCAAAAGCTTTTGATACGGTGCCACACAAAAGGTTGATACATAAAATGAGGGCAATGGGGATAGGGGAAAATATGTGTAAGTGGGTTAAGAACTGGCTTAGTGATAGGAAACAAAGGGTGGTTATTAATGGAACACACTCAGAATGGGTCACAGTTAACAGTGGGGTACCACAGGGGTCAGTGTTGGGCCCACTTCTATTTAATATATTTATTAATGACCTTGTAGGGGGCATACAGAGTAGAATCTCAATATTTGCAGATGACACTAAACTCTGCAGGGTAATCAATACAGAGGAGGACAATTTTATATTACAGGAGGATTTATGTAAACTAGAAGCTTGGGCTGCTAAATGGCAAATGCGCTTTAATGGGGATAAATGTAAAGTCATGCACTTGGGCAGAGGAAACAAAAGGTATAATTATGTGCTTAATTGTAAAACACTGGGCAAAACTGTCACTGAAAAAGACCTGGGTGTATGGGTAGATGACAAACTCACATTTAGTGGCCAGTGTCAGGCAGCTGCTGCAAAGGCAAATAAAATAATGGGATGTATTAAAAGAGGCATAGATGCTCATGAGGAGAACATAATTTTACCTCTATACAAGTCACTAGTGCGACCACACTTAGAATACTGTGTACAATTCTGGTCTCCGGTGTATAAGAAAGACATAGCTGAACTAGAGCGGGTCCAGAGAAGAGCGACAAAAGTTATTAGAGGACTAAGGGGTCTGCAATACCAAGACAGGTTATTAAACTTGGGGTTATTTAGCTTGGAAAAACGAAGGCTTAGGGGTGATCTTATAATAATGTATAAATATATGAGGGGGCAGTACAGAGACCTTTCTAATGATCTCTTTACTCTTAGGCCTGAGACTGGGACAAGGGGGCATCCTCTACGTCTGGAGGGAAGAAGGTTTAATCATAATCACAGACGCGGATTCTTTACTGTAAGAGCAGTGAGACTATGGAACTCTCTGCCACATGATGTTGTAATGAGGGAGTCACTACTAACATTTAAGAAGGGCCTGGATGCCTTTCTTGAAAACTATAATATTACCAGTTATATATACTAGATTCTTTGATAGGGCGTTGATCCAGGGAATTAGTCTGATTGCCGTATCTGGAGTCAGGAAGGAATTTTTTCCCCCAATGTGGAGATTAGTGTTGCCACATGGTTTTTTTTTTGCCTTCCTCTGGATCAACATGTTAGGCTATGGGTTGAACTAGATGGACTTAAAGTCTTCCTTCAACCTTAAAAACTATGTTACTATGTTACTATGTAATGTGTCATAGGTAGGGATGGGCGAATCTACTCGCTAGGACTCGTTACTCGGCGAGTAGTAAGGGACTCGCAGGACTCGGTACTCTGCGAGTTTCCCAGTGATTACTCGCACGAGTCCAATGCAAATTAATATCAATCCTAGTTTTGTCAGAAATGCTGACAAAAGTCGGAGTTGGAGTCGTCTCGGAGTCGAGTCGGAGTCGGAGTCGTCTCGGAGTCGGAGTCGTCTCGGAGTCGGAGTCGGAGTCATCTCGGAGTCGGAGACGTCTCGGAGTCGGAGTCGTCTCGGAGTCGTCTCGGAGTCGGAGTCGTCTCGGAGTCGAGTCGGAGTCGGAGTCGTCTCGGAGTCGGAGTCATCTCGGAGTCGGAGTCGTCTCGGAGTCCAGTCGGAGTCGGAGTCGGAGTCGTCTCGGAGTCGTCTCGGAGTCGGAGTCGGAGTCATCTCGGAGTCGGAGTCGAGTCGGAGTCGGAGTCGTCTCGGAGTCGGAGTCGTCTCGGAGTCGGAGTCGGAGTCGTCTCGGAGTCGGAGTCGAGTCGGAGTCGGAGTCGTCTCTGAGTCGGAGTCGTCTCGGAGTCGAGTCGGAGTCGGAGTCGTCTCGGAGTCGGAGTCGTCTCGGAGTCGGAGTCGTCTCGGAGTCGAGTCGGAGTCGGAGTCGTTTCGGAGTCGGAGTCGTCTCGGAGTCGAGTCGGAGTCGGAGTCGTCTCGGAGTCGGAGTCGTCTCGGAGTCGGAGTCGTCTCGGAGTCGGAGTCGGAGTCGAGTCGGAGTCGGAGTCGTCTCGGAGTCGGAGTCGTCTCGGAGTCGGAGTCGGAGTCGGAGTCGTCTCGGAGTCGGAGTCGTCTCGGAGTCGGAGTCAAAAAAGTGCGTGGGGCTCCGCGCAATTTCTATGTCTAGCCAGGTACAGCTAAGCAGCTGGGGGCTGGAATCCGCAGCGCAGGGATGCCCAAGCTTTCTGGGCACCCCCCGCTGCAAATTGCAGCCCGCAGCCGCCCCAGAAGATGACGCGTTCATTGAAGCGCCATCCTCTGGCGCTGAACCCCGCTCTTCCAGCGGCCCTGGTGGCGGTGGCACGCTGGGTAATAGAGGTTAGGGCCAGCTTTGTATTATCAGCTGGCTCTAAGCCCGAAATTTATGGCGGTCACACCAATATTAGACATGACCGCCATGAATTTCTATTAAATTGTTTTAAAAAAAACACAACACAGAGAAAAAATTTTATTAGAAATAAAAAAAAAAGCCATTAGGGACTCCATCTTTAATTAAAAAAATCCTCTTCCGTCCGACGCAGTCCAAAACGCGATGTCCTCTCTGCTCATCCCTGTGCATAGATATAGATGTGTATGCACAGGGAATGAGCAGACTGAGAACAATCTCAGCTCTGCTACATCATCTCTGTGCACAGACATTCATGTCTGTACACAGGGAATGAGCAGACTGAGAACAATCTCAGCACTGCTACATCAGGCAGCAGGCAGGCTCTAGGACCCTGGAGCTGGCAGCCAGCACACAGAGAAGACAGGACTCTTATCTGTGCGAGTTTCTCAGCGATTACAGTTGCAAAGTAAACGAGTCCAATGCAAATAAATGACAAAACTAGGATTGCTTCAGGCTGAAGCTTCCGAGACACATCTGTGATTTGTAAATCTCACACTACTCGCTATTACTCGCTTCCCCATTCATTAACATTGGACTCGCTAGACTCGCAACGAGTAGCGAGTCCTGTGCTCGGACTCGCTAGAGTCAAGCGATTCCGAGTAATTTAGGATTCGCCCATCACTAGTCATAGGTATTAAATGGAACCTTAAAGTTTTCTAAATGTTTTCATATTTATAGTAAGATTTTAACAGTTTCATTGTGTTGTTTCAGCCACCTTTCACCACAGAAACCACCTGAAAATCTAACAAAATATGTTCACAAAAATGCTCTTTATTTACTGCTATTTATGTATCTATTTATTATTTATGGCTTCATCATATTCCGCAGTGCTTTACAGTCATTTATCATCAATGTCCCCAGTAGGGTCACAATCTTGATTCCCTACCCTATTATCCCAAAAATAAGACAGTGTCTTATATTAATGTTTGCTCCAGAATATATGCTACTTCTTATTTTCAGGGGATGTCTTATTTTTCCATGGTATCCCCACCACCCCCTTGCAGCCCCCAATACAGTATCCTTAACATGGTGCCGGTACCTACAATAAAAACACACACACACACATAGACACACTCGCACACACATACTCACCGGTCCTCCGCGGTACGGTATTCCGGACAGCTCTCTGAGTTTTGCTTCTGTAGATGTACAGTAAGCCAATCAGAGGGTAGCAGCCACTGGTCAATGAGAAGCCAGTAGACACTGGCCAATCAAAGGTCCGCATGTGATGTAATGTGCCAACGTTAGCTTCTGGCCTCTGACTGGCCAACGGCTGCTGTCGTTTGATTGGCCGGCGGCTTAATGTACAGGTAGGGCTGCAGGGAAATAGAGACAGAGCGGCACCTAGAATACTGTACAGCAGCGGGCACTTGATAAAGGTGGGGTGAGTCACAGTTGCATACCCAGGTCAGTGGGCATACTTTTCATCACAAATTGCTATGTCTTATTTTCAGGGGTGCCTTATTTTCGAGGAAACAGGGTATCAGTATGTGATTGGAGTGCTGGAGGAAACAGGAGAACCTGGAGGAAGCCCACACAAACACTCGAACATAAAACTCCTTGATCATGTTTTCCTTGGTGGGATATGCATTATATAGGGAAAAATGACTTGTGTGGTTCAGCCATTTGTTACTTCTTTTAACCACTTCAAAGTTCATGAACCATGATGAATTTAGGCTTCCACCCATTCCTTTAGTCTTAGTAGAAAATATAGTAACAAGATGCTGTGAAATTATGGCAAAACCACAAACAGATCCACTTCAAAGCTGCAATTTTCCTGACGTGGCTAAAAGAATCAGTATCACCTCTAAAAAAAATTCCATAGGAACATCAAGTACAAAATATCTTATACACAACTTCAGGAGAACAAACACGTCCTCAACCTCACGACAAGAGACAGTTTTAAGTGTTATGCTTGAAAGTTTATCGTTTTTTAACGCCTGGAAAGAACCGAGTGTGAACAAAGCCTAACTATGAATCTCATCCCTATAATGAATTACTCTTGCATTTATTATTATACTTATTTCCACCCACCTGTTTACTTCCCTGATTCCACACAATCAGACTTGAGTTCAGGGTCATATCCGTGGGTGGTGGGGCAGTATTATTATAGAGGCCAATCTTAACTTGCGTCAGATTCCCATCCACCATCATCTGCCAGTTAACAATACTGTAGAGTCCAGGAGGATCCCCATTCTCATCAAAATACTTTTCACTCTTTAAGTTAATGTTAACCTTCACCCTCCGTATATAGTACATGAGCTAAATTGGGAAATGTTAAATTAAAGGTTTTATTAATGGCATTGTAAAATAAGAATTCACCGTTAATAATGTGAAAACAACCACAATTATATCTGCCATGAAACTTACAACAGAAGCGGATACACACGTGAAGAGCTTCTAGGAGAATGTGAACATTTCTCAGTATTTTCTAGACTATAGGTCTGCTTCCTTTCTGATGAGACAACTTGCTTTATTTTATTTCCCAGAGGAGCATTGCGGCTTTTAAGTCTCCTCAATACTGGCATGTCAGATGTGGTGTATCACTCTCCATAAGGAGAAAAACGTATTCCTTCGACCTCACTTAGCCTCTCATACAGCCAGATCATATCTCATACTTTGCAAAGATGAAGAGGAATTAGCCTAAAACAATGTGTCTGCAAATTGGGTTTCTGATCTGGTATGACTTGTAAGTCATGTAACAAGACTTGCTAAATGGTCATTTTTGACTTTTAGATCTTAGGAAGATGGTGTACCACTGTCCGCGCTGCTGCCTCAATGGAATCACAAGGAATGTAAGGTTCCAAGAAGTCACAAGGAATGCAAGGTTCCTTTATTCCACCAATGTGTTTCGGCGCCTCTCTGATGAAGGTGCCAGGAGAGGCGCCGAAACGCGTTGGTGGAATAAAGGAGATTGTTACCTTTGGAACCTTGCATTCCTTGTGACTTCTTGGAACCTTACATTCCTTGTGATTCCATTGAGGCAGCAACGCGGACCGTGGTACACCATCTTCCTAAAATCTGGATGTTTTTCCATGTGTGAGTGGCTGGTGGAGGTCCTGCAGCAGCTAAAAAACCAAATGCTCATAAACCAGTTGTGGGGCACACAACTGGATCAGGTGAGCGTACACCTATAGATAAACTCACACAGACAGTGTCACTAGTGATAGGGCACTATTGAGCCTCCTGTCTCTCCCCTTTTTGCATTTTTGACTTTTAGGATTGCAACTTCCATTAGGTGCCACTAGAGTTCAAGTCTCCTTCCTCTCTGAAGAGAAAATTTGTGTACTCTTTCTAACATCAAATCCTGTCGATACATGTCTGTGCCATAAATGTGTGTTCTAAGAAATCCCAATTAAAGGAATAATATTGAGATGTCCAATGGATAAGTCATAAATGTTAAGTTGATGTGGTCCAAAAGGCATGACCTGTGATGACAAAAAGGGTCCGTTTCTGTTATCAGTGGGAACGTAGCTCCCCCAATTTATTGGTATGGAACATCGGAAAACCTTTGGGCATGCTTGATGGCAGTTTTAATATAACTACCAATTAAGTGAACGGAAAGTGCCATGTCTAAAGGAGAATGTTGGACATCTGTCCTAAGCTGAATTTTAAGAATATGTGTGTCATGCAGGAACACAATGACCCAAAGTTCACAGGTCTTCAAAATAATGGTTAAAGAATAAAATTTAAGTTTTGGAATGGTTAAATCTTTAAGGCACATAGAGGTGTGGTAGTGGAGATGTGGATCCACTGGAGCACTGAAGTGGAGGCTGATCCGTGACAGGAACAGGCAGGAGATGCTGGTTGTGATTAGCGAGTATACTTTAATGAAAGATCTTGCCAGTACAGAAGTAAATGATGCACACAAATAGGTTAAAGTCTATGAGGAGCTTGCACAGGACTCAGGGCTACGAGGCAATTGGGAGACAGTCCAGGAGACGAGATGCCAGAAGTGGAGATGTGGCACTTGGAATATGTACTGCAGATGGAGTAACCTCTGGACTGACTCATGCAAGTGTACCGGGTTCCGAAGGAACGTGGCAGATGCACTGTCAGATGGACAGGTGATATACTGATGAAATAGTCCACAGGTGCACATAGCAAACCTGAGGGAAAGCAACACAACTATCGACAGGTTGTATTGCTTAGGCACCTACCTAAAAGGTCGGGTGCCATATATAGATGCAGCTAGTCAGTAAGGCAATTAGGTGAAAGGAGCATCAGGTGTATAGACCCCTTAAATCTGAGGAGTAGGTGAAGGTGAACACTTCTGAAGGCTCTGCAGGCAGGACACAGGCCTTGGGAGCTTGGAGGAAGGCATGGGACTGACAGTGGGGTAAGGGGACCAGGGAGCTGCGTAAGGGAATGAGCAGACAGCAGGAAACCGCATGATGGAGACTGGCCCCACAGTAGTGGGTACAAAAATGGAGCGCCATGGACTGCGTGTTGAGCACTGGCCTCTCAGCCCAGAAGAGGTCAGTGCCACAGCTTGGGGTGTAAAAAAATCTTTGTCTTGACCATAGTTCTATAGAAATGTTGTACAAGGACGTAACATGAGCACTTCATAGTAAAGCGGCAAAAAACATAACAGAGCTGAAGCTGTTTTAAAACAAGGAATGGGCATAACGTCCTGCAAACCAATTGATAAAAGTTTGATGGAAGTAATGAAAAGCAATCAAATAATACAATGTTTTAGAAATACTCCAGCTGCTGCAACAAATTGCATTTTTAACAAATTTATAATGATAAACTGCATATAATGTTTTACGTACAACACATTAAGGATATTTGGCTTCGGGGTGAAATATTAGAATGTACTTGAAATGCACTCTAACATTTTGCAGGTGAACATAACGTGACTTCCTCTAAACATTTGAATGCACATATCCATATGTTTAATGTTTAAGTACTTTTTGATCAACTGGCCTCAAACACTATTGTCACCAGATGCTCCTTTGGTGGTGGTGGAGTTACAGTGTGGACCGGTATGTCTAGTCAATATAGAACTGCCCTACTCTGTGTGAACGGTAAGGTGACAGTCCCTACTACTTGAATCACATCATGACTTCAGCCATTGCGCTTTTGCATGCGTAACACAGGCTTAATTTCATCTTCATGGGTGTCAATGCTTCAGTTCATCAAGGTTACATCATTATGTAACGGCTGCAGGAGACTGGGGTGCCTCAAATGGAGCAGCCTGCACTTTTTCCAGACATGAGTCTCATAGAAATCCGATGGGATCAGCTTTATTGCCATGCAGAAGCTCTTAACGCTTTAACCCAGAATCTCAATGACTAAGGGCTGCCCTTTAAGAAGCATGGGATGAAATTGTCATAGGAGGTAAGAACATCACTTGTGAACAGCTTGGGATGTTGTTGTCAGGCTGAAATTAATTTTCAAATCCACGTGACAAATTATGTCATCGAGACATAGACATTATTTGTTGGGCATTACCCACCACTGTTGTTGGCTTTTGTTTTATAAACTGTTTGAGATGAGGAAACCCCATTGCATGTCCTTACATAAACACCTAACTTTCATGATACAGTATTACTGTAGCGTGAACTTTTTACGTTTTCCATAAATTTCACCAGACCGCCAAGTATCCTTAACTTTTTGTGAGTAATGTATATCTACAGGATATATATATATACTAGCTGTGAGCCCGATGCAAATGCATCGGGTGTCTAGAATATTTTTACATTTTTTTTAAGATTTTCAAATAATAATCCAATTATTCCAATGACATCTTTACACCAACTACATATATTTGTATGGTTGATATCATTTAAGGAAAATTGAACTATTATGTTGTAAGGGTCTTAGAACACAAAAGAATTATAAAGAGATAATATAGATTAAATATTCAGCCACTGACATTATTTCAGACAAAAATTTAATATAAGGCTGAAAAATATTTATATAATTGTGTAACATATAGATCAATAATCTATTTAATACCAATATATACAATATATTTTTATATATAAATAATATCATAAAAATATATCAAAAAAATATATTATATATATCATTAACTTAAATAAATTATGTATATTATATATTACAATTTATTATAATGTGTATGTATATATATATATATATATATATATTATATATATATATATATAATTAGATATATATATATATATATATATATATATATAGGTTAATATACAATATATATATATATTTACTAATCATATACATATATATAATATGACATCTATATATATATATATTAATCTATATCTATATATCTATATATCTATATCTATATACATATATATCTATATATATATAAATATAATTATGAATATATCAATTCGCGGCAGATGCGGTTAAAAAAACCGCATCTGCCGCGTTTGCCGCATAACCGTTACACTTGCGGCGTGGTTGCGGTTATCCCCATAGAAAGTATAAGGGGACTTGCGGCAGGTGCGGCAGCGAGGGGCTGACAGCGCTCAGAATCGCGGCTCAGGCAGCGACTTGCAATGGCCTCGCGGCCATTGCTCGCGCTACATGAGCGGTAAATCGCTAACTTTGTGGCCGAGCCTCTGGTTCGATTTTCGGCCAGCGACTCGCAATGGCCGCTTCGCGGCCATTGCTCGCACGTGGTGACGTCACAGAGTGACAAAGCCACGGTCTTTTGCGGGGTCCGACACGGAAGTGCCTACGGCAATTATATAGTAGATACATATATTTATATAGTAACATTGTTGAACCCAGAACTTATGTATAATTACCTGCCATGGTTTGAAGTCCCAGATATCTGCACAGGTCCTTTTAGAAAATGGTCCCTCCCCAACTTTGCAGTTTTTCAGATCATCTAAAGCTTTGAATAACACATGGACAGCAACAAATATACCATAAGTCATTTTGAAACTGGAGATATAGTTGGTATTGTTCTTTATATCTTCTATTTGTTCAGATCCAGTACAAACCTTCACCGGGTTCCCTAAAGAAACAGTTTGGTTTTCAGGAAGGAATTGGCAGTTGAAAACCGTCTCCCACATCATCCTGGTCCAGTTTGCTGTTGGAGATGTAGATGGATGGATCTTGTCCAGGAATTGGCTAAAACCTGGGATACTGATATCATTGCTGGCTAAACTAAGGCTCCCAGATAACAACTGGAAATATTTATTCATGAATAATAACAGCATCGTCGCCCATCCGACGTTCCCAATAAAAATCTTCCCTGTGACATTCTGCTTCACCATCTCATTTAAAATATAAAAAAATTCAACATCAATAGCAAAAACAACTACAACAGTAGCGGTGGACTCTTTTATCACCTTGACTACATGTGGAGCGTTGCGATTAGGTTGGCCAATTTTAATATATTCCATAAAGGCCACACATGCTCCAGCCTTTATTATTTCTTCTTTTATTGGCTGAATTCCTTGCAGTCCATAATCATTATCAAGAGCCAGAAGACCAATCCAGGTCCAACCAAATCTAAGAATTAACTCAGCCATGGCTTTAGATTGGACAATGTCACTCGGGAATGTCCTGAAGAAGGATGGAAACATTTTTCTGTTACTTAAGATGGGAACACTGGAAAATGGACTGATCTGGAAATAAAAATGCAAAATGTAATATAATGAAATAGAAATTTGAATATAGTACATTGATTGCGTGGATTATAGAGTCATAAAGAATATATTTTGCTAAATGTTCTCCATATTCTAAATTCCTCATAAGGTGATCTATTGGCATGTTTCCATTGATGGGACCCCTGAACAAGAATCCAATTTTGACCACCCATGCAGAAAATTAGAACATCAAAGAGTATCCATAGAATAACAAGGCCAACAATTCATAACACGGACACGTTGTGATAGAAAGACCAACTACTTTTTATATTTTATTAGCTTTATTTTTCCACTTCCCGACAAGTATTTTATAGATATTGTAATTGGAAATATCTAAATAAATCTTCCTACTTGGACATATCGTGACAAAGCTTTAATAACAGCCAATTTTTACTGTAATGACCATGCCAAACTCTGTTAATCTAAATAGTGTTTCTTTATGTGGTAATAACTCTGAAATACATCAACATATCCCAGTTTTTCTAATAAAGTATTTTTGAACACCTTGTACTTTGTGTTAGTGGTAAATTTAGGTCAACCTGTTTTGTGATTAATTGTGAAAATATCAGAATGTTGACAAAATGTTTTAACCCCTTCATGACCCTGGAATTTTCTGTTTTTCATTTTCATTTTTTGCTCCCCTGCTTCCAAGAGCCATAACTTTTTTTACTTTTCCGTCAATATAGACACAGGATGGCTTGTGTTTTGTAGGATGAGTTATACTTTCAGATGCAATCATTTATTGTACCATAGAGTGTACAGGGAGATTGCAAACAAATTCCAAGTGCAGTGAAATTGCAATAAAAAATTCAATTACACACTTGTTTTGTGTTTTTTATTTGCCATGTTCACTATATGGTAAAACTGACATGAAGTGTGATGCCTCTGGTCAGTACGAGTTCGTAGATACCAAACATGTATACTTTTACTGGTATCTAAGTGGTGAAAAAAATCCAGAAGTTTGAAAAAAAAATCACACTTTTTGCGCCAAGTTCTGCGACCTGTATTGTCCTAATCCCAGATCCGATTGGTGCTGTTAGCCTGACATCTCAGCTGATGAGATCAGCTCAGATGTTTGGTGTTTATTGTGAGCTCCGTGCCGGAGCTCACATCAAACACCGGGACACGGCCCATGACTTTGTACAACATCATGTATTGTGAAGGGGTTAAAAATGAGCAATTTTTAAAATGTCCAATTTTATATCCCTAAACAAGTTAGTCACAGTGTAGAAAATGAGTAATTAATTTTACTTATGTAAATATAACATCTGCATTATTTTTCAAGTGTCATTTTATTTACCATATTTTTCGCTTTATAAGACGCACCAGATTATAGGATGCACCTCCAAATTTAGAAGAAATTAGGAAAAAAACATAATTAAAATAGGGTGTCCATCCTATAGGCTGGTGCATCTTATGAGCATGTGCAGTGTAGCTTACCAGGGGGGTGGCACCATGGTGGTGGAGCAATAGGGTCACAGCAGGCAGGATCGTGGTGGTGGGGATTGTCACCTGTGGTAATGTTGTGGGAAGGAGGCAGGGTTGCCAGTGGATGTCCGTGGTGAGGAATGCTTGTGGGTCTTGAGATAGAGAGGGTCACAGTACTCGGCGGTGTGCGGTGGTATTCAGCGGGCATTGACACTTCTGGGTAATGACAAATAGCTGCAAAGAGCAGCGCAAGCATTGCTAAATATCTCAGAGAGCCCAGAGCTCTATCTATCTACTATTGTGAGAAGCTTGTGAAAGGAGATCCAAAACGTTTGACCCAAGTCATACTATTTAAGGGCAATGGTAATAAATACTAATGATATATTTGTAAACTTTTGACTTTGCAGAAAGTAATCAAAATTATTTAAAACATTCTCTCTCTCTCATTATTCTGGCATTTGGCAAACATAAATAACTGGCTGTAGAGCCCAGTATTGCCCGAGCATAGTAACTAACTGTTCTTATTTATAAGCTGAGTGTATGTCTGTGTGTGTGTATTGTAAGTCCACTGTACATATCAATCCTGCATCCCCTCCAACCAACCCCATTCACCCACGCTCCTCTCCAAATCTACCTCTCACACCCCGCCCACCACAAAACGTCTCTTACCCCCAAATCCACTCCACTGAACCCTCCCCAAACCTGCTCACCCACCTAAATGCCCCCCATTGCCCACCTTAACCCACACCCCTCCAAACCCACCCCCTTAAACCTGCCCCATCCCCCAAATGCTGAGTCAAATGGGGTGTGTTTGCAAAATGTTGTGGTTGTAGATGCAATGGTGCGAATTCCTTAAATGGACATACATCTATAGGATAAGTTACAGTTTTCCAGTATAACTTCAGAGAAGACTGAGCTGGGAAAAAAGACAAAGGAGCAAGTGTCAGCAAGAAACCTAAAGTGGCAGAAGCAGAAAAGTGGGGGCACTTTACTACTGGACAAGCTGTAATGAAACAGTGGTGTACTGAGTCTTGGAGGAGAGTCCTTAAGGGAAAATGAATTCAAACATACTAGTGGTATGTCTAGTAAGGTAGCAGCTAGCAAGAACACCCTTACGTTAGTTCCTAAAAAGTCACTCCCATTGTCTTGCTGTTCATCTGTAAACTTCATTGAAAAGAATGATTTTGCTGTCAGTAACCAAATGGAATGAGCCTGTGTACTGTACAGAAGAATATGGTGAGCTCATTTCCTGCTGCTCCCTATATATAAGTTTGTTGGTCATTAAAATAGACTTTCTTTTTATGAACTGATGTAGTTTTCTCATCGGTCCATAAGGTAAGACTAAGGTCACACATAAGCCCTTGGTCCGTTTTTGGCATCAGTTTTTGCATTTTTTTTCTAAGTCCAAAAACTGATGCAAAAACGGATCATATGTAATAAATACCCTATCCTTTTTCACTGCACCCAAAAATGTTGCTAGGAGCTTTTTTTAACCCAAAAACATTGGTAGGAATGTTTTTTGGGGCAGTTTAAAAACGTATTCTTTTTTAACATGGGGCCCTATGGGAAATGCAAGCGTTAACGCATGGTACATGTAGGTACCTTGCATTAATTAATGCGTTAACGCATATGCGTTTCTATGAAAAAATGACTAAGTCCGAAAAACATCCAGGGACACAGGAAGCACAAAATGCAGCCTAGGAAAAACGAAATAGATTTGACATGGAAAACACTTCCAAAAACGGATTGCTATGTGTGACCCTAGCCTAAGGTTAGGGTCAGGCTAGGGTCACACATAAGCCCTTGGTCCATTTTTGGCATCAGTTTTTGCATTTTTTTGCTAAGTCCAAAAACTGATGCAAAAACGAATTATATATAATAAATACCCTATTCGTTTTTTTCTGCACCCAAAAACGTTCCTAGGAGGTTTTTTAAACCCAAAAATATTGGTAGGAACGTTTTTGGGTGCAGTAAAAAAACTGATCCGTTTTTCCATAGGACCCCATGTTTTTTAGAGCATTGTTTATGTAAAAAAATGGCAAAGTCCCAAAAACGTTCAGGAGCACAGGAGGCACAAAAAGCAGCCTAGGAAAAACGGATTTGGCATGGAAAACACTTCCAAAAACGGAATGCTATGTGTGACCCTAGCCTAAGCGACACACAAAGTGAGGCAGAACTGAACTTAGAAGTCTAAGCAACTGAAACATTATGGCTAGTGTCACACATATAAATCCGTTTTTTTAAGCCCTTTGAAAGCGGAATCCATTTTTCTAAGGGTGCCAATAGTGTCCCCTGAGGTCCTGGATGTTTTTTGGAAATTTTGGGAATTAGGCCCCTTTCACATCAGCGGTAATTGCTGATCGCGGCAGTTGCGGTGAAAAAACCACAACTGCCGCAGTTACCGCATAACGGCTGCACTTGCAGTTCACTTGCGGCAAGCCAAATGCAATGTCTATGGGGCTTGCAGCAGGTGCGGCAAGTGCAGTTTCAGCACTTACGGCAGATGCGGCCGTGAAAAAAACCGCGGCTGACCGCGTTTTTTTCGAGGTCGCATCTGCCGCAAGTGCCGACACCGCAATTATATCGCACTTGCCGCAAGCCCCATAGACATTTCATGGGGCTTGCAGCAGGTGAACCGCAAGTGCGGCCGTTATGCGGTAACCACGGCAGTTGCGTTTTTTTCACCGCAACTTCCGCGATCAGCGATTACCACTGATGTGAAAGGGGTCTTAGTCATTTTTTCACCAGAAAAACGCATGCGTTTTTTGAAAGGAGCCCCAAAACGCTGCTGGCAGCACTTTTGGGCTGCTGCGTAAAAACGCATGCATTTTTTTAAAAACGCACATGCACATGCGTTAACGCATATTCGTTTTTGGACTTTGATAAAAAAAATGTCCAAAATGTTCCCAAAAATAGATTTAAAGCAAAAACGAATTTTACGAGTATGTGTGACCCTGGCCTATCACACAAGCCCCAGAACCCCCAACTTTCTATAGCATGCTACAGCATTAAAGACAACTGCCTTGCCCACAGCCACCGTGCTGAACAACATTGCAAAAGTACTACAACTCAAGTAAATCGGGCTTGTTTTAAAAGTTCAAATAGGACTACGCTTCCAGGAAAAAAATCGTAAGGAGCTGAAAATCTAAATAAATCTTTCTGCCTCCTTCAATTTACAACTCGAAAAGATGACCCAGTAATTTATGCTTCGTGCCATAATTTTCAGACTTTTAAATCTTGTTTTTAAAAGGTTCTTACCTGTGGGAATCTGAAGGTTCCCAAAACGTGAGCTAAGATGATTGAATTGGGAGACATTGTGGACCCAATAACAGCAGAGAACATCGGTCTAGAATTACAGTCGTTGCTGGAGACAGTTGTACTAGAGTCAGTCAGGAACTGTAAAGCCCCTTGTAATTCATAGTGAGGTATATTACATGTTTCGTACATCTGGAATCCTACTGTGATGTTCGGCAGAATATTTGGGTCCTTGTTAAGTTGCTCAACTGTAAACAGGAATGTCTGAATCCAGTGATAATATCCCAGGTTGAATCATAAAAAAGCAGAAAGAGAAGCAAAATTACGTTCATTTTTTACATGTAGCGCTTCCCTCCACTTCGATATCCTCAAACACTAGAGATGAGCGAGTACTAAAATGCTCGGGTGCTCAATGCTCGGGCCGAGCATTCCAAGATACTCGTGTACTCGGCCCGAGCACCGAGCCCAGTGTAAGTCAATTAGTGACAGGCTCCACCCACAAACTTCCGGTTATAAAACGAGTGTTTCTGGGAAAGGGCGGGAGGGTGGGCTTTTTAAAATCATCGCAACATACAACACCTTGCTGTGCCCCCAGAGGGACCCTAACAATCAGTCTGCTCTCTGTGAGGTGCCAGCTCACTGTGTGCACTGAAGGGAGCTGTATATTTGTGTCAGATCGATAATTATTTGCAAAGAGTCCGAGCATCTCGGTGATACTCAGGATACTCGTGCGAGTAACGAGAAGCGCTGAGCATGCTCGCTCATTACAATTAAACACCTTTTAGTGCTCCACTGCTTTAGTGGCATGTCTCCTGATATAATAGTCCATTATAGTGTTATTGTCAGGGTCAGCTACATTGGGTTAATACTATGTGTTGCCATCTATTAAAGCCAGCTGGTGCCGGATCATCAGAAAAATAAAGGTGCCGGTGCCTTAGACCTCCAAGGGTGGACTCATCACTATCCACAAGGAGAGAAGACTCTCAGAACATTGTGAAATAAAATAAAGCAAAGAAAGAGTCTGCAGGCACATCCATCCCATGAAATCTCAAAGGTTTCTTTACAAATGCATATAAGAAATTTAAGTCCATGCACATCATGAGTCCTAACGTATTTCTAGTGGAAAATCTGCCATTATTTGCACTAAATATCTGTAAATAAAGATTTTGGATTTTACGGCATGGATGTGCCTACAGACTCTTTATTCGCTTTAATTCACATCTGTGCTTGGATAGCCTGAGTTGGCACCCTGCCCCCCACCTGTTGTGTAGCCTGAATACTATTGACGTGGTGAGTTCAATATCTTCCTTATGTTTAACTCAGAACACTGTGGTTAATTTCTAGGAGTGTTTGGCCATTTGAAGTCAGGGACAGAGTTATCCAGGAAATCAGCAATATCCCAAAATAATTTATAAAAAACATTTTAGTCAATGTGGCATAAATGCTTAAGGTGAATCTGTCAACCTCCATGGCCTAGAAAAATAAAAGTGCCACCTTCAGCAGTGCCTATACTGCATTTTATAAAGGTGGCTCTTATCCCTCTACCCCCTAGGTACCCTTAAATAAAGACTTTATTAAATCTCCAGCCCTGTATGGTCCGGGAGGTACGCTGCCCTCCCTGCACCTGAATGCCTTGCTGGTGTTACTCCTCCTCCTCTTATCTCCAGGACCCTCATGCTTTCTTCCTTTCTTGTCCCTTGGTCGACACTGGCGCAGATCCCTCAGTTTTCAGGCATGCTCCGTGCACTCTGTCCAAGAACTGAGGTCACATGGTATATCACAGGCACCAGATCCCGCCCTGTGTGGTCTTATGCTGTATGCAGACTGCTGGGGTGGGAATATAACAGGGAGGGAACAGGCACAGTCATGCTGCTTGTGCTGGCCCCAGACTCCCAACCCTGAAATCTGCATACAGCATAAAACTACACAGGGCGGGATCTGGTGCCCGCCTTATACCATGTGACCTCAGTCCTTGGGCGGAGTACATGGAACATGCCCGAGAAGTGAGGAACTTGCGCAGGCGCTGATGAAGTGACAATGAAGAGAGGAGAAGGGTCCCAGAGGAAAGAGGAGGAGGAGTAACACCAGCCAGGCGTTCAGGTCCATGGAAGGGAGCATATCTCCCATACCTAAAGTAAGAATTAGCATACAGGGCATGAGATTTAATAATATCTTAATTTAGGGGTAAAAGCTCAGAATTAAAATTCTTCAAAATTGAAATAAATGGACTGCAAACTATTTCCAGAAGTTTAACAGTTGTTCAATTGTAAAAACATTGGAGTTGCAAGAGAAATGGAAACAATCCTGGAATATTTGCAGAACACTCGAATGGATCCACCGATAAATGGAGTCATCTAATCAGAAACATCCATCCTTTTGGAGATCCTTCTCTCATACACTATTTATTATATATATTTTTGAGCTGCATTTCTTACTCATTTCTAATAATTATGCCTGTAACAATAGAATAGTTGAACCTTTTAATTTCACATTGGCTTAGATTTTGACGTTGGCTCATGACCAATGCATAATTTGAGTTTAAACCCTTAACCTCATTTCTTCAAGAGACAAAAATACTTCCAAGTTGTTATTCTATACAACTCAGCATGTAAAAAATTGGTTATAATGACTTTAAGATTTCAACATATCTTCATATATGTATTATTGAGTAAGACCAACTTACAATCTGCAGGTAGTCTTGGGTGGCCGGACATCAAATGTAAGCTTTTCGTAGATTTTTTCAGTGTTAATTGGTAGTAAAAGTCCTATCATGATATCTCCAGGTTGTCTTATCCCTTCCTGCTCTGACATAGGTGTCAATCTACATATCTGACCCATAGAGGAGATAACGGACATAAGATGTAAAAGGAGCATCTTCATAAATGCTATATAGATATGAAGCATTTTATCTTTGTACTGACTTAGCTGTGGACAGAAAAAATACATTACCCACTGTATATCATACCATATATCAGTATTAGTGTCACGTCAGTCTCTTGCATGCTTAGTTAGTACCATCCTAGTCACAGCATGTGCCGCTCTACTACTCGGACTGAGGATGGGCTAACTATATCTCAGCCTGTGCCCTATTTATTTCATATGCCTGCCTTGATCCATTGGTCATGGAATAACTGTGGGACAAAAAGTACAATAGGGTCTTATCTGATAGAAACTGTGAGAACTAAGCTCAAGTGAAACTGCTCACCTTTGAGGGTTGTTTCACAAAGAGCAAGTACAAATGGCTGCTAACAGCTGCTCCAGCATCCACAGACCGAAGCAATAGAAGAAAAAATAGAGGCAATATGTGATATTGAACTGTGCTGCTGTACAATCAACAATATAACAATACCTATATTGGTGCTTGTCCTAATGAAGTAGGGAAGAATAAACCTTGAAATGCATTGAGTAAAGCAACTTGCATTCACGAATTACCTTGGTATATGATCGATTGTACAGCTGCACCGTTGGATTCCACATATTTCCTATATTTTTCCTATTAATGATCCATGGATCAGCTGATTCAGGTCTGGGGACCGCCCCTATAGTGGTACCTTCTGAATACCTGTGGCCAAACCTATCCCAAAGCCCAGGAATGTTTAAGTGGGGTCCATTCCCTGAGTGTACTGTAATGCTAATGCATGTGGACTCACCACACTACTGGCCAGGATTACCATGGAGGAACATAATTGAAACCTACCTGTTATTAACTAGGGTCTCTGATGGTTAAGATAGGCTGGGCTGCAAGTAGTCACTAGTCAGCATTCCCTGGGCAGTCCCAGGATCTGCAGCAGCTTAATGATGGGTCAAGGCCAGCATATGAGGAACAAAATGCACAGGCAGATATGTAGTCAGGGAATCTGAGGTTGGGGCAGGCATCACAGGCTCAGAATACAAGACGGGGCCGGGGGAGGTCAGGAGCAGAGAGGTTAGACAAGATGAACTGAAAGCAAACCAGGTCAATAACATGATAGACAAAACAGAGGCACAGACAATGGAAGTGAACTGACAAGAACTAGGCTCAGACAAGCAGTAGAGGAATATTTGCCTAATATATCTACTACTGACAGAGAAAAGGCCAGAAAATCAACACTCATAGAAGGAAGGTGATTACACTCCTGCAGAGCCTGGCCATGTGACCGCGCATTACCACAGCCTGGTGGAGACTCCCCAGCAACATGAGGATGCAGCAATGCTGGATATGCTGCCAGGAGCAATTTATGAGGAGATGTGAAATTAGGAGGAGCAAAGCAGCACATGCAGTGAGTAAGAAGGCTGAAAAGTCATGCAAAACATCGGCGTGACATTGAGAAAAAAGAAAAGGGGTAGACAGTGCTTTTTAGTGTATCACCACCAGGTCTGGAAGTGGTATTTTATTTTTGGACTCCTGATTTCTCTCCAAGTGAAGGTCTACAAACAGGCAATCAGCGCCTCCACAGAAACCAGATAACTTTTAGGATCTCCCTTGGATCCACTGTTCATACGTCAGTATTAGATATGATTTCTTAAAGGGAATCTCTCAGCGGGTTTTTTCCACTCCATCCAAGACCAACATAATGTAGGGGCAGGAACCTCAATTCCAGTGAAGTGTAATTTACTTGGCTGTTTTCTGTAGTTTTGATCAAATCACTCTTTATGAGATCTAAAAGTTCTCTAAATGATGAAGTCTGTATGACCCCTCCCGCACAACTGATGGACAGTAGGGATGGGCGAATCTACTCGCTAGGACTCGTTACTCGGCGAGTAGTAAGGGACTCGCAGGACTCGGTACTCTGCGAGTTTCCCAGTGATTACTCGCA
This sequence comes from Allobates femoralis, assembly GCA_033576535.1. NCBI lineage: Eukaryota > Metazoa > Chordata > Amphibia > Anura > Aromobatidae > Allobates > Allobates femoralis. The sequence goes on along the minus strand of JARQOC010000004.1, from coordinate 25,667,325 downwards.
CGAGTCCAATGCAAATCAATATCAATCCTAGTTTTGTCAGAAACGCTGACAAAACTAGGATTGCCATTATTTGCATTAGACTCGGCTACTGTGCCAGTGATAGCAGGGAAACTCACAAATAACTGCTGTTACATTGCGAGCCGAGTCCAGCTGTCTGCTCTGTGCAGCTCCAGGGTCCTAGAGCCCGCCTGCTCACAGACATGATGTAGCAGTGCTGAGATTGTTCTCAGTCTGCTCATTCCCTGTGCATAGACATCTATATCTATGCACAGGGGATGTAGCAGAGAGGACACCACGTTTTGGACTACGTCGGACGGAAGAGGATTTTTTTAATTAAAGATGGAGTCCCTAATGGCTTTTTTTTTTTATTTCAAATAAAAAATTTTCTCTGTGTTGTGTTTATTTAACCCTTTATTGGAGATTCTTAGTGGCTGGGTCAAACGTGGCCTGACATTAAGAATCTCGGGCTTAATACCAGCTTGTATAACAAAGCTGGTATTAACCCCTTTATTACCCAGCGTGCTACCGCCACCAGGGCCGCTGGAAGAGCGGGGTTCAGCGCCAGAGGATGGCGCTTCAATGAACGCGCCATCTTCTGGGGCGGCTGCGGGCTGCAATTTGCAGCGGGGGGTGCCCAGAAAGCTTGGCCATCCCTGCGCTGCGGATTCCAGCCCCCAGCTGCTTAGCTGTACCTGGCTAGACATAGAAATTGCGCGGAGCCCCACGCATTTTTTTTAATTATTTCATGAATTTCAGAGTCAGAGTCGCAGAGTCAGAGTCTCAGAGTCAGAGTCAGAATCTCAGAATTTCATGAAATAATTTTTAAAAAATGCGTGGGGCTCCGCACAATTTCTATGTCTAGCCAGGTACAGCTAAGCAGCTGGGGGCTGGAATCCGCAGCGCAGGGATGCCCAAGCTTTCTGGGCACCCCCCGCTGCAAATTGCAGCCCGCAGCCGCCCCAGAAGATGGCGCGTTCATTGAAGCGCCATCCTCTGGCGCTGAACCCCGCTCTTCCAGCGGCCCTGGTAGCGGTGGCACGCTGGGTAATAAAGAGGTTAGGGCCAGCTTTGTATTATCAGCTGGCCCTAAGCCCTAAATTTATGGCGGTCACGCCAATATTAGACATGACCGCCATGAATTTCTATTAAATTGTTTTAAAAAAAACACAACACAGAGAAAATTTTTTATTAGAAATAAAAAAAAAAGCCATTAGGGACTCCATCTTTAATTAAAAAAATCCTCTTCCGTCCGACGCAGTCCAAAACGCGATGTCCTCTCTGCTACATCCCCTGTGCATAGATATAGATGTCTATGCACAGGGAATGAGCAGACTGAGAACAATCTCAGCTCTGCTCCATCATCTCTGTGCACAGACATTCATGTCTGTACACAGGGAATGAGCAGACTGAGAACAATCTCAGCACTGCTACATCAGGCAGCAGGCGAGCTCTAGGACCCTGGAGCTGGCAGCCAGCACACAGAGAAGACAGGACTCTTATCTGTGCGAGTTTCCCAGCGATTACAGTTGCAAAGTAAACGAGTCCAATGCAAATAAATGACAAAACTAGGATTGCTTCAGGCTGAAGCTTCCGAGACACATCTGCGATTTGTAAATCTCACACTACTCGCTATTACTCGCTTCCCATTCATTAACATTGGACTCGCTAGACTCGCAACGAGTAACGAGTCCTGTGCTCGGACTCGCTAGAGTCAAGCGATTCCGAGTAATTTAGGATTCGCCCATCACTAATGGACAGTTTTCTGTGCACTTTTGCATAGCCAGAAAGCTGACAATGAGTGTCTGGGGCTGTGTTATACAAGGCTAACGAAAACGAAGGACTACATAGCAACAGGTTTACTAGTCCTCTAGTAATAGTCTTCTGCTGATAAAAGAGTGATTATATCAAAAATAGAGTAAGCAACTGACACAGTAAGTAACTGACACATCACTAGAATCAAAGCTCCTACGTCACACTGCCCTTTGGCTAGGGTCACATTATCATTAAAGTGGGTTGCATTAAAAACTTAGAATTTAGCAGCATAAACGTGGTACTAACGCCATGTCATCGCTGCGTTGACGCTGCCAATGTTACCCTATGGTGACGAGCCCGTAGCGCGACTCCAACGCTTGCATCTGACTGAAATCTCGCGCTTTTTCCCAACGCGAGAAAAGACATTGTTGAAAGTGTCTTTTCTCGTGTTAGGAAAAAGCGCGAGATTTCACTCTCATGGCCGCGTTGGAGCCGCGTCACCATAGGGTAACATTGGCAGCCTTAACGCGGCGCTAACATGGCCTTAGCACCGCGTTTATGCTGCCAAATTCTTTACAATTCTTACAAGTTTTTAATGTAAGCTACTTTAATGATAATGTGACCCTAGCCTTAGAGTAGATTCTTTATATTAGTGTAATTGTCAATATAAGTAGCGGACACTAAAATAAATATATAATTTCATATTAAATCTTAGAAATGACAACTTTTAGTAAATACATTTTTTTAAATGCATTATCTCACAGTATTTTTTCTTACTTTTGAGTCACAAAAAGCCTTTGTGTTAGTATATCTTTTCTAAGGCCCCTTTCACATTAGTATTTTTCGCTGATCGCGGCAGATGTGGTGGATTTACCGCATCTGCCGCCTAACAGCCGAGTTGCGGTTCACCTGCGGCAAGCCCCATGCAATGTCTATGGGACTTGCGGCAGGTGCGGCAAGTGCGGTTTTCGGCACTCGCGGCAGTTGCGGCAGCGGACAAAACACGGTAAGCAGCGTTTTTCGCGGCCGCAGCTGCCGCTAGTCCCGAGACCGCAACTATACCGCACTTGCCACACCTGCCGCAATCCCCAAAGACATTGCATGGGGCTTGCCGCAGGTGAACTGTAATTGTGACGGTTAGGTGGCAGATGCAGTAAATCCGCCGCATCTGCCGCGATCAGCGATAAACGCTGATGTGAAAGGGGCCTAAAAGATATTTTTTTTTAGATTTTTTTTAATATTTATATATTTAATCCAAATTCTGAATACTATAATCGTTGTTGATTGTCAAGAAAAAATACAAATCATTTTTCTCAATGATCTATATATGTGAATATGGAAATAAGTTAAGAATTTAGAATTATTTTTTATAATCTACAGTTTCCTTTTCGATATTTATCGCAATTTGATATTTGCAAATTTTGAATGTATATATGATAAATACTTTTCTATTGATCATCCATTTACTTTTATATTTTATTAGTTTTTTCTGAACATTTTTATTAATACAGAATTCTAAGCAGAAATAAGAACTCTATAGATTACTGTATATATCTGTATGTCTTATTTAGAACTAAGGCTTAGTATATTTAAATTTTGAATGTACTTTTGATAAATACTTTTCTAATGATCATCCCTTTGCTTTTATATTTTGTTAGTTTTTTCTGAACATTTTGATTAATACAGAATTTTAAGCGGAAATAAGAACTGTATAGAATATATACTGTATCTCATAGTTAGAACTATGATAATAGTATTTGTAAATTTTGAATGTACATTCGACAAATACCTTTCTGTTGATTATCCATTTACTTTTACATTTTGTTGATTTTTTCTAAATGTTTTTATTAATACATAATTTTAAGGGAAAATGAGAACTCTATAGACTTTATACCTCCTATTTATAACTATGATAAATATATTGTAAGTGTATTACATTTACAATAATAAACATTAAGTAAGCAACTTTGTTTTCTAATATGACATTATATAATAATATATTCTTATTTTGAAATAGTTAAAAAAATTATTCTATATTTGAATGACAATGTAGTGACAAAAGGGTTACATATGTGTTTATGGTCATATAGTAAGTGTATGGAAATAGTGAACGACGGCTCACAAAGAATGTATCTGTTCTACTCACAATTCCCAGGGACTTCTAATCCTCCTCTTTCTCTAAATTGGCATTTTTAATATATACATAAGAGTCTTATATACTGGAAAAGTGCAAGGTAATTAATGTAATTGATTGAGATTATTGTGACATAAATATAATAGCTGCTGAGACCAAAGTTAGGTTATTTTCTATTTCCCTACTAGGAATATAATTACCTGATAACTGAACAGATGTTACCAACCAGCTTATCATAATCTAGATCACAAAATATTTTTATTCACAAAAAAAACAATATATTTATTTATGTATATATATATATATATATATATATATATATATATATATATATATATGCAGTCAATAAAGGCAAAAAAAACCGCACTCACCGACAGATGATCTTCATTTTATTCATAGTCCAGGTTAATTCTTTACATGGCTATGCATAGCTAGGAAGGGGGTGCAGGGAGGCGGACAGATGAAGGGGGAGGGAGGTGCGGGAACGAGGACGAAGGTAACTGTTTCGCAGCTAACCTGCGCTTCTACGGGTCCTGACATGTCAGGACCCGTAGAAGCGGCAGGTTAGCCGTGAAACGGTTACCGTCGTCCTCGTTCCCGCACCTCCCTCCCCCTTCATCTGTACTCCGCACATGTAATGTGGAATTAAAAACTTGAAGATCAACTCGGTGAGTGCCACTGGCTTTCTTATCTACCTTTTGGATATATACATATATATATATACATATATCCAGCAGGTAAAACAAGTATTGAACAAAGTCACCAATTTTTTAAGTAAATATATTTAAAGGTGCTATGGACTTGAATTAGTATTTAACACGCTTACTGAAAATTAATTGTACAACAGCCTTTGTTGGTGATTAGGGATGGACGAACCGCTTGTTTTTCCCTGAGTTCATGTTCGGGGTTGACATGTTAAAGCAAGCAAAGAGTTAATATATCTGGTACACTTACGAAGTCCGCGTTCTCTCTTCCTGGTGTGACGCACGCTGCGTCACTTCCGGGTCGCCCCTTATTTTCTGGGTGTATGTGATTGGCTGTTGGAGCCATTCACATGACTATTTCCCAGAAGCCCGGAAGTGCCGCAGTGCCACCGCGCAGCCGCAACGACCCTGTAAGTATAATGAGGACTGTTTACTTGCTTTGTCACAGCAACCCCGGTCACGAACCCGAGCAGTTCGCCCATCCCTTTTGGAGATGAAGCTCCAGATGCTGCCTGTAAGGCAACACTAGTCCCTGCATTGCTCAGGTGGATTTTGTCCTATTCTTCCACACAAAAACTCTTCAGATCATGCAGGTCCCATGGATCCTTCCGTGATCTCTAAGCTTTAGTTTGTCCAGACATTTTCTTTTGGATTAAGCTCCAGTGATCAGCTTGGCCATTCTAGTAGCTTTATTTTTTTTTTTCTTTGAAAACAATTGAGAGTTTCCTTTGCTGTGTGTTTGGGATCATTGTCTTGCTAAAATGTCCACACTCTTTTCATCTTCATCATCCTGGTGCATGTCTGAAGATTTTTATTCAGAATGTCTCGTATAATTGTTCATTCAACCTTTATACAATTGTATAAGGTTTGCCTGTGTCGTATGCTAAAAATCAGCCCCACACCATGTTTTTCCCACCTCTACACTTCACTGTTGTTCAGGTTATTTGCCATTTTGCTTTCAAACATAGTGTTAAGCAAACGTTTTACGATCTTGAATAGAGATAAGCAAACTTTCCCCAAGCATGTTTACCAATTTAAAATTCGGCACGAACATTGCAGATTTTGCTTGGATTTGGAAACTTGAGCAATTTCCCAAAAAAGTCACTGAACACTGCTCTGTTTGGGAAAAAAGTTTGACATTTAAAATGGCCCTAAAACATTCCCTGTTTTTTTTGTGGCCAAAATGCTTGCCGGAAGATCTGTCGGCCGGGAACAACACCTAACCTTAAAGTTATGAGTGTTCCCGCCATCTGGTCCACCGGCTTGGATCAAGCTGTAGAATTTTTTTGGAGCTTTAATGAATTTTTATTGTTTCCTGGAGTTTGCAGGCGTTTGACACCTGCAGGCTGTGAACTTTTTAAATGGCCAATTGTGGCAGCAGCTGTTAAGTCAAGCCAGAAATCTTACAATGTCTCTTAAACATCTGTGCTTTACGCTTTTTTTTAATATATATTTTTGTATTATTTTATTATTATTATTATTATTATTATTATTAGTATTATTATTATTTTTTTTTTTTGGAGAGCGAATATTTAGTATTGCAGAGGGCCAGCAGCATTCGAGGCCACCTCTTCCACACTTATTCGCTAGCAATTCAGATAAAAATTTGTTTGAGCTGATGGGGTTCTGCTATATTTTTGGTTACCAGCATAGGTACATCAGGCAGGTACAACCTGCCACCAATCCCCAGCTGCCTAGTTTTACCTGTCTGCTAATTAAAATACAGGAAAGCCTTTTTAATTATTTTTCGAAATAATTAAAAACAAATTACATGGAGTTTCGCTATATTTTTAATCTCATGTCAGTTTGGTTGCCATACTAGCAACCAATAACAGATGCTGGCATAGAGGGTGGGCAGGGCTAAATCTAACTTAAACCATTTAAGAGGGGAAAGCAGAGATGTTCTTGAGTGGGCTTCAAAGTATGGTGACAGCGGTGCTGAAGCTTGGTAGCTGTTTAGGGAAGCTAATGTCTGTGCAAAAACAGTGGTGCTCCACTGTAAAACGGTTCGAGCTGTGTTTGGCAGCTTTTGGGTTCCTTTGAAAGTGTTTTCTGTAACCTTGATTTTGCCTCTCATTAATATAAATGAAGTTTGGAAGTTCGGCGAACATATGCGAGTTCGGCGAATCAAACAGAATCCAAACTTCAAAAGGTTTGCTCATCTCTACTCTTGAATATGCTTTTTGTTCAATAATGGAGTCTTGTGTGATGAGCGTGCATACAGGCCATGGAAGTTGAGTGCGCTACATATTGTTTTCTTTGCTGGTTCCAGGTCTTTTTGTAGCTCTCCAGAGGTGTCCTGGGCTCCTTGACATCTTTGATAATTATTTTCACTCCTTTGCCTGCCATTTTGTGTATAGCACCTGGTCATGGCCGATTTAAGGTAAAATTATGTTTCTTCCACTTCCGAATTTTTATAGACCATCAGTTGATCCAGCTCATATTATTTTTCATTAAGTGACAGGATTACTTTCTAATTACTTATAAATCTCAACTGGTGTCATGACTTTTCTTGGCTTTTTACACCTCTCTTTCTTCATTTGTTCAATACTTTTTCTCTGGGACATATCTCATTACTACACATAATGTTTTAACAATGTGGATTGGATGGGTTGTCACCAATATCTGGTGAGAAATTCATTTCAATACCACCATAAGCAATTTATTTTCTTTGAAAATTGGTGACATATTCAACACTTATTTCATACCCCGTAAACGTTTTCACATTTTCTACACATTTTAAACACAAACTTTAATATTTTATTTGGATTTTATTTGATACCAACATTACGTAGCAAACATTTGTTAAAAATAAAGAAAATGATACTTTGTTTTCCAAAATGTTACAAATATATAAAAAATGAAAATATTACTGTCAATTTATATTCAACCCCTCCTAAGTCAATACTTTGTAGAATCATCTTTTTCTGCAATTACTGCTGCAAGTCTTTTGCGGGATGCATCAACCAACTTTACACATCTGGAGGCAGAATTTTTTTTATTCTCCTTTGCAAATGAGTTCTCACTCAATGAGCTTGGATGGAGACGTCTGTGATCAGCAATTTTCACGTTTTTCCACATATTTTCAATGTGATTTAAATTTAGATTGTAACTGGGCCATTCACCAACATGAATATGCTTTGATCTAAACTCTCCATTGTAGATATGCCAGTATATTTAGGGTTGGTGCCCTACTGAAAAGTAGGAAGGTAAGTAGTAACCTACACACCGTTTTAAATACTTTTGCAAGCTCTTTAAGTTTTCCTTAAAGATTGCATTGTATTAAGCTCTATTTATCTTCCCATCAACTTTAAACAGCTTATATGTCCCTATTGAAGACAAGTCTCTCCACAACAAGATGCTTCTACCACCTCGTTTTATGACAGGGGTGGTGTTTTCAGGGTGATGTCTAGTGGTAGTTTCCACAACAAAAACTTTTTCCATTAAGCCTTAAAACCTATAAATTAGGTTCATCTGACCTGAGCACCTTTTTCCACATGCTCGCTGTATTCCCTTCATGGCATATAGAAGAAGATGAATTGGACCAATGAGACCAAACTAAGAGGGTTGAACGCAAATTGAAATGATCTGCAAAAAACTAACGCTGTACATCATTCTAAAAACACCATTCCAACCGACACACATGGTGGTGGCAGCATTATGCTGTAGGAAGACTTTCTTCAGCAGGAAAAAACAAGCTTATCAGAGTTAATAGAAAAATGAATAGAGCTATTAGAGGCTGCAAACATTTTAGACTGGGGTATAGGTTCACTTTCCAGCAGGACAATGACGCTTAACATTCTGCAGATCTACAATTAAGGCTTTAGATCAATGCATATTTATGTGTGTGAACGGTGACATCACAGTCCAGATGGAAATCCCATTGGGAATCTGTAGAAAGACTTAAACATTACTAGTGTTGAGCGAACATGCTCGGCACTACTCGTTACTCGCACGAGTATCACTGTACTCGGGCGACTCGCCGAGCACCGAGTAATCTCGCGATACTCGTGCTGTGCTCGTGGTCGTCATCTCTCCATGTTGGCGCTCTTTTGAGAGCCAGCCCACGTGCAGGGATTGGCTGACAGACCACTGCAATGCCACAGCCCTGTTGGTTGTGGTATAGCAGTGATTGGCCGGCCTGCACAGCGTCACCGAGCCTTTATAAGTCCCGGCGCGCTGTGCTCGGCACACAGCCTTCCAGACAGTGAGTGTAGGGAGAGTGTCTGCTGCTGATTAGGGACAGATTTGCGGCCCTCATAGGTAGATCCGGATCAGGGCTGCAAACTGCTGCTGACCACAACAGTCCTTCTCAGGACTAATCTAGGAGGACATAGGCAGGGTGATCCAGATCGGAGTCCAAGATTTCCAGTGACCAGAACAGTCCTTCTCAGGACTAATCTAGGAGGATATAGGCAGGGTGATACAGATTGAAATCCAAGCTTTTCTGTGACCATTAGAGTCACCACACTCTTGTACTTAGTACCTTAATACAGGTTAGGGACTAAAATCCTCTCTTCAAACCATTACAGTCACCAGACAGGTGTACGTACTACCTTAATACAGGTTAGGGAACTAAAATCCTAACTCTTGTCATCAAAACAGTCACCAGACAGGTGTACGTACTACCTTAATACAGGTTAGGGACTAAAATCCTCTCTTGAACCATTACAGTCACCAGACAGGTGTACGTACTACCTTAATACAGGTTAGGGAACTAAAATCCTAACTCTTGTCATCAACACAGTCACCAGACAGGTGTACGTACTACCTTAATACAGGTTAGGGACTAAAATCCTCTCTTGAACCATTACAGTCACCAGACAGGTGTACGTACTACCTTAATACAGGTTAGGGAACTAAAATCCTAACTCTTGTCATCAAAACAGTCACCAGACAGGTGTACGTACTACCTTAATACAGGTTAGGGACTAAAATCCTCTCTTGAACCATTACAGTCACCAGACAGGTGTACGTACTACCTTAATACAGGTTAGGGACTAAAATCCTCTCTTCAAACCATTACAGTCACCAGACAGGTGTACGTAGTACCTTAATACAGGTTAGGGAACTAAAATCCTAACTCTTGTCATCTCAACAGTCACCACACTGTTGTACGTCATAAGTTTCTACAAGTTAGGGAACTAAAATCCTAACTATTGTCATCTCAACAGTCACCACACTGTTGTACGTCATAAGTTTCTACAAGTTAGGGAACTAAAATCCTAACTCTTGTCATCTCAACAGTCACCACACTGTTGTACGTCATACGTTTCTACAGGTTAGGGAACTAAAATCCTAACTCTTGTCATCTCAACAGTCACCACACTGTTGTACGTCATAAGTTTCTACAAGTTAGGGAACTAAAATCCTAACTCTTGTCATCTCAACAGTCACCACACTGTTGTACGTCATACGTTTCTACAGGTTAGGGAACTAAAATCCTAACTATTGTCATCTCAACAGTCACCACACTGTTGTACGTCATAAGTTTCTACAGGTTAGGGAACTAAAATCCTAACTCTTGTCATCTCAACAGTCACCACACTGTTGTACGTCATACGTTTCTACAAGTTAGGGAACTAAAATCCTAACTCTTGTCATCTCAACAGTCACCACACTGTTGTACGTCATACGTTTCTACAGGTTAGGGAACTAAAATCCTAACTCTTGTCATCTCAACAGTCACCACACTGTTGTACGTCATAAGTTTCTACAAGTTAGGGAACTAAAATCCTAACTATTGTCATCTCAACAGTCACCACACTGTTGTACGTCATAAGTTTCTACAAGTTAGGGAACTAAAATCCTAACTCTTGTCATCTCAACAGTCACCACACTGTTGTACGTCATACGTTTCTACAGGTTAGGGAACTAAAATCCTAACTCTTGTCATCTCAACAGTCACCACACTGTTGTACGTCATAAGTTTCTACAAGTTAGGGAACTAAAATCCTAACTCTTGTCATCTCAACAGTCACCACACTGTTGTACGTCATACGTTTCTACAGGTTAGGGAACTAAAATCCTAACTATTGTCATCTCAACAGTCACCACACTGTTGTACGTCATAAGTTTCTACAGGTTAGGGAACTAAAATCCTAACTCTTGTCATCTCAACAGTCACCACACTGTTGTACGTCATACGTTTCTACAAGTTAGGGAACTAAAATCCTAACTCTTGTCATCTCAACAGTCACCACACTATTGTACGTCATACGTTTCTACAGGTTAGGGAACTAAAATCCTAACTCTTGTCATCTCAACAGTCACCACACTGTTGTACGTCATAAGTTTCTACAAGTTAGGGAACTAAAATCCTAACTCTTGTCATCTCAACAGTCACCACACTGTTGTACGTCATACGTTTCTACAGGTTAGGGAACTAAAATCCTAACTCTTGTCATCTCAACAGTCACCACACTGTTGTACGTCATAAGTTTCTACAAGTTAGGGAACTAAAATCCTAACTCTTGTCATCTCAACAGTCACCACACTGTTGTACGTCATACGTTTCTACAGGTTAGGGAACTAAAATCCTAACTATTGTCATCTCAACAGTCACCACACTGTTGTACGTCATAAGTTTCTACAAGTTAGGGAACTAAAATCCTAACTATTGTCATCTCAACAGTCACCACACTGTTGTACGTCATAAGTTTCTACAAGTTAGGGAACTAAAATCCTAACTCTTGTCATCTCAACAGTCACCACACTGTTGTACGTCATACCTTTATACAGGTTAGGGAACTAAAATCCTAATCTCCTGTGACCTCCACAGTGACCAGGCAGTTGTCGCTCTATACAGGCAAAATGCGCAAAGGCGTTGGCAAGGGCGTTGGCAAGGAACAAGGAAGTGGACGTGATGGTGGTGCAGGCAGAGGCCGAGGTCGTGTGCAAGCACTCATTTCGCAACAACAAAGGGCCACATCTCCTCGCTCGCACGTCCTGTCCCAAATTCTTGGGGCCCGCAGCAGTACACCACTGTTGAACCAAGACCAGTGTCAACAGGTTGTTACTTGGATAGCGGATAATGCTTCAAGTCAGATGGGCACCTCCACAAACACCCTGTCTTCCGCACGGTCAACTGTCAGTAGCCGTGATACTGCACCGCACATTTCCCAACCTGATCCTCCTTCCTACCACATGGCCGATTACACGTCCACGGACATTACAGATCCCACACTAGGACACTCGGAAGAGCTGTTCACGTATCCATTCGCAGAATCTGGCCTGTCGCCACCTCCTCTTGAAGTGGGTCATGAGGAGATGGTATGTACAGATGCCCAAATATTTGAGCAGCCGCGTTATGACGAACGGAACGTTGTCAAAGTGTCTCAACAAGGGGTGGACGATGATGAGACACAATTGCCAGGAAGTCAGGAGGAGGATCAGGGTGCGGAAGAGGAAGACGACGTGGTGGATGATCCAGTAGCTGACCCTACATGGCAGGAGGATATGCAGAGCGAGGACAGCAGTGCACAGGGGGAGGGAGGCGTAGCATCACAACAGCCAGTACGAAGCAGGGGTGCGTCCGCAGGCAGAAGGCAGGCAACCGTTCCCCGGAACAACAACACGACTCAAGGTGCCTGTGCAAATGTTCGGTCTTCCCGAGTCTGGGAGTTTTTTAAGTTGGCTCCAAAAGACTCTAAAAAGGCCATTTGCCACACCTGCCATGCCACTATCAGCAGGGGTACGAAAACTAGCAGCCTGACCACCACCAGCATGATCAGGCACATGTCAGCCAAGCACCCGACTTTGTGGGAAGTACCACAGAGTCGAGGAGCGGTGCGTGCTGATGTCACTGCTAGGTCTTCGGCTGTTGTGCATGCAAGCCAATCCCCTGTCCATGCTGGCCGCGAACAAGCCTCCGGTCCTGCACCTGAAGTTGCTGAAGCACAAATTACGCCACCATCAAGCACGTCCTTGTCCCAGCGCAGCGTTCAATTATCCATTCAGCAAACATTTGAACGCAGGCGCAAATACGCTGCCAATGCCCCACATGCCACAGTCCTCAATGCTCACATTTCGCGACTCATAGCGCTAGAAATGTTGCCTTTCCGTCTGGTGGAGACGGACGCATTCCGCGACCTGATGGCGGCTGCTGTCCCACGTTACTCGGTCCCCAGCCGACACTATTTCTCCAGATGTGCCGTCCCCGCATTGCATAACCACGTGTCCAACACCATCACACGTGCCCTGAACAATGCTGTTTCAGCCAAAGTCCACCTAACCACAGACACGTGGACAAGTGCTTGTGGGCAAGGCGGCTACATCTCCCTGACGGCACACTGGATTAATATTGTGGAGGCTGGGACCCAGTCTGAGCGAGGGACGGAACACGTCCTTCCCACACCAAGGATAGCAGGCCCTACCTCTGTCATGGTTTCACCGACACTCTACAGCTCCGGAATGTCATGCTCTTCAGCCTCCTCCTCCTCCACCTGCGCATCCTCATCCACTGTACCCTCCACACCAGTCCCAAGCTGGAAGCACTGCAGCACTGCCTCTGCAAAGCGGCAACAGGCTGTGCTGAAGCTAGTCTGCATAGGTGACAAACCCCACAATGCAGAAGAGGTGTGGACAGCTCTGAAACAGCAGGCAGATCACTGGCTCACACCTCTGAACCTAAAGCCAGGAAAGGTCGTGTGTGACAATGGCCGGAACCTGGTGGCAGCTTTGAGGCGAGGGCAGCTGACGCATGTTCCATGCGTGGCCCATGTGCTCAACCTGGTGGTTCAGAGGTTTGTGAAGTCATACCCGGAGGTGTCTGACCTGCTGGTAAAAGTTCGGCGTCTGTCTGCACATTTTCGCAAGTCACCTGCTGCTTCAGCCGGCCTTGCAAGCTTTCAGCGCCGTTTGCGTCTTCCGGCCCACAGACTGGTGTGTGATGTCCCCACGCGTTGGAATTCAACGCTGCACATGTTGGTCAGGATATGTGAGCAGAAGAGGGCAGTTGTGGACTACCTGCATCACCTAAGCCGTCGGGAAATGGGTCAAACTCCACACATAACACCTGAGGAGTGGAGATGGATGTCGGACCTATGCACCGTCCTCCAAAACTTTGAGGACTCCACCAAGATGGTGAGCGGTGATGACGGCATTATTAGCGTCACCATACCACTACTCTGCCTTCTAAAACGGTCTCTGCTGAAAATAAAAGAGGATGCATTGCAGGCAGAGCGCGATGACTTAGAGCAAGAAACTGTAGTGGGTGTGGGTGAAAACACACAGCCCAGCCTCATGTCATCACAACGTGTAGTGGAGGACTATGACGAGGAGGAGGAGGAGGAGGAGGATGAAGACATGGAGCAACTCTCAGGCCAAATTGGGGATATGACATGCACACCAGTCATACCCTCGATTCAGCGTGGCTGGCCAGAGGACAGGGGAGATGAGGAGGAGGAGGAGGAGGAGGAGGAGGAGGACAGCATGTTCAGTCATCGTGTTGGTCTGGATACTGATGTGATGGCTGTTAAGAGTCTGGCGCACATGGCTGACTTTATGGTAAGCTGCCTGTCTCGTGACCCTCGCGTTCAGAACATCTTGGCCGACAATCAGTACTGGTTGGCAACACTCTTAGACCCACGCTACAAGGAGAACTTTATGTCTCTCATTCCTGAGGCGGAGAGGTCAGCCAAAATGCTGCAGTTCCAGAGGGCCATAGTCACGGAAGTTGTGAAATCCTTCCCCTCACAAAACGCTAGCGGCATAGGTCAGGATTCGATGGACAACCAAGGCGTACGGCCGAGAGGGGCACAAGTCCAATCCGCCAGAGGCAGGGGAACTGTCTTTACGATGTGGGACAGTTTTCTCAGCCCCTCACGTACCACAGCCCCTGAGGTGCGGGGTAGTGCCACCAGAAATGCTAAGTTCGGGCAGATGCTGAAGGAGTACCTTGCAGATCGAACAACTGTACTGCGAGATTCATCGGTGCCTTTCAATTATTGGGTCTCCAAGCTCGACACGTGGCATGAATTGGCTCTCTACGCCTTGGAAGTCCTGGCCTGCCCTGCCGCTAGCGTTTTATCAGAGCGTGTTTTCAGTGCAGCAGGTGGAATCATCACTGATAAACGCACCCGCCTGTCAACTGAAAATGCGGACAGGCTCACTCTGATCAAGATGAACAAGGGTTGGATTGGGCCAGACTTCACCACACCACCAGCAAATGACAACTGAATTTTATTTTGTTATTTGAATTTGACATGTACCTCCACTCACCAATGGGTAGACACTTCCGTACTTTGGCTAATCGCTGGACTCCTACTCCTTCTCCTCATGTGACACCATGATGAGCGTTAGAATAGTTAGGCTCTTGTTTGAGGTATACGCACAGTGGTAAATTTTGTAGCCCATTCTGTTAGAATGGGCATTACAACGACAGGAGACCCGCTCCTTTTCAATGGGAAAAATATTTTTAGGTACTCCTACACGTCTCTATCCAGGGACAAAGAGGAGCCTCCAAATTTTTGGCTGCCCTGACAAAAGGGCTACACTACAATACACCCTGTTCTTCTTAACAGGCCCTCCTGCACGTCTCCATCCAGGGACAAAGAGGAGCCTGCCAATTTTTGGCTGCCCTGACCAAAGGGCTCTACTACAATACACCCAGTTCTTCTTAACAGGCCCTCCTGCACGTCTCCATCCAGGGACAAAGAGGAGCCTCCCAATTTTTGGCTGCCCTGACCTAAGGGCTCTACTACAATACACCCACTTGAGGGTTACAGGCCCTACTACATGTCTGTATGCATGGGTCATTCCAATTCCAATTTTTGGCTGCCCTGACCAAAGGGCTCTACTACAATACACCCACTTGAGGGTTACAGGCCCTACTACATGTCTGTATGCATGGGTCATTGTTGAACCTCCCAATTTTTGGCTGCCCTGGCCAAAGGGCTATACTACAATACACCCACTTGAGGGTTACAGGCCCTACTACATGTCTGTATGCATGGGTCATTGTTGAACCTCCCAATTTTTGGCTGCCCTGGCCAAAGGGCTATACTACAATACACCCACTTGAGGGTTACAGGCCCTACTACATGTCTGTATGCATGGGTCATTGTTGAACCTCCCAATTTTTGGCTGCCCTGACCAAAGGGCTCTACTCCAATACACCCACTTGAGGGTTACAGGCCCTACTACATGTCTGTATGCATGGGTCATTGTTGAACCTCCCAATTTTTGGCTGCCCTGACCAAAGGGCTATACTACAATACACCCACTTGAGGGTTACAGGCCCTACTACATGTCTGTAAGCATGGGTCATTGTTGAACCTCCCAATTTTTGTCTACCCTGACCAAAGGGCTCTACTACAATACACCCACTTGAGGGTTACAGGCCCTACTACATGTCTGTATGCATGGGTCATTGTTGAACCTCCCAATTTTTGGCTGCCCTGGCCAAAGGGCTATACTACAATACACCCACTTGAGGCTTACAGGCCCTACTACATGTCTGTATGCATGGGTCATTGTTGAACCTCCCAATTTTTGGCTGCCCTGACCAAAGGGCTCTACTACAATACACCCACTTGAGGGTTACAGGCCCTACTACATGTCTGTATGCATGGGTCATTGTTGAACCTCCCAATTTTTGGCTGCCCTGACCAAAGGGCTCTACTACAATACACCCACTTGAGGGTTACAGGCCCTACTACATGTCTGTATGCATGGGTCATTGTTGAACCTCCCAATTTTTGGCTGCCCTGGCCAAAGGGCTATACTACAATACACCCACTTGAGGGTTACAGGCCCTACTACATGTCTGTATGCATGGGTCATTGTTGAACCTCCCAATTTTTGGCTGCCCTGGCCAAAGGGCTATACTACAATACACCCACTTGAGGGTTACAGGCCCTACTACATGTCTGTATGTATGGGTCATTGTTGAACCTCCCAATTTTTGGCTGCCCTGACCAAAGGGCTATACTACAATACACCCACTTGAGGGTTACAGGCCCTACTACATGTCTGTATGTATGGGTCATTGTTGAACCTCCCAATTTTTGGCTGCCCTGACCAAAGGGCTATACTACAATACACCCACTTGAGGGTTACAGGCCCTACTACATGTCTGTATGTATGGGTCATTGTTGAACCTCCCAATTTTTGGCTGCCCTGGCCAAAGGGCTATACTACAATACACCCACTTGAGGGTTACAGGCCCTAC
This sequence comes from Allobates femoralis, assembly GCA_033576535.1. Taxonomy (NCBI): domain Eukaryota; kingdom Metazoa; phylum Chordata; class Amphibia; order Anura; family Aromobatidae; genus Allobates; species Allobates femoralis. The sequence goes on along the minus strand of JARQOC010000004.1, from coordinate 25,650,563 downwards.
TACATGTCTGTAAGCATGGGTCATTGTTGAACCTCCCAATTTTTGGCTGCCCTGGCCAATGGGCTATACTACAATACACCCAGTTCTTGTTTACAGGCCATCCTGCATGTCTGTATCCAGGGGCATTGGTGAACCTCCCAATTTTGGACTGCCCTGGCAAAGGAAGATACTACAATAGACCCAGTTCTTCAAAATGGGCACATTATTTCTAGACAGGGCTTCATGTACGTCTCTTGTCAGGGTCATCGGAGTGCCGCACAATGTTTTCACGTAAAATCTTTCATGTAATCACAAAAAGTAACATACACCAGCTGTATCTCACTATTGGGTATGTGCCCTTAACATTTCCACCCTAAATATTCATTTTGGTGTCATTTTGGAAGGTTTTCTGGACACTCCGTAAAATTGGCGTGAAACTCGGACAACATTGTTCACAGCTGTGACTTTTGAGTGAGAAATGCTTCCAGGGGTCTTCCCCATGGTGTTGCCATGTCATTTCAGCACTCTTCTGAGACTTTTGTGACATTTTTAGGGTTTTTCCAGGCAGCCGGCAGTCATTTCATAAAAATACTCGTGTCTCCCATAGGATAACATTGGGCTCGTTACTCGGGCCGAGTACACGAGTATCTCGGGATGCTCGGCCCGAGCTTCGAGCACCCGAGCATTTTAGTACTCGCTCATCACTAAACATTACTGTTCACAGATGGTCTTCACCTAATCTAAGTAAGCTAGTGCTTTATTGGAAAGAAGAATTGGCAAAAATGTTACCTGTAGATTTGCAAAGCTGGTAGAGACAACCCTCAAGACTTGAAGCATTACAGCAGTAATCACAGTGACAGGTGGTCATATAAAATATTAGACTACAGAGGGGGCTTAATGTAAATGCACATCACAATTGTCGTATTAATTTTTAAAATATTTTGGAAACCAGGTATCATTTCCTTTACACGTCACATATACTTGCTTCTTAGTTTTGTATATCACAAAAGTCACTAAATACACTAAGATTATGTGTAATGCAAAATTCTTTGGAACACTTCATGATGAAGGGACAGTGTTCCAAAGCACTGTGTGTACATATATGTTTTCCTAAAGTCAAGAAATATATATATACCGTATTTTTCGCTTTATAAGACGCACCTGATTATAAGATGCACCCCCAAATTTGGTGAAGGAAAAGAGAAAACAATAATTTTTAATGTTAAATGGGGTCCGTCTTATAATGCCAGTGTCCATCTAACAAATCATATAGGAAATATGTTCCTCATAGCTCCCTCACCTTGGTACATTGTCCCTCATCCTGGGATATAGCACCCTTGTGCTGGCACATGTCCCCAGTGATGGTTCATGTTCCCCAGTGATGGCATACATCCCCTCTTGATGGCACACATCCCCCAGTGCTGGCACATATCCCCAAGTGCTGGCACACTTGCCCCAGTGCTGGCACACTTGCCCCTGTGCCTGCACTCATCCCCCTGTGCTGGCACACATGCCCCAGTGCAGGCAGAATTGTCCCTGTGGCTGCACTCACCCCCCAGTGCAGGCACACTTGCCCCTGTGCCTGAACTCATCCCCAGGTGCAGGCACACTTACCCCCATCACTATTTAGAGCCATCCTGCTGGTGCACACATAATAAATAAAAAATCATTACTTCACCTTCCGACAATCGCTCCCTTCTGTTAGCTGAGTGGTGACTTCCTGCTTTGGTCCCGGCCATCGGGAGCGCACAGTGATGACATCCGATCAAATTATGTGCTCCAGTCACATTACCCGATGCTGAGACCAAAGCAGGAAGTCACCGCTCAGCTGGCAGAAGGGAGTGATCGTCGGAAATTGAAGTAATGATTTTTTATTTTATTATGTGTGTGCCAGCAGGGGGGGGCTCTAAACAGTGATGGGGGCAAGTGTGCCTGCACCTGGGGGTGAGTGCAGACACACCTGATATGCGCTGCACCCCTGTCCAGATTGTGGAGCTGGTTTCAGCACCAAGGTGATGAACAGCGGCAATGCATTGCACATTGGAGGACGCTAATGAGAGAGAGCATGTGACCTCCCTCTTCCTCCTGCAGCCCGCACCCAGCCCGCCCCTGCCCCGGACACCACTCCAGAGCTGCACCCAACCTCCCCTGCAGTAAAGGACTGTACATTCCCATTATAAGATGCACTCCCCACTTTCCCCCAAAATTTGGAAAAACAACCCCTTTAATAACATTCTTGATGATCCCGAGCTTCCAGGGTAAGCTCGAAACCTTCTAGCTAAATTTGTCAGGAGAAGCTGCAGCCAACAAGATGTTTCTTCAATATTAGCAATATTAGTTAATTCAGTTGAAGTATGCACAGCTTAGGAAAAATGGCAATTCACTAGAGACTTACTGATTGTTAGAAATTCGAACTTGCTGGATTTGACATACCATCTTTCCCCGAAAATAAGACCCCCCCGAAAGTAAGACAGGGTAGGGGGAACGGGGGAAGTCTGCTAATATAAGGCCCCCCCCCCGAGAGTAAGGCCGCCTGGGGGGGGGCACTGGGGAATATAAGGCCGGTACGTGTCCCCTGGTGTGTCCAGGCTCCTCCAGTGTCCTGCAGGTGCAGCCGCTTTGGAGCAGATGGGGTTAATCACAGCCTAACTTGCTGTGCGCCCCTGCTCAACTCTGCACAGCCCGGCTCGAGCTCTGATTGGCTCCCAGGAACCAGCGGGTGCGGCCCGATGACGTCCTGAGCTCTGATTGGCTCGTCATCTGGCCGCGCCCGCTGGTTCCTGGGAGCCAATCAGAGCTCGAGCCGGGCTGTGCAGAGTTGAGCAGGGGCACACAGCAAGTTAGGCTGTGATTAACCCCATCTGCTCCAGCGCGGCTGCACCTGCAGGACACTGAAGGAGAGTGGACACACCAGGGGACAGCGAGGACAGCAGGGAGCCGGTAAGAAGCAATGTGGGTATGTGTGTGTATGTATTTGTATGTATATGTGTGTGTGTGTGTGTGTGTGTGTATGTGTGTTTGTATGTGTATGGGTTGGTGTGTGTGGATGGGAGGCTGCAGTGGCTGGGGCTGCCAATATAAGACCCCCCCGAAAGTAAGACAGGGGGCCACTTTTGGCCCCCAAAAAAATGTAAGACAGGGTCTTACTTTCGGGGAAACACGGTATTTTCCCCAGGTCTCTACTGCCCAAAAAGTGATTCTATGTATTGAACCCATTTGGGCTCTGTAATGCAAACATAGCTGTATAAATGTCCAAGCGACCTCAGCCTATCAAACAAGGAGAAAATGGAGGCTATCTGGTGGTAAATACTGTAGTACCCTACTTAACCACACATGGCAGAATTGAGTTTTCTCAGATGACTATAAATACCACTTCAGCATTTAAATCCAGTCCACTGTACCCTGTCATTTACTTACCCTCTGGCATTTTCATCCACTTTCGGTGGTGCTCCAATTTTACAGCACATACTTTTGCCTGTAAGTTCGAACTGGCTGAAAGTCTGAAGTTACTTCACAAGATCTCAATACAAGCCTACGAGAGCCAGAAATAGGCCAGAACACGGCAGTCACAGTCTTGTATTGATTTGTGTCCTGATGTTTCTACCCATAAAACACTGGAGCTGCTGGCAGATCACAAATTACCGGAGATTGACAGAAGTGAAGCTGGAAACTAAGTCACAGTTAAGTATAAGTCAGGGGCAGTTGACTTGCATGTGAAGCACTACTCCAGTGCTGAAACAAAAACAATGCTGGAGTGGTGCTTTAAATTGTATAAACAGTCCAAACCTTATCCCTTTTTAGGGCAGATGCCTTCCTTACCGGTCTTCATACTCAAGTGGTGCAATAAGAGGAAGCTGTGGATTTTTCATACAGTAAGTAAAAAATTCTCCCTCATTCTCCCTCATTTGGGAGAATCGAGAGCGTTATTATTTGTTAAACATAGAAGGTATAGCATTTCACAATCAGTTCAAAAATTATCTGCTTATCTCATATAGACAAAATAGGATATCGTTTTAAATGTAAAGAACCAATGGATTCTCAACTACAATCGAAAAGAGTATCTCTCGTTTGGATCACAACAGGTTTGTAGTTCACAAGATGATTAAGCAATCACAAAGACTTCTCTTCAAGCCTACTAATCTAATATTCATTTCTTATTTTAGGGAACAGGAAAAGGTTGTTTTCAATGTGAAGAAGAAATGGCTACTCTACAAGCCTTTCTTAAAGCACCACTCCTGTGCTTTTTTTTCCAAGATGGAGTGGTGCTTTCAATCTATATCCCATTTAAACGGTCATATACAGTACTCACCTTCTGGCAGCTTCCCCTCCTACTGAACATGCTCTGGTCCATTGGCGTCATCTTGTGCCCGTAACGTCCGACTGTCCGGAAGTCAGAACCTACATTACATGAACTCAATGCATCTATGAGAGCGCCAGAATGAGGCCAGAAGAGGATCTCCTAGATATGTAACAGTAAGTGACATCGGGCGCATTTCATGAAATACGAGCTGACGTCAAGTCACAAATACCCACAGAACAACCGGAGTGCAGCTGAAAAAAGGCATAACCAATGGAAGGTGAGTATAAGACTTGGGTCAGGTGATGTCGATATAAAGCACCACTCCAGAAGTACAATAAAAAAATACTGAAGTGGTGATTTAAAACAAGCCCTATTTAAGGAGCTGTTTTACTTTTGTGTACCCCTAAGACACTACATTTCTAATACATTGTAGTTATAGAACACAGCGGCCAGTTATGAGATGTGCTGTGGCAGCTGTCGAAGTCACATGGTAGAACATTATGGCTGTGCAGGTAAGGAGATGTGTGTCAGTGCTGGACCAGCAATTGTAGCCTTGAGAGCAGCAGTATGAGAGTATAGATGTTATGATGGGCAGAGCATAAATGCCCAGTTGAGCATGGGGTCATCGATACTGCCAATCCCAGAATGGTGCAGAGCACAAACAACAGACAGTCAGCCCGGTAGATGGTATGGCTGACTTAATTGATAGCATCAGCCATAGGTAACCTGGTCCACTGGAGCATGACAAAGCCAGCAACAGCACTAAATACCCTCTCTGATTGTACACTGGAGAATGGACATGTGAGTACTACCATTGCAAACTTTGTCCCTTTTTTCCATTGGTTTAATCTGCTGAGCCAGACGTCTGTTGGATCACACCTGCTAAATCTGATTGTGACAATCAGTCACAATCAGTGTGACTGCAGAATTACCACTTTAGACCCCCCCCTTATCCGTACATTGGCATTCATCTAAATTAGGTCCTTATTGTAAAAATCTAAAAAGGTATCGAATGTATATTTTTTTGGGGGGGGCACTCTACATAGCATAGGTTTCTGTCATTTCCCATACAGTAAACTAGGCTGTGTGACTATGCATCCCAGCTATACTACTGTAAAAATGTGAAAGACAAAAGAAATATAAAAGAAATATAGGGGGCACACTAGTGCATTACCATTATTACCAAGTGGGAAGATTCAATTAAGTAATCACTAACCTATTCCTGTTGTGCAAGCCCGCAAAACAATGGTGTAGATTTAGAAAGTGGTCAGGGTCTCCTTTCTCCTGGTTCAAGTTCTAAGTCTGCAGGTCCTCACGTCTCTGCGAGCTGCTCCAGCCGTGCTCTTCAATAAGATAGGATATGTGAATTCAATTTGCACGGTCTCGTGCTGAGCGCTCCAAAACAAAGCTGAGGACTCTGCTGACTGGAAAGTCCTTTTATTGAAAATCCTCCATCCGCCACGGCATGTTTCGACGGTGTAGTACCGTCTTTCTCAAGTCGAAGGTTTCACTTGAGAAAGACGGTACTACACCGTCGAAACATGCCGTGGCGGATGGAGGATTTTCAAAAAAAGGACTTTCCAGTCAGCAGAGTCCTCAGCTTTGTTTTGGAGCGCTCAGCACGAGACCGTGCAAATTGAATTCACATACTACTGTAAAAAGGCACACTATTTCCTTCCATGTGGTAATTGTAGGGTGTATTAAAAAAGGTTTACTTAGCTAAGACAAATGAGTGATGATCAAAACAAAGCAATAAGAGAACATTAGGTAGAGCAGAGGTCCCCAACTCCAGTCCTCAAGGGCCGCCAACAGTGCAGGTTTTCTTTAGTATTGCATAGGTGTTAATGTGATCATCTGCACAGGTAATGATTCCAAGCCCTGTGCAATACTAAGGAAATTCTGAAAACCTGCACTGTTGGCGGCCCTCGAGGCCTGGAGTTGGGGACCTCTGAGGTAGAGCCTCGCTAGGGTTTTCTTCCCCATTGACATCATCTTTTAGTATCTCCCTGCATTGGACGTTGTTGACCATGATACAAAGCTGTTTAGTAGACATTCTGAGATGATCACATTGAACAACGTCCGCCCTACATCTCAACTCCTGGAACCCTTATGATTGTGATAAGCAGAAGACTGTAACTGAATGACCTGAAAAAAATAATGGCTGACATAACGCATATAGTTTTACAATTCATTATTTATTTAGATATTTGTAGAGCTTTATAAAAAATATATCATGATGGAATATATTGTAGACACCTTACATCTTACCATCCCCTCACAACCAAAATTTTACAATACCGGATTGTAGATGTTCTATCAAGCCTCATGTCTCCCTATAGTCTAACAGTATTTTTTAGGTATCGGATTAATAAACAAACAATTTTTCTGTTGAAGACCAACTTTGAGTACCTTCAGTAGATACATTCTCTAAATATAAGCAGTGCTGGGTTAGATATTAAAATATTACTTATCACGTTTGAAGCCATCACTATGATACTATTAATAAGGGATGTTGAAAAATTTCATAGAATGAATAAACAGGTATCTTTGTTCTTTCTCATTATATTTTCCCTGGAGTTCATTTCAGGTCTAAATATTATGAAAAAACACTTAGGAAGAAACATACAGATGACCAAAGCCCAACTGGAGGCCAAGATAGCAAATATCTCCATGGCCACTGTGTACTTGCCCTGACTACTGAGGGAGGCTGGGATATAAGATATCCAGACGCTGAGGAAGGCCAACATGCTGAATGTGATAAACTGCGCTTCATTGAAGCTGTCGGGAAGTCTTCGAGCCAGGAAGGCAACAATGAAACTGATGGTGGCGAGAAGAAAGAGATAACCCAACATGGTCCAGAAAGCAAGAGGTGATCCCTCATTGCAATCAACAATGATGATTTCAGGTGAAATATTGGTGTTATATTGTGCAAAAGGTGGAGCAGTAGTCAACCAAATGAAGCACAGGATGAACTGTAACAGACAACAAATGGTAATAATTGAGTATGAAGCTTTGAATTGAGTCCAGTTTCTTAAACTACTTCCCGGTCTAGTGGCCATAAAAGCAAAAACGACCATTACTGTCTTGGCCAAAATACATGCAACACAGAGAGTGAAGACCAAGCCGAAAGACACCTGACGTAGGAGACATTTATCAGGATCAGGGAAACCAATAAACCCTAAAGAACAGAGGAAGCAGAGACTGAGGGATATCAGTAGAAGACAACTTAGGGAGTAGTTGCTGGCCTTCACAAGTGGTGTGTTTTTTTTGTGGAAGAAAAGCCCCAAGATAAGGATTGGGAAAATTGAGGAAATTATGGAGATTGCAACTAAGATAGGTCCTAACAGATCTTCATAGGACAAGAACTCTAAAGGCTTTGGGAGACACTTGGATTTTTCAGGATTCGGCCATTGGTCCCATGGACATTTGAGGCAATTCAAGGAATCTATGGATGAAAAGAAAAATTGTTGTTGAATCATCTTTTGCAATTGTCATGCTGCATTTGATAGGCTGAGGGCCACAATATACAACATTGAGAAGAAAAATGTTTGCACAAATATAGATAAATTTATAGTATGGAGGATATCTTGATCTGAAAACATAACATTTTAATAAACAGAGCAATTGTATGTATAGATGAGCAAACCTGTTCATGGCTTGTTTGGGGCTGCAGTTCTGGTAATTTGCATATCCAAAGTGTAGTAGCAAGCAGCTCTGTGCACCGGAATGCTTGGTGCTTGACCCAGCATGAGCTGCTTGCAGTGTGTGATCGGCTCGCACTGGGGACAAAATCTTAGTTTTTTGCTGTAGTGTGCTGTATCTAACAAAAATTAAAAAATCCCTACCCTTCCAACCTCCGGAAATGTTTTTCTTATGGGTGTCTGTATGTCAGGAGAGCTGACGGCCAGTCCGGGCAATGTGGTATGATCCTCACACGAGTGATGCAGTACTGTGACTCTTGGCATTAAGAAACACTGGTTAAAGGGAACCTGTCAGCTGTTTTAGCCCTCCTAACCTATCCATACCTGTCCCTGCAGCCACCTACTACTTTCCTAACCATCCCTCTCTGACCAATATTTAATTTATAACAGTGGAACAGAACAGTTTTTAAACTTACAAAATCTCTGATGATGGGGCGTTCCTGACGGGTAGGCGGTGTCTCCAGGACCGTGCTCCCCCCGCCTCACTGCTCTAATTACACCCTGATGGACGGCATAATTTCTTCAGTACCGATGTCCTGATTTAAATCTCCCGCCCTGCACTTCCTCGTGTATGACATGGATGCCCGGTGTCGCATCACGCCGCGTCATACCCAGGCATGCGCAGTACGCCAGGTGGCCAAAGCTTGGCGATCGTTGCCTGGCGACCTTGCACCGACACAAGGCTGCCTTCAGCACATGCGCAGATCGCATGTTAAAGGTGGCAGGGCGTTCTACACCCGGTGCACTGCGCATGCCGGGTATGAAGCAGCGTGATGCGGCGCCCGGCATCGCGTCATACACCAGGGAGTGGGGGCCTAGAAATGTAAATCAGGACATCAGTCCTGAAGGAATGATGCTGCCCATCAGGGTGTAATTAGAGCAGTGAGGTGGGTGGAGCGCGGCCCTAAAGACACTGCCCCTCCGTCAGGAACGCCCCATTGTCAGAGATTGTGTAAGTTTTAAAACTGTTCTGTTCCAATGTTATAAATGCAAGATTGGTCAGAGGGCGAAGGTTAGGACAGTAGTAGGTGGATGCAGGGACAGGTAGGGATAGGTTAGAAGGGCTAAAACAGCTGACAGGTTCCCTTTAAATTTCAAAATGTTGGCTGAGGCTAGCATCACATTTGGGATGTTGCTTCCATTTAAGGGATGCATTAATGCTTTGGTCACACTTGGAGGGGGTGTCCTTTGCAAGGATGCGTTAACGGAGAAATTTTTTTCATATGCTATTCTTTTTGCCATCTTTTGTCTTTTAGCGCTAGCGTTAACGCATACATTTTCCATATACTCCCATGTTATACTCCTTGACCTGTCTGCTGCCTTCGACACGGTTGACCACTCCCTTCTTCTCCGGATCCTGGAATCCCTCGGCACCACCTACCTTGCCCTCTCCTGGATCTCCTCATACCTAGCGGACCGGACCTTCAGCGTCTCTCTCTCCCACACCTCCTCCTCACCCTACCCCCTTTCTGTCGGAGTCCCCAAGGTTCGGTCCTGGGACCCCTACTTTTCTCCATATACACTCTCGGCCTAGGGCAACTTATTGAGTCCCACGGCCTCCAGTACCACCTCTACGCCGACGACACCCAAATCTACCTGTCCGGCCCTGACATCACCTCCCTACTCTCCAAAATCCCACAATGCCTTTCCGCCATCTCATCCTTCTTCTCTGCTCGCTTTCTTAAACTCAACATGGACAAAACTGAATTCATAGTCTTCCCCCAAGAAATTCCACCCCACCTCCCAACCTATCCATCTGCATCAAAGACTGCGCCCTCTCCCCAGTCCCCAAGCCAAGTGCCTCGGGGTAATCCTTGACTCCTCCCTATCCTTCAAGCCCCACATCGAGGCCCTCACCACATCCCTCCGGCTCCAGCTCAAGAACATCTCGCGGATCCGCTCCTTCCTCACCCACGATTCCACTTATCATCTCCCGCCTTGACTACTGCAACCTTCTTCTCAATGGCCTCCCGGCTAACTCCCTCACACCTCTCCAGTTTATCCTCAATTCCGCTGCCCGACTAATCTACCTGTCCTCCCGCTACTCCCCTGTCTCCCCCCTCTGCCAAGCCCTTCACTGGCTCCCCGCCTCCAAGAGATCCCAACTCAAAACACTAACCTTGGAATACAAAGCTATACACAACCTGGCCCCACCATACATCTCCGACCTGGTCTCCCGATACCTACCCTCAAGCAACCTCCGCTCCTCCCAAGAACTTCCCCTCTGCTCCCTCTCATCACCTCTTCACACAACCGAGTCCAGGACTTCTCCCGGGCATCTGCCTTACTCTGGAACTCCCTGCCCAAACATGTCAGACACTCGCCTACCCTGAGAAGCTTCAAGTGTCACCTGAAGACTCACCTATTCTGTCAAGCCTACAACCTGCCATGAGACCCAGGCGACCACCCCATACCTGACACTCCCCCATCCTACTGTATTTCAACCCGCCCTCGTAGACTGTGAGCCCTCGTGGACAGGGTCCCTGCCCCTCCTGTACCTGTACGTCCTGATCGCCTAGATTTAGTGTACTTGTTCTTGTCTCCCTTATCCTCATGTAAAGCGCCATGGAACCTAATGGCGCTATATAAATAAATAATAATAATAATGTTAAGAAAACGCATGCATTTTTGCAAACGCCCCCAAAAAAGCTGCTTGCCGCGTTTTTTGCTGCTTTTGGAAAAACGCATAGCGTCAAAATTGTTCCATTTTGACACTTCGTTTTTTGCATGGGAGTCTATGGAAGTGTTAACACTAGTAGTTTTCACAATTTGGAATTGTGAAAAATGCTAGCTTTTAGCACTTCAATGGCTCAAGCGTGACTCTAGCCTAAAGGATGCTTTTTTTCCCCTTGCAAATCCCATGATATGTGTGTTGATTTTTTAACGCATGCGTTAACGTATGCGTTAATGCATGGTACATACAGTGTTGGCTAAAAGTATTGACACCCCTGCTATTCTGTCAGATAATACTCAGTTTCTTCCTGAAAATGATTGCAATCACAAATTCTTTGGTATTATTATCTTCATTTAATTTGTCTTCAATGAAAAAAACACAAAAAGAATTGTCCTAAAGCCAAATTGGATATAATTCCACACCAAACATAGGAAAGGGGGTGGACAAAAGTATTGGCACCCTTAGAAAAATCATGTGATGCTTCTCTAATTTGTGTAATTAATAGCACCTGTAACTTACCTGTGGCACCTAACAGGTGTTGGCAATAACCAAATCATACTTGCAGCCAGTTGACATGGACTAAAGTTGACTCAACCTCTCTCCTGTGTCCTTGTGTGTACCACATTGAGCATGGAGAAAAGAAAGAAGATCAAAGAACTGTCTGAGGACTTGAGAAACCAAATTGTGAGGAAACATGAGCAATCTCAAGGCTACAAGTCCATCTCCAAAGACCTGAATGTTCCTGTGTCTACCGTGCACAGTGTCATCAAGAAGTTTAAAGCCCATGGCACTGTGGCTAACCTCCCTAGATGTGGACGGAAAAGAAAAATTTATGAGAGATTTCAACGCAAGATTGTGTGGATGGTGGATAAAGAACCTCGACTAACATCCAAACAAGTTCAAGCTGCCCTGCAGTCCGAGGGTACAACAGTGTCAACCCGTACTATCCGTCGGCGTCTGAATGAAAGGGGACTGTATGGTAGGAGACCCAGGAAGAACCCACTTCTTACCCCGACACATAAAAAAGCCAGGATGGAGTTTGCCAAAACTTACCTGAGAAAGCCTAAAACGTTTTGGAAGAATGTTCTCTCTTTTTGGGCAAAGGTATCAACATAGAGTTTACAGGAGAAAAAAAGAGGCATTCAAAGAAAAGAACACGGTCCCTACAGTCAAACATGGTGGAGGTTCCCTGATGTTTTGGGGTTGCTTTGTTGCCTCTGGCACTAGACTGCTTGGCAATGTGCATGGCATTATGAAGTCTGAAGACTACCAACAAATTTTGCAGCATAATGTAGGGCCCAGTGTGAGAAATCTGAGTCTCCCTCAGAGGTCATGGGTCTTCCAGCAGGACAATGAGCCAAAACACACTTCAAAAAGCACTAGAAAATGGTTTGAGAGAAAGCACTGGAGACTTCTAAGGTGGCCAGCAATGAGTCCAGACCTGAATCCCATAGAACACCTGTGGAGAGATCTAAAAATGGCAGTTTGGAGAAGGCACCCTTCAAATATCAGGGACCTGGAGCAGTTTGCCAAAGAAGAATGGTCTAAAATTCCAGCAGAGCATTGTAAGAAACTCATTGATGGTAACCGGAAGCGGTTGATCGCAGTTATTTTGGCTAAAGGTTGTGCAACCAAGTATTAGGCTGAGGGTGCCAATACTTTTGTCCGGCCCATTTTTGGAGTTTTGTGTGAAATGATCAATGTTTTGCTTTTTGCTTCATTCTCTTTTGTGTTTTTTCATTGAATACAAATTAAATGAAGATAATAATACCAAAGAATTTGTGATTGCAATCATTTTCTGGAAGAAACTGAGCATTATCTGACAGGATTGCAGGAGTGTCAATACTTTTTGCCAACACTGTATATGTACCATGCGTTAATGCATGCGTTACCCATAGACTCCCATGTTAAAAAAAATGCATGCATTTTCAATAACAGGTCCAAAAATGCTGCTGACTGCGTTTTTGGGTGCAGTACCAAAAACGCATATTGTCAAACGCATTGCACTTTTGCAATGCATTTTTTGCATTGGAGCCTATGGGTGCGTTAACAAATTTATTTTTCAACATTTACACATGAATATAATGCATGCATTTAGCAAGTGCATGCTGCAAGTCTGGGTGGCACGGTGGCTCAAGTGGTTAGCATTGCAGCCTTTGCAGCACTGGGGTCCTGAGATCTTGTGTTCAATTCCCACCAACAACACTAAAGACAACATCTGCAAGGAGTTTGTCTGTTCTCTCTGTGTTTGTGTGGGTTTCCTCCAGGCACTCCAGTAATTTGGAGTGACACAACCAAGATCAGTTTTTTTGGCCACAACCATAAACATAACATTTGGAGAGGTGTCAACAAGACCTATGATAAAGGGAACACCATTCCTTCTGTAAAGCATGGAGGTGGATCGCTGATGATGTGGGGGTGTGTGATTTACAAAGGCACAAGAAACTTCTTCACAGTTGAAGGAAAGATGAATGCAGCACGTTATCAGCAAATACTGGAGGCAAATTTGCACTCATCAGCCGAGAAGCTGCGCATAGGACGTACTTGAATGTTCCAACATGACAATGATCCAAAACACAAGGCCAAGTTGACTTGGCATTGGCTACAGAACAAAGTGAAGGTTCTGGAGTGGCTACCTCATTCTCCTGACCTCAATATCATTGAGTGGTTTGGCTGATTTCAAGATGCACAATAAGGAGGCACTTGAAGAAAAAGGGGCTGCATGGTTGAGTTGCCAGAAAAAAGCCATTACTGCACAAATGCCACAAAGTATCTCTCCTACAATACACCAAACAGCACAAAGACAAGCCTAAAAAACCTCTGGAACCAGGTAATTTGGAGTGATGAGACCAAAATTAAACTTTATGGCCACAATCATAAATGTAGCATTTGGAGAGTTGTTAACAAGGCCTATGATGAAAGGAACACCATTCCTACTGTAAAGCATGGAGGTGGATTACTGATGATGTGGGGATGTGTGAGTTACAAAGGAACAGGAAACTTCATCAATTTGAAGGAAAGATGAATGCAGCACGTTATCTGCAAATACTGGAAATATTGGAGGAGGCAAATTTGCACTCATACTGTATGTCCGAGAAGCTGCGCATACGACGTACTTGGATGGTCCATCATGACAATTATCCAAAACAAAAGGCCAATCGATAAGTTATTAGCTACAACAGAACAAACTGAAGGTTCTTGAGTCGCCAACTCAGTCTCCTGACCTCAATATCATTGAGCCACCCTGGGGAGAAATCATGTGCGCAGTCCATGCAAGAAAGCCCAGGAATTTACAGGAACTGGAGGCTTTCTGCCAAGAAGAATGGGCAGCTTTACCATCTGAGGAAATAAAGAGCCTCATCCACAACTACCACAAAAGACTTCAAGCTGTCATTGATGCTAGAGGGAGAAATACACGGCATTAAGAACTGGGGGATGTGAACTTTCGATCAGGGTCATATGGATGTTTTTGGTTGTCATTATTATTTAAAAAGATAAAACACAGTTAGTTTGACAATAAATGGCTTCACACGACCACTAACCATGAGTGGAAAAAAGTTTTTGTGTTATCCTTCATACTCTCTGAAAAAAGGCCGGAAAAACCTGCCGGGACATGTAATCTTTTGTGGTTTGAAATATCACCTGTCTGATTTGAGATCTCTCCTTGAAGACATGGAATACAATCATAGCAACATGATGATTTTCCTTGCAGGGCGGCCTTCCGGAATCCCATGGGGCAACTCTTACTACAACTTGAGAGCGGGACCTACAAATATTAAAATGTAATTTCGTGACTTTATGATGACATGTGCTTACACCAGAGCCTTAAAATGAATATAACAGGTTTATGTCAAATTATATCATGGTTCTATAGAAATACACAATTTTAAACCCATAAAGACAGGCCTGATAATGCCGTCATGACTAGACATGTTTATCACTTTTGTTTCTTTACTTTTAGGAGTCAAAAATTGTTTACCATTTATATTAAAGTGGCTGTATAAGTAACCAACATCTAACACAACGGATACTGGAAGCCTGTGCTAGCATTTCTTCTGCGGTGTTGCTATCAGTGTGTCAAGAGTGGGAGAAGAGGGTTGCATTGAATATCCAACACAATGGGCAGCACTTTGAACACATTTTATAAGTGGACACGAACTTGTAAATAACTCATGAAATAATAAAGTTATGTTAAAACCAAGCACACCATTGACTTTCTTATGAAATTATAAAAACGTTTGATGTGTCACATCACCCTTTTTCCATTGAAAAAAATAAAGTTGGATCCTAAATGGCCAACTTCAAAATGGCCGCCATGGTCACCACCTATCTGGAAAGGCTTTCCCCCTCCCATATACTAATCTGCCACAAACAGAAAGGTGATATCACTAACCAATCCCATTTTATTTGGGTGCATCTACAGTTGTGGCCAAAAGTATTGACACCCCTGCAATTCTGTCAGATAATACTCAGCTTCATCCTGAAAATGATTGCAATCACAAATTCTTTGGTATTATTATCTTCATTTAATTTGTCTTCAATGAAAAAACACAAAAGAGAATGAAGCAAAAAGCAAAACATTGATCATTTCACACAAAACTCCAAATATGGGCCAGACAAAAGTATTGGCACCCTCAGCCTAATACTTAGTTGTACAACCTTTAGCCAAAATAACTGCGATCAACCGCTTCCGGTAACCATCAATGAGTTTCTTACAATGCTCTGCTGGAATTTTAGATCATTCTTCTTTGGCAAACTGCTCCAGGTCCCTGATATTTGCTTTCTTCAAACTGCCATTTTTAGATCTCTCCACAGGTGTTCTATGAGATTCAGGTCTGGACTCATTGCTGGCCACCTTAGAAGTCTCCAGTGCTTTCTCTCAAACCATTTTCTAGTGCTTTTTGATGTGTGTTTTGGGTCATTGTCCTGCTGGAAGACCCATGACCTCTAAGGGAGACCCATCTTTCTCACACTGGGCCCTACATTATGCTGCAAAATTTGTAGGTAGTCTTCAGACTTCATAATGCCATGCACACGGTCAAGCAGTCCAGTGCCAGAGGCAGCAAAGCAACCCCAAAATATCAGGGAACCTCCACCATGTTTGACTGTAGGGACCGTGTTCTTTTCTTTGAATGCCTCTTTTTTTCTCCTGTAAACTCTATGTTGATGCCTTTGCCCAAAATGCTCTACTTTTGTCTCATCTGACCAGAGAACATTCTTCCAAAACGTTTTAGGCTTTCTCAGGTAAGTTTTGGCAAACTCCAGCCGGGCTTTTTTATGTCTCGGGGTAAGAAGTGGGGTATTCCTGGGTCTCCTACCATACAGTCTCTTTTCATTCAGACGCCGACGGATAGTAAGGTTGACACTGTTGTACCCTCGGACTGCAGGGCAGCTTGAACTTGTTTGGATGTTAGTCGAGGTTCTTTATCCACCATCCGCACCTTGCGTTGAAATCTCTCATCAATTTTTCTTTTTCGTCCACATCTAGGGAGGTTAGCCACAGTGCCATGGGCTTTAAACTTCTTGATGACACTGCGCACGGTAGACACAGGAACATTCAGGACTTTGGAGATGGACTTGTAGCCTTGAGATTGCTCATGCTTCCTCACAATTTGGGTTCTCAAGTCCTCAGACAGTTCTTTGGTCTTCTTTCTTTTCTCCATGCTCAATGTGGTACACACAAGGACACAGGACAGAGGTTGAGTCAACTTTAATCCATGTCAACTGGCTGCAAGTGTGATTTAGT